>JAHBCN010000066.1:0-326731 GCA_019359885.1 Listronotus oregonensis
ATATATATATATATATATATATATATATATATATATATATATATATATATATATATATATATATATATATATATATATATATATATATATATAGGGCAAGAATAAAAACATATTTTTTATATAGAGATATAAGAAATAAACAGGAAATTGGAAATAAAATAAATAATAATAGTATTTTAATAACCAAAAAAGAGTTATAATTGGAAGATAAATGGATAAAAATATATTAAAATTATTGGAGTTGTATAAAAAAGAAGTTTTGGATAATAATATGAAAATGGGATTAAAATGGAATAATGTAAGATCAAAAAAACATACAATAGTATCGTAAAAGAGATTCACAAATAAATATGTCATTTTTAAAAGCAGCTCAGTAATGCCAAAGACTGTGAATATGATAAATGGGCTTTTGTGAATATTATTACTAATATATGAAGTCTAATATAAAGTTGATATAGAAGTTACGATACAAAAATATGACAAAGGGAGTAAAAGTCTTTTCTAGCGACCAACGATTATAAAACTAACTAGTAAGAAGCCCTAAAAAAGGCCAAAATAATGGTGTACTTAAAACATTAAAACACATAAAATAAATAACACTAAAATCTTGGACTTCCATTGTCTTTATTTATTAATTGATACACTGATTTTAGTGTTATTAAAACCATAACATTGTCTAACAATTTTAAAGAAACGACATAAAATAAATATTTAACAAATAGGATGATTAATAGCAACTATAATTTTCTTAAAAAAAAAACTAAGAACTTAAAAATGTAAAATATGGTTGTTACAAAGCCCAAAAAAAGTCTAAATATTTGACATGCCTATTGTTTTAGATGATTTATTATTGGGAAACATGGGTGTGGTTCTGCCGCCCCAACCTTAAACTAGCAGAACCACAAAGTTAATGGCGTCTTAGGAGGGTCTAATTTGGGATACATACAGATTTTATAGATTAGTAGTGGAGACTATTTCTGGATCTAGAAAGAAAAATCCAAGCTTTTAAAAGTTGCTGTGTTTATGCCAGTTAAGGTTATTCTGAGATGAAACGAACACCAAACTTTATTAATATTACAAAAATTCGTTTTCTTTGTTACCAAATTCTATAAATAAATATTGGGGTAATTGTATAGAATCGCGACCCCACTTTATTGGAATTTAAAATCAACATAATTAGGTTTTTTTTCGAATTAAATTTTTTTTTGAATTAATGTTTGTAAAATCCAAAATTTGATATTAAAAATATTTTTTTAAATTATTTGTCTTAAGACGTAGTATATGAAACAAATTACAAGAAATTGCTAAACTTAAATGAATGCATTTTATTGACAAAAAACTTGGAAAATACCCATTTTTTAATTTTCGAAATAAAAATTAACACCGAAATTTTTTTATCGGATTTCTCTTAAAAGATTCTTCAATCCGCAGTAAAATAGAACAAAATAAAAAACATGTTCATATCCCTATTTTATGATTTGTATGGCCAAAAATAGGTGGGGCCGAGATTGTAAACAATTACCAATATTGGATTCAATATAAATCATTGACAATTTTTTCATTTTATAAAATAAATTTAGCGCCTAAGTAACTTTATAAACAAAAATATTAATATAATATATAGAGAGCTTGCTTTGTTTATTAAGTTTATCTTTTTATTTGTTGCATTGTAGTATAGATGAGCTAGTCAACTAGTCTATCTATGCCCTAATTTAAAAGTAAAATTAAGAATTATCACTAGCCGACATCATTTTTGTAACATAGTTTAGCCTGTTAATTTGCAATGATAGAACCTTCGTAATTGTGGAAAAAATATTTGAAAAGATTAAACATTTTTCATACGTACGGTGGATCTTCATTTATCGTAAAGTTGTACTTCCATAAAATACATATCGCACATTATAAAAAAGCAAAACAATCTAAAAACTAAATATTAGCAGTTACTAGTTTTGTTGTAGACATATGTAGTTATATGAAGCTTAAAACAAATATTTTTAATTGTTTAGTTAACTCAGTACAACAAAAACTTTAGGTCACTAGTTTTTTAATTATAATTCAAAAAATATAAATGTTCTTTCAAAAAGCTATAAAATACTAAAAAATAAATTTTATACAAGAAATATTATTGCATAAAACCTATTTAATTTATTAAAATATTTAATGTATTATGGCTTTTAATAAATAATTTTTTTCTTAGTGACTATGCTTGCCACAAAATACTATATATAACAAAAAAAAAAAACAAATGCATATTTTTCATTTGCTTATTAACAGTACTCAGGTTAAAAATGGTAACTATGTAATTTATTTCTAATTTTTTTATATGGGTTTTATTACATTTTTAGTAAAAAAATAATATATGGAATAATTTTTAACTTAAAGAAAAAATAAGAAAAATTTTAAATATGCACAGCTGAGGAGAATAGAGTGCAAAGTTAAGATCATAAAAAACCTTTAAGTTTAAAATAAAATAATTTATTATTGTCTCAACAACAAGGATAAAAATCATACCTTAAAAGATATAAATTTATTTTGCCCTTAACTTAAAACCATGATTTTATATTGCAGTTTTATTAAATTTTTACATGTCTGGCAGTAGGAGAATGACCACTACAGCTAATGGTCACTTGGTCACCCTAAGTTCTTTAAGAGATCGAATATCTTCTGCTGTGTGTCTAAGAAATGACTTGCAAATGATTCGTGGAGTAAATGTTAAATGTAAAAGATTGGCAGAAGCTGGGCTACATTCACGAAGGCCAACAATATGTACACAATTACATCCTCGGCATCGATAACACCGATTGAGGTTTGCAAGATCGCATTTTGACTGGACTCTAGAACACTTGGGAAACGTATTGTTCACAGATAAATCCAGAGTTTGTTTAAGGTCGCCGGATGGTCGTGAGCGGGTATACAGACGTAAGATATGCTGACTTTACCACATCAAAACAAATCTCATATCATGGCGGTTATTTCTACCGAAGCATGCACCAATCTTGTATTTATTGAAAATGGAGCTCTAACTGCCCACCGTTACATTGAGGAAATCCTCCAGGAAATTGTTGTTCCATTTGCTACTTTTATTGGTTATCACTTTTTATTAATGCATGATAATGGTAGACCTCATGTTGCACATGTAGTGAGCGAATATCTGGATGAAGTTGGACTTCCAAGATTGGAATTGGAACATTTTTGGGATCAACTTTAAAGAGCCGTTTGTCGTCGTCCTGTACAACTACAAACCTTGCAAGACTTAGAACTGGCGCTGACATTCATTTGATGCCACGAAGACTGCAAGCTGTCATTGCTGCGAGAGGGGGAAATACACGTTATTAAAATTGTTTTTGTTAATTACCATTATGATATAACTAGTGTTTGTTTTTCTTAATAAAAATAGGTTTCAAATCAGCGTTTCATTTAAAATTTTGCAGCATGCAGCAGAAATGAGATAATGGAATGAATCAAAAAACAAAATGATTCTAAACATTTAAGATTACAAAAAACAGTATGTAAACAAAATTATTTACCTAATCAAAAAATTTTGCTTTATAAAATAATTAAAAAAGAACACAATAAATGGATCTACAAACTGATGAAAAATTATGAGAATCGGATTAAAAATAAAAAAGTTATAAATCATCAAACTTGGCCAAAATTTCAGGGTGGCGAAATCTTGTGCCGCCGAGTGTAGTTTCTGTGCACACCTAGTTCCATTATGTTATTTTGGGCTTTTTAATTTCGCGAATATTTTTAAAGTTATGCCTTATATTAACGGATATATATCGACTAGAAATAAATTCGAAAAATAAGCCGCAAATTTAGATGAATAATCGTGGAGCTATAAAAAGCTTTATAAGTACTGCTTTAACAAAAAAGCCATTAAAACCTGCAACGTTATTTAGCCAGAAAATATATTAATTAGGCAAGGAAATCAATAACTTATTGACATTCTTTGAAAATCTAGCTTTAACTTACTTTAATTTTTATATTAATTGTTTATACAGTCTAAAATCTCCTTAAATTCTAAACTGTTAAAAGATGTTAAAGAAGAAATGAAAGGATCTTTGCCTAATAAAAAAAATTGTCACTTTATCTGGAAACAAAATGTGGATCTTAACAGGTATACTAAACAATCAATAATATATTTATAGCTGCAAGGCAACCACATTAAAAAAAAATTGCAAAAGTAATTTATGGTTTTACGTTCTTTATAATCCATGATCCTCTGTAGTCTCTAATTAGTATTGCACCTTTGAATAACGTAAGTTAACAGGTTCAAATCATACTTAAGACAAAAAACATAAATACATGTTTTTGTGTCACTAAAATTTACTATTAAGAATAAAATTAAAAGTTAGACGTGCAATACAATTGGAAATATTAAAAGGAGATTATTAATTACGATAATACTATTTTATGATCAATACTTTAATGGCTTATTCTGCAACAGTATCTAATAAATCACAAGCAAAAATGGGTACTCAGTTCCGTTCTCATTCCCATTTTCATAGGTCGATATTTCCGCAATATATCTGTAGTTTGAGTAATGTGAAGCCATTTCCAGACCGGCTGAATTAAAACTGAATTAATAATGTCTTTCCACACGAAAAGAAAATTCCATTCGTCAACAGAAAAGAAAACGACAGATAGGGCGTGAGATGAGCAAGTATAAAAATAAACACTTTTTTTTTAGCTTATTACATCTATTTATTTTTAAATGTAAGATATTTTAAAATATTTAAATCGACCTATTGATTCTAATAAACTTCTTTTTCATTTGTATGATGGCTTAGAAATAGATTAACAACCAATTTGAAAGAAGTATAAATGTTGTGATTAAAAAATACTACGTTAGCAAATAGAGGCTGCAAACCTAGAATCTAGCTGTCGGTAAAACAAATAATTGTAAAGAGAATTACTACAACCAAATAATAGGTGCGCGTTCTATTTAGCTATATAGTTTTAAATTTTCAATTAGGTCACACCAAAAATATATGTTTTTAATATTTATTTTTAAATATTTTTTATTACCAAAGGAAAAAGTTAGTGAAGTAACTGATATTTTACATACACATGAACACAATTGAAAATGACTATCATATCGTTTAATGGAAGATAATGGAATGAATCAAAAAACAAAATGATTCTAAACATTTAAGATTACAAAAAACAGTATGTAAACAAAATTATTTACCTAATCAAAAAATTTTGCTTTATAAAATAATTAAAAAAGAACACAATAAATGGATCTACAAACTGATGAAAAATTATGAGAATCGGATTAAAAATAAAAAAGTTATAAATCATCAAACTTGGCCAAAATTTCAGGGTGGCGAAATCTTGTGCCGCCGAGTGTAGTTTCTGTGCACACCTAGTTCCATTATGTTATTTTGGGCTTTTTAATTTCGCGAATATTTTTAAAGTTATGCCTTATATTAACGGATATATATCGACTAGAAATAAATTCGAAAAATAAGCCGCAAATTTAGATGAATAATCGTGGAGCTATAAAAAGCTTTATAAGCTGCTTAACAAAAAAGCCATTAAAACCTGCAACGTTATTTAGCCAGAAAATATATTAATTAGGCAAGGAAATCAATAACTTATTGACATTCTTTGAAAATCTAGCTTTAACTTACTTTAATTTTTATATTAATTGTTTATACAGTCTAAAATCTCCTTAAATTCTAAACTGTTAAAAGATGTTAAAGAAGAAATGAAAGGATCTTTGCCTAATAAAAAAATTGTCACTTTATCTGGAAACAAAATGTGGATCTTAACAGGTATACTAAACAATCAATAATATATTTATAGCTGCAAGGCAACCACATTAAAAAAAAATTGCAAAAGTAATTTATGGTTTTACGTTCTTTTATAATCCATGATCCTCTGTAGTCTCTAATTAGTATTGCATCCTTATGAATAACGTAAGTTAACAGGTTCAAATCATACTTAAGACAAAAAACATAAATACATGTTTTTGTGTCACTAAAATTGTACTATTAAGAATAAAATTAAAAGTTAGACGTGCAATACAATTGGAAATATTAAAAAGGAGATTATTAATTACGATAATACTATTTTATGATCAATACTTTAATGGCTTATTCTGCAACAGTATCTAATAAATCACAAGCAGAAAATGTGGTACTCAGTTCCGTTCTCATTCCCATTTTCATAGGTCGATATTTCCCGCAATATATCTGTAGTTTGAGTAATGTGAAGCCATTTCCAGACCGGCTGAATTAAAACTGAATTAATAATGTCTTTCCACATGAAAAGAAAATTCCATTCGTCAACAGAAAAGAAAACGACAGATAGGGCGTGAGATGAGCAAGTATAAAAATAAACACTTTTTTTTTAGCTTATTAGATCTATTTATTTTTAAATGTAAGATATTTTAAAATATTTAAATCGACCTATTGATTCTAATAAACTTCTTTTTCATTTGTATGATGGCTTAGAAATAGATTAACAACCAATTTGAAAGAAGTATAAATGTTGTGATTAAAAAATACTACGTTAGCAAATAGAGGCTGCAAACCTAGAATCTAGCTGTCGGTAAAACAAATAATTGTAAAGAGAATTACTACAACCAAATAATAGGTGCGCGTTCTATTTAGCTATATAGTTTTAAATTTTCAATTAGGTCACACCAAAAATATATGTTTTTAATATTTATTTTTAAATATTTTTTATTACCAAAGGAAAAAGTTAGTGAAGTAACTGATATTTTACATACACATGAACACAATTGAAAATGACTATCATATCGTTTAATATTAGGAATTAAAATTTTGCTCAAATTTCACCATATTAAGTTAATACTAGAACACGTAAAGTAACACTTAAAGCAAGAGATATCACAAGTTTTAAGATAGTGGCACTTTGTAAAGTGTAAACGTTGTACATTTTTTATAGTTTACTTTCAAAAATAACAAAAAAATTGTGAAAATTGCAATATTAATATATTCCGAATAACATAAGCATTAATTTTAATCTGTTTGTAATTTATTTTTGTTGCAAAGATTCTTAATTATATCACTTTTGACAATTTGCTGTTTGTTTTAACTGATTTTAATGCTGCTCTAATATTCATAAATTAGTTTTACAATAATATTACTTATTTGCATTGCACGAAAGCAAATTTAAATAACCCCTGGTATTTATTTATATGATGCTTTTTAGTATTAATTAAAGAAAAACATTAAATAAAGTAACATAACTTTATGTTTTAGTGCCTGCAAACGTCTTTTTTAACAAGAAAATTTAAATATGCCGAAAACGCTTAGACGTAAGTATATCAAGTCTGCCTAAAATCTTGTTTAGAGTTTAAAAATATAATAGTATAAAGGCGTTTCATTTAAAATAAGCAGGTTGACATCTTCTTTCGGTATAATCATAAGTGCCACCAACTTGTAAACATTTGAGCCAAATTGCCCCTATCGACATTAGTATATCTTTTAAAGTAAAAATGGCAAGGTAAATCCATACACCATTAACACAAGAAAGAAAAAAAATAGTTTTTTTTAGCTTGTACTGTTAAGATTTAATACTTTATAGGATATGTTACTTGTAAATATGTAAAAAAAACTGACTAAAGCCATTTAATTTTTGCAATGGTGTAATAGAGAACCTTGGTTAAGTTTTTAATGCTACGTTTTTGTTTTAGGTAAGCTATTTTTGATACACAGTAAAGCCTTTATTTTGGTAAGTGCTTATACATCTAGCAGGCTGTAAATTTTTTAATTTTTGCATTTTAAAACAAAAATGTATATATCTGAAGGATATACGTCTTTTAGAGTTAATTATTAACAATTTTAAATTGCATTTATTGCTCATTTTGGCCCTTTTCTTTATATATTAATAAATCGTGAAAATATGAGCACAACTTTGGTGGTTTACCCAATCATTTCTTAGTTAAGATTAAGAAACGAACATTTTTGTTTGTTTGTTCTTTTAATATGCCAAATGCCACGAAGGGGCACTTTCTGAAATTAGAAGTCGGTGGTATCAATTATTTCTATATTATATTAAATGAGACTACAGACTCTTTAGGCCACTACATTGCACACTTATTGATTGATGTTCATAGTAAAAAAATATAAGGAAAAGTCTTATTTAACTACGTCAAAATAGCTGGAAAAGACAAATAATTTGACAGTTATAGTGTGCCAAGCAAAAAGTTTTTAATATTTCTGACAGATGCCGCGTTGTATATCACTAAAGTAGCCCAGAATTTAAACACCTTTTACAATAATGATTGTCACCATAGGTCTGTTTGTTATTCAGAAATAGTGTACACCATTGTACACTTTTTTTTTCGTAAGAGCTCTTATGGAAGGTGTATTTTAGGACTTCGTACGTAAAAAAAAGTGTTAAATAGTGTAAAATATTACTGAATAATAAACAGAATCCATATATGTTTAGCTCACATATTAAAGATTATTGCCGACAAAGACAGTAGTTTTTCCAGGTGAATCAGTTAAGTAGAAAAAAAAACGATGTTAAAGCTCATTTTAAAGTACAATAAGCGTCAACCAAATATGTTTTTGCCTTCCAAGCCATTTTTACCAAATTAAAGAACTGCAATAAAAGATGCAATTATGTACATTGAATATTTTGATGCAGTTAAATTATTAGTTTCCAAACTAATTAGCTTATGGTATTTAGCTTTGCAAAAATGTAGAGAATTAATAACATCTAAATTTGTTACACAATTTATTTTTCATTAAAGGCAATTGTAGATTTGTACTTGATATAATTTGAAAAATTAGAAAATAAAAACATGGCCCTTTTAAAGTCTATAGGTGTAATTACTGATTTTGAAGAATCGTGTAAAAACGTCACTGGGAACAGCCGTTTTTAAAAATTAAGAAACGAAACTAACAAAGTTTCAGTTCTTTATTTTTAATTTAATAGTTAACAAAATTTTTCCTTAGTACTAATTGTACCCTTTAAAAATGCCCCATCACTTTAATTGACGCAGATCAGTAATTTCCTGTTTTACACGTAAATCCAAACAGACAAAAAAATAAAGTTTTACCTGAAAACATTAAAACATATTTGACTTTAAAATGTCTTAGATAATATAAGTACCAAATACTTCTTATTCATATTGGTTTTATAATAAAAAAATATTTTAGGTCTACATATTTTTTAATGCAATATATTTTTTATCTGCATATTTTATTCGCATAAGTTTGCATATTTTTTAAAAAATGTTTGCATATTATATCGCATATTTCTTGTACTTTACTCTGCATATATTCCAAAGTCTAGTAATAACTAGGTGAACTTCGTTTTATATCACCGTTCGTTGTTTAATTGCGATACTACCCACTTCTTACTATGTCACTGCTAAAAATATTTAATATATTATTAATATTATTATAACAGATTTTTAATTTATAGGACTTTTAATTTGTTATGGCATTTTTTTATTTTATGATAAAATGTAACCTAAAAATGTTTGTTCTGATGTTGATATTATAGAAGCAAAACAAATTGTTTAAAAAAACTATTTTTCCTTTGTAACTACGTACTGCTTTGGAGGTTAAAAAAACACTTTTAACACAAGTTTTCTGACTTTGTAAAAAAAAACAAATTATTACTGTTTTCATAATAATTATACCTTGTTTCATAAAATTAAAACAACAAACAACTTTATAAAACGTTGTTAAGGTTTGTCTATATATAAATTAATATAGAGTACAACAGACGGAATTTTTTATTTTTTAAGGATAGATTATTATTTTATTATAAACACATTAGGCGTACTGTTATCAGGTACTGCTAATTTTGTTATAACTTTCTTTTTAAAAATACTTCTTGATTTAAAATAATAATAATGAAAACGGGAAAATATAAGAAAATACTAAAGTTTGGACAGATGATTAAAAATTAGAAATTAAAGAAATACCTTGAAGTAAAAAATATATATTTTTTAGGGGTAAAATATTCTGCGTTTTTTATATTATGCACGGAAATTATGTTAAGCAAATATGTTTTACGTTTTTGTATTTATCAAATATGTAAGAGATTTTTGTTTTATTATTTAGTAATTTTATTTAAAGGGGAAGTCACTGTGCATGGTAGTCCTGGCAACTTTCACAGTAGTAAACGAATTTTCTGTGCAATGTTTTGATCAATATAAGGCGGACTACGGACCGGCTGGCAAATCCCATTATTTACATCTGACGTGTTCTATCCACTATTTAAATCGTTACAAAAGTTTTGCATTTTTAATGGTGATTGACCATTTTAATTATAGGTTTTTTTTTGTAGTGGGTACTGTAATTTTTTAAAAGACCTTAATTATAAACTGGTTTAATACTTATTTATTTAAATATTGACATGCAAAACCTTGCATCCAGATTAAAATTTTAAGAATAAAATAATGTAGGAACTTGGTTATGCTAGTGCCTCCTTTTAGAAATCCTAATATTTTATTTTCCCCAGTTTTGGTACTACGACTATAAATTGAGCAACTAATAGGAGAAATGCAACCTGTGCGAAAAGCAGAATACACAGTAAAGATACTCGAGATAAAAAGTAAAATGATAATTTAAACAATTTAAATCGACTTCAATAAAAACTCTAAATTATTCAACAAAAACAAAATCAAAAGCAGGTACGAAACAAATTAGGGGCTTCCATTTTTTTAATGTCGGTGTCAATAAAGCCATTTAATATTGAACTTAACCAGAATAGAAACGAATTATCCGATACAAAACAGAATGGAAAAGACATTTTACTTCACAAATTCCATTTTTTAAATATATTTGGTGGGTATTTTTCTTAAGTATAGACCTTAAAAAAAATGTCAGACTCTAAATTGTTAATTTTTTATTAAATCGATTTAATTTTTTATTTCACAATTTTCAGTTTTAAATAAGCACTGAAATATTTTTTTTCTGTAATTATTGATAATTTTTTTGTAAATATAATAACCTATAAGTTATATTGTTTACATTAAAAAAAACAATAAAAGAAGGCAATCGCACCGACGGCGCCGTGCGATTCCAAACAGCCGCCAGGCTCGGGTTCATCTAATTTATTTATTTTTATAAAGTATTTGGAAAAGAAATATTATCAAGTTAAAATTAAATTTATTAAAAATGTGAACTTACCTAGAAAGGTACCTCAAAGTTTTCATCTGAAAAAACCTCTGTTTCATCTTCCGATTCCTCGGCTAATTAATTACGAATCTTTCACCTCCGTTCAAAACAATTTGTCTTAGTTTTCTATATTCTTCTTCAAAATTAATCACCTTTTCTATTACATTGGTCCAGTCTCCTTTCTTAATATTCACAATTTCTTCCTTAATAAGTTCCACTACTTTTGTGTCAAATTCTGGAAACACATTTTTTCTCTGGATTCTCATTTTTAATTAGGTCTCTATAAGTTTATATGTATTTATATAGAATTAAAAATGCAAAATAAGGTGGTAACCTTAATATGGTATGGCCATGTTTTTGGGCTATGCTGTCGATTACATACTGCTTTTCATATTTTTTAGTATAAAGTACCTCCAATAATTTCTTCTTTGTATACGTTTCTTCAAAGTATAAGTCATTTTTATGAAGAAACTCTTGAATTTCCTGTTTTTAGAGGAAGTATTTGGTATTTTGTGTGCTTGTCTTAAATGGTAGGCGGCATTATCTTAAACGATTACACTTTCAGGAATAATATTGGAAATTAGAGAATTTTCAAACCACGCCTCAAAAATATGTGAGTCCATATTTTTGTAATAATCCACATTGCATTTCTCCAACTTTTTGCCGCACAATTTAAGTCCATTTTGAATCCAACCATCCATAGAGCCACAATGTAAAATAACCATACCGGGCCTTTATTTGGAGGTACATCTTTTAGCTGACACCTGCTGGAATCATCACTCCAACCTTTCTACGCAGTGTCGTGAGTATCATACCAAGTTTCGTCCAAATAATAAATTTGTTTTCCTTTTTCTGTAAATTGCTTTATTTTTTCTAAATATTCAATTCGCCACTTTACTATTCTTCGACTTTCCATAACCACAGCATACTTATTAATAATTTTAAATTTAAAACCCAGTTTTTTTAAGACTCCGCCGTAAAGTGCTTTCTGAAAAAAGTTTTTCAAGTTCTGTAAGCTTCTGTGATAAAATTTCTATTGAAGGAACTTCATTATTTCTATACTTTTCTTATATTAAGTCTCTTAATAGTTTGGTTGTAGCCAAGTCCAAAACTTTAAATTTGCCTTTCTCGGATCCAATGAGCTGACAGCATAGATAGAGAAAGCATTTCATTAATAAACGCAATCGCTGGGCCCAACATGTTTGTGTTTATTATTGGCGATAGAATGGTACAAGCATAGTTTGTATTTACTGTGAAATGATAATCCAGGAATCACATCCGTCACTTTACTCACTAGGTACTGCCTTACCATTTTAATTTATTAAAAGTTATTACACAAAACTGAAATTTATACAACAATTGTCACAAAAATAACCCGAGAAACATTTAGACTAAAGGCGGCTGTACACGATGCGAGAAATCACGTGCGTGGAGAGCAATCGTGGCTCGCACCACGAATCTAGTATGCGTGACCCTGCTTACACGATTCGAGGAGAATAGAAAAGTGAATCAAGCTCTTATATTTTGGTCGCAAAATGGACACTGAGTTGAATGATGGTGTTCTCTTAGTCAGTGCAATTTTGGCCGTTATTTTATCAAGTAAATTGATTAAAAAAAAAAGAAAAAAGAGAAGAAGACGAACGTGGGTGCGAAGTTGGATAAACAGACGCAAAAAGTTTGGAGCTTCACAATACTTATGCAGTGAGTTAAGAAATGAAGATATTCCGTCTTTTAAAATTTTTTCCCGACTGAGTCCACAACAGTTTGATATATTGTTAGGAAAAGTACACCCACTTATACAGAAAAAGTGGACAGTTATGCGAGAACCATTGTCATCTAAAATAAAACTAGAAATAACGTTAAGATATTTGTGCACAGGGGACTCCTTCACTAGTTTGCAGTACTTGTTCCGGGTCCCAATTACCACAATATCACGATTTATACCTGAAGTTTGTCATGCCATCAGGATGGTACTTGCAGAATATTTATAGGTAGGTATAGTCATTTTGTTCCATTTTTTATAAATAGGTATATGAGCAATATTTATAAGTCAGAAAAAACCTACTATTTTCGGTCATTTATTGTGAATTTACATTATTTATTAAAACTGAACAAAAAACTATGACAAATCAAAATAGGACAATATGGAATCATCTGTAGAATCTTGCGTATGATCACGAACACGCAGAATATTGCCAGCTGGAGTGTGTTGGTCAAAATCAGTATTTGGTCCATTAAAATTTTCTTGTCTTGATGAGGAACGATTATTTGAATAAAGTGTGCTCATCCGTTTTCGACTTATTAGCTGTTGTATTTCCAATTACAATTGGAGGGCGTCTCCTAATGGCATGGCATTTAACTGAGCAGCGACACTTTGCCCAAATACGTCAAACTCAGTTTTTTTAGATGCTTGAGTGGCGTTAGTTAAAATTTTTCTAATCGTTCCATTGCAGATAGAACGACTACATTGTCATTGTTTTTAATAGAGGTATTCTTACGTTTTGTTTTCTTATTTATTTGTATATCTGCATTTGCATCACCGTAATTAGCGCGTTTTCCCATAACGCTTGGAGTAGGAGTAGTTGACGTTGATGCTGTGTATCATTTGTTGTTTCAATTTGTGTGGTTTCTGGCATTTCATGTTCTTGTGTTTCGTTTTTATCGTAAGTCATCTCTGTGTCTTGTACCACCTCGTTTGGTGTGTCCTGTAATTAAAATAATAATTTTAATTTATTACAGGTTCCCTCAACAACCGAAAAATGGCAACGCATCCAAAGTGGGTTTGCAAATCGCTGGAATTTCCCCAATGTAATTGGAGCGTTGAATGGCAAGCACGTTAATATAAAATCTCCTGTAAGAAGTGGATCGGATTTTTATAATAATAAGGACAAATTTAGTGTTGTACTATTAGCACTGGTAGACGATGACTATCGCTTTATTTACTTTGATGTAGGAGCAAAAGGACGCTTTTCAGATGGAGGCATTTTTCGAAATTCAACTCTTTTTGAAGCATTACTTAAATAAAAGTTTAAACATACCAGAAAATGGAATAATTGTAGCAGATGACGCGTTTCCACTTACGCAACATATAATGAAGCCATACAAAAAATGAAATTTAAATGTTCAAGCGAAAATTTTCAATTATCGAATCTCCAGAGCGAGACGTATTGTTGAAAATGCTTTCGGCATATTAGTAGCTCGTTTTAGAGTATTTGAAAAGGATATTAATTTAAGGCCTCAAAAAGTGAATAAAATAATATTAGCGGCATGATCCTTGCATAATTGGCTGCGAACATCCAAGGACTAAAACTATTGGCCTCGAAGAATAGAGGACAGAGAAGACCTAGAATCTGGTAAAATCATATTTGGTCAATGGAGAAATGATACTCGAGGTTTGGAAAGTATTCGTGCACAAAGAGATGGAAATAATCCAACCAGAGCCGGTGCAAATTTGCGAGATAAATACTGTGAATATTTTAACGGTACAGTACCATGGCAACAAATTATGATCAATTAGATTTTTCTAATAAATTATAAATATTTATAATAAAAAATTATGTTAAAACTAACCTATAAGTTCGAGACTGTTTTCTGCATTACCACTGGTCTTAAAAATCCATCTATAGCTTAAAACCACGGCAGTGTAGGCTTGAATATATTATCTCTGGATGAACCGGACTTCATAGACGCCTTAATTTTTTTAAGTTCTTGGCAATAATGTGACCGGATATTTTTTTAATTTTTGTTTTTCAGTCAGACTTTGAAAAATCTGGTATATTCAACTCGTCAATAATATTTTGCAAGGCAGATTCTCGTTTTTCACGATTCCTTATAGTCGGGAAAATTAGATTTCCATAAACAATAATTCATTTTGTATAGATGAACAAACAGTGCCATTTTATTTTCTGAAAATCTTGCCATTTTTCGCCAAAAGATTACGGTATTCTTAAATTATAAAAATGACTTTCTCGTACGAAGTGTGCGAGGCAACTAATCAACTAATAAACAAGTTTGAAATTAATTCGAGCACGCGCGTTATCACGTACGTGCTCGTTCGAGAATAGTTTACACAGTTCGACCTCGCATGAAAAGTGCGTTCGAGGCCTTCACGCACGTTATTTCTCGCATCGTGTACAGCCGCCTTAAAACGCCATATTGAATGTGTCATCTGTCGAACAAAGCCGAAGGCCGAAGATGGCCGAAGTACGCCTCTAGGAAAAATGCAATGTTGTCACGTTGTTTAGCGCCTTCATTAGTAGCTGTCCAAAAACAAAATAGTATTTTGACATTATTACTTTTCTGTGTAATACTTTGTAGTAATAAATATAACAAATATTATTTACAGTTTAAAATACAATAGTAGAGCTTAATTTGATGTAATTTTAAAAATAAATTAAGTAAAATTCAGTCATAATATACTATCAAGTAAATGAAACAGAAAGATACTTGGCAGCCACGCTTTACGACAAAATAGTATTCGTAGTAACCATTTTCTCGGGTTTTGGTGGATTTTATTGTTTGAGTACAGAGGTTCATTCATCGCTAAGCAGAACCTTAGAATGTACGTTTATGATGCCAGGCTTATGCCAAATACATGCTTTCTCCAGTTAACCTAACAGTTCATTGGTCGGATCGCCTGTTTCCCGTATTTGCAAGCCGACATAAAGTACTGTGAGGAACCTCTGTTAACTTGGACACTTTTTTCAGGACTTAAGATTTGTTATCTCCAATGTGTTTGGGATCTTGCATAAGGTTATTATACACATTAAGGCAAATTTGTTTTGCTTGGCAGTATAAATATAGTTTTGATTTTTTTGCGAACGGACCCCCTAGATCGCTGCTTAAATCTGTATCGGTAGATTCAACAGATTGGTTTTTATAACCAGGATCGACACTTTCACGACAGTGTTTTTCCAATCTTAAAGGGCGTAAAAATGTCGCTCGTTTCCTAATTTAAACAACTTTGTATTTTGACTAATAACAAAGATCCTGCGGACACTTATATTGGATGACCCAGTATATGTTTCATATTATTTGGAAAATAAGAAAAAAACCTCAGGCAAAAAGCATGGCACAATCAATATATTCTTAAGACAAGTATAATAATTATTAATAAGAAAAGCTTGTATAAAAGAAAATACCCTAATAATTTACACCTACCTTGTAAACCTTAAGATTTATTGAAACTTTAGACAGTATTTTTTGAGTCTAAGAGCTTTACACAAGATTAAAATTTTTAAAGCAGTCCAGGATAAAAACTTTTCGATGGGGATACCGTATAACGCTTAAACTTACGAAAACTAATTATTGGATAGCAGGAGTAAAGCTTTCTAGAAACCTTGTGAGTGAACCGTCTTCATGTTCCTTTAATGATTTAGAAGATGTAGCAAACCGAGGCACGTGGTCAAACAATGACGGACATGACTTCTTTTTACAGTACAAAAAAAGTACAAAGTTACTTAGATAACTTTTACAAAAAAGAAATCTAATTGTATGTAGGTTTTTTAAAGTAATTATTGTTAACTTTCTTTCATAATTGAGAAATTGCGAATCGTCGTGATTTTATTGAAAGGATATTCATGATATTAACTAAGAAATAATTTTTCAAAAAAATTAGTGATGTTTTTTTGCTAATTACTAATTTTTAAAAAAGTTAGTAAATCTTTTTTGGTAATTAAGAAAAAAATACTGATATTTTTTCGTTAATTACGAAAGTAGATTTCTTTGCCGATCACTGATAGAATATGTTTTTCTTTTAATTTTGGTAAGTAGTTTTTGCTTAATTGTACAGGATTTTTAATGGATTTCCACAGTATTGAGAAAACTACAAGAGATAAAGCAACTCTGACATTCTGAACATTCTTAAGTTCGATTTTCAAAATAACTGCAACCGTAAATACAGATCGCGGGTAACTTAATTCGTCTAGGAGGTAGCAAAATACATCTGTAAAATATTCGCGCTGTTTTTTCACTTTTATTATACTTTATAATTTAATATAATTTAAATTTTTCAAACTTCATTTTATTTAAATCAAACAAACAAAGCTAGCAGTATGTAATTCTTATTTTTTGCTTGAATATTATACAAAATATTGCAGTGATCATTTGTTATTAAGCCAACTTGCATTCTACTAAACAAAATTGCGTACTTAATTAAAATTTAGAATAAACAAAAAAGTTAAAATTGGCGAATAATTGAAAAATAATATTTATTATTTTTATAAAAGTAATTAGCTTAGGAATTGGGAAGTTAATTGCAATGTCGAATTTTACAAATTTGTACAAATTTAAATCTTAAAAGGTTTTAAGATTTTACAAATGACCAGTGCCATTAAAAATATAAATAAAAGTAAAAATGGCGGCATCAAAAAATAGGTTATTTTATTGAAAAACAAAGAGTCAAATAATACAAAGGGTGTTTTATTTCAATAGGACAACTTTATGTTAGGTATATCTTTAAAATCGTAACTGATAAAAAAATATTAGGGACCCTACTGGATTCTACGTAACATTCTACATAAATATGGTACCTACAATTTTTTTATCTCTATTGACAACTGAGGTACAGATGTGTACTAAAAACGTCAGATTTTGTTGTTTTGAAAATGGACTCGAGAGGGTGCCATCAGATTTGTTCTATCGCTTATAGTTTTTCCAATTCCCCAAAAATCTATTAAAAGGCGCTACCCTGTACATTGTTTAACTAAAAGTTAGTTTTTATTATCCTTTTTGTCTATATTGACCACTTAAAAAATGTATTTGGTATACCTAATACTAAATAAGTACCCTAAATAACCCATTATCCTGAAAATCCATCAAAAAAGCGCCACCCTGTACATATTTTTTTTACGAAAAGTTAGTTAATTTTTTTTGTGTATATTAAACACGTAAAAAACGTTTTTCATATACTTGATACTAAATAAAATATTGAGTATTAAATACGTTAGTTAATAATAACTTACTTTAAAGGTAAATGCACATTTAATAACACAATCAGTTTTTATTTCTTTATACAACTTCAAAATCCTAACTGTTAATTTAACTCGATCTATACCAAATAAAGTTTGAGTATTTTTTTTCTAATCCCAACCATTCCCACAAAACGTGCTTAAAATATTAAACCTGGCCGATCATTTTCGATTACCCTTTTGACCGCTTTTATAATTTATTTTATGAAAACGTGCTGGATAAAAAAAATAAATCTACCTAAACGAATCTGAATTTATTATCCATTTGTCATATTTGTGAAAAGCATAGGTTACGAAAAACGATGTTGACGATGTTGGTACATGATCTTCTGCAAAAAAAGTATAAATAAAAACTATTATTTAATTGATAAAAAATGTACTGGTTCCAAAGGGTATCGTATATAGAGAATTGTGTACGCTTTACTAATAAAAAGTGTCTAAATATTAATATCGAGTTATAACACAAAAGGAAGATTTGACTTCATATAATAAAGAATATTTTTTTTTAATTTTCTATTTATTTAATTGCCTTTAGTCTAAAAGAAGGTCCTTTGATTTGCAAGTAGTCTAACTGTTAACAAAAATTAAAGACAGAAAATATAAATAAACACAAATATATATACTTTAATAATACGTTGTATTAATTAGTCTTTTTCCTCTCAAGACTTAAAAAATATTCGCTAGAGGCAGCACCGGTGGGAAGGGGGTACAAATAATTTGAATTCTATATTGACAACAACGTAAAATGTACTGAACTAACATCGAATTAACCAAAGATGATGTCATTGGTGCAAAATTAAAATATTCAAAAACACAAGATAATCTTTTCGGGACTTAAAACGATGGGTTGCATGTCGTAGTTTACCCGTGTTAGGTAATAAAAATGTCTTAGTTAAAAGGTTAGTTAATTCATAAATAGCCTGTAAGTTTATAGGATTTTTTTTGCTTTTTTCTGTACAATGCCCTGATGGCTCCTAATATATCACGTTTGTCCCGCAGCACGAAGGTCCCGAATTCGATTCTACCTCGACTCCAAAAACTTTTTTTCATAAAACAGAAGGTTTTTTGCTTTTTAAAAGCAGTTTTTAATAAAAAAAAGTTGTTGAAGTCATGGTAGAATCGAACTCGGGATCTTCGTGCTGCGGGACAAACTCAAACTCAAAATATTGCTTTATTCATAACTTAAAACATTTACAGGAATATTATATTTACAATACTATATACATATTTAATTTCTTCCAGTTTTCCTTATTTAGGACTCAGGGAGACAGGCAAGCCGAGAGGGGCCCAGGTCCGTTGTTGGTCCCCTTTGGTAAATATAATGCTTTTTAAAGTAATTATTTGGGACGTTTCCCGGGTGACCTTACAAACGCCTATGTATAAAGTGTGCTTGGATAAACTTGTAAAAAATTATGTTTAATTGTTTTAAAGATTTTGTTTTGTATGGCTATTGTAGGAAAAAGATAGGGAAAAAACCTACTTAATTTGCATCAGGTACATGTAGCGCGGTGCGCTTGAAACCAAGTTTTAGTCAACCTTGGTGTTTTCTTTCATCCCGATTCATAATTTTCCTATCATGGTAATCATTCATACATATTTTCTATTCATAGTCTTTCATTCACACTCATTCTTTTAATTTTTTCTGAAATGTAAACATTATTTATTTTATTTTTACATTTCTTATGTACAGAACCGGGTTTTTGGGGTGAGACTTAGGGGTATGGGATGGAAGTGAAAGGAATCAGTCTTTATCCCCGTAGTAAAACGTTAGCCTCCAGTACAATGGTTTGTGTTTAATTTGAAAAGTTCAAGTTAAAGATTAAGTTAAAAAGAACAGCTTTCTCTGTGACTTTTGATAGACCATTTACTAAAGTTATTGGTCTATATGACTTTGGGAATCTGGGATTTTTTCCCGGCTTTAGTAGTGGTACTATAATCGCTTCTTTACATATTTGTGGAAAGTGTTGCAGGTATATTGTACTATTTATAATATATACAAGCTGTACAAGGGTTCTGATGGGGATGTTTTTGATAAGGATGTTGGCAAACCCGCCAGGGCCTGGAGCTTTATTATTGGGAAGTTGTGTTATTATTTTAATAAGATCCTTTGGCCTGACAAAGATTTTAAGTAGGATTGATGGAGGTATTGGGTTATTTTATGGTGGATTACGGAATTGACCAAGGTGGTTATTTTGTTGTGTTCGTCACTGCTATTTGGAGTAGTATTCCCGAACGTGATACATAAGGAGCCATCAGGGCATTGTACAGAAAAAAGCAAAGAAATCCTTTAAACTTACAGGCTATTTATGAATTAACTAACCTTTTAACTAAGACATTTTTATTACCTAACGCGGGTAAACTACGACATGCAACCCACGGTTTTAAGTCCAGGAAAAGATTATCTTGTGTTCTTGAATATTTTAATTTTGCCCCAAATTTATCATCTTCGGTTAATTCGATTTTAGATCAGTACATTTTACGTTGTTGTCAATACAGAATTCAAATTATTTGGTACTGGTACTGCCCCTAGCGGATAATTTTTAAGCCTTCAGAGGAAAAATGCTAATTGTCCTCGGAACTTTTGTTTATAACAAAGAACATGATTTAGTATTTAAAAAATATATTTACTATTTACTATAATTTAAAAAAAATTAAAGGGTTTTAAATTACTAGATATAAGAATCAGTCAGCTAAGTTTTATTGGTGCAACGCGAGGCAAGAAAATTGTTATTCCTTTACTTTTAATCAGTAAAACTGGATAATACACTGGTTTTCGTGGAAAAATAAACTTTATATACTTATTTTATGACACAATTTCTGGGTTTTTATTCTAAAAACCTGTTAATTTGATGATATATACTGTTAAAATTATAAAAATATTATAAACAAGACACTTAAAATAAATTTTTCCGTTAACATGGCTTTGTTGACGTTCTACCTTATAGTGGGGGAGCTACGTATATAATAACTGCAAATTGTGATAAGAACCTTTTCTATGGTGAAAATGTAGATTAAGATTAGGCAATGAAAATAAGATGGGCAGGCAAAATTAAAAATTGCTGTAATCCAAAATGGCGGCTATTTTTCAAAATGCGGCCCGTATTTTATTTTTGTTACACTATTCGCCATGTTTTTGAGGTCAAGGATCTTAATCAGAGAAGGAAACTACATGTTGTTTTGTGAAAGCTTAAAATAAATAATGCCTTGTTTTTTTTGCTTGATTATCATCACTATGCACGTTGGCTAACATTCCATCTGAAAGATCTTTGTGACGCTGAGATTTGACTACCAGACATACATTGTTTATTTATGTCCGGGCAGTTTGTTATCAGGAAATCAGACTATTCTCAGCAGTCAGTATAGACCAAGCACATGAACAAAACTACGCAGTGGTTAAAGGTCATGGTGGTGCAGTAAGGTTGACACAGGATCCTTCTGCACTTAGGCGTTGGATGGTTTTTGGTCCAGAAATAGGTCAGTTAATACAACAATTTGAGAGCGGAATTAAGCTAAAATCTGGAGAAAGCAATCAACTCCATTATGATCAGTACTAATCATTTCAAGTCAAATATATTGCTAAAGTACGAGCACTTTACAGCACATTCAAAGTGCTAGGAAACCCATTTTTGGAAAATGATGACGACCGTTTTGTCATTGATATCAGGGTTATTGTACACAAGCAAGTTAATGCAACAGTTAATTTAGAAGAGTGAACTGGAGTTAATTGAGGAACGACTAGTAAACAGCTCTTTAACAATATTTCAACCTTTGAAAAAGATCAACGTTCCTCTGTTCAGTAGTCTTGAGGTGCCCCTTAGCAAAAAAAATGGTACACTGAAGATTTTTAAAGCAGATGTGCAGCTTTTTTCCAGGTTCTTTATAGTTACACAAAATCGTCAGTTAGATAGGACGATTTTTTTAAACATGGGAATCAGCCATTTCCACCAGTATTTTCTAGTAATGATCAATTTCGATCAGGCAATAAATCTGACCTTGCGCACATTTTGGAGGACACCGTAAACATAAATAAGCATGCCTTTTCAGGAACCTGTGATGCTTCAGTTTATGATGGCGCAGTTCTTCCTAATATAGTAAGGCCACAAGCTTCAAAGACATTCGCTAATTACTATACAAACCAATTTTTTCTACACATTTATAAGGACATCGCAGCCTTGGGATGTCAGAAAATTGATCTTGTTTAGGATAGATACGTTACACCAAGTATTAAAACTAGAGAGAAAAGGGAAGGAGTAATTGGGAAACAAGTACTTCCAAATGTACCTATACCTAAAAATTGGCATTACTTCTTAAGACATTCAAAGAACAAAGAAGAGCTCTTTAGCCTACTTGCAAATCTATCTGTTAATACCATTGAAAACGTACAGGTAGTAACAACATCGGGTGAATATGCCAAAGAATACTTCTGCATTTTCAAGACTATGTAGAAAACGGCTAAAAGAATGTTGCTATATGGACTGTGAATACTGATGTATTAGTTTTAGCAATTGCTTACATCTTTCCCTTGTCAACAGTGGGTCTTGATAAACTGTGAATTGCGTTTGAAACAGGAAAGAACTACATATTTATTCCAGTTCATAAAATAGCTGAAGCCATTGGGTTGGAAAAGGCTACTGATTTACCAGGATTCCACGCATTCATAGGCTGTGATAGCATTCCTAGTTTCACAGGAAAGTCCAAAATCAACTTGGAAAACATGGATGCTCTTCAAAGAAGTTACTACTGCATTTGCGTATACCTTACAACCACATAGTTCAATTTTGTAATGAAATTGTTAACGTATTTGAAAGGTTCGTAGTACTCCTATACTGTTCAGCTAGTTACAAGCTCAGTGTTAATAAAGCAAGACAAGAATATTTTATAACCAAAAATCGTCCACTAGAACGTCTTTTACTAATAAAAGGTGCATTACTACAACAAGTATTGCGTAGTGCTTTCCAAGTTTGGCACATTTGGGGACAAGCAAATAAACGTACAGTACGTGTACCATCGCCAAACGATTGCGGATGGTGGTTGAGTAATATCTTGGGTGTTGAAATGATCGGATTTACCAGAAATTTCTGATTTCTATAACGAACTAATAAATTGTGTTTGCAAAATTTGCAAAAACAAGTGCAATTGAAGAAATTCTGGTTTACCTGCACATTATTGTGCAAATGCAAGAATGAATGTGAACAGCAACAAAGGTGTTGGTAGAAATATTCTGCAGAACTAAATTGAAGTAAAATTAAAAGTGTACTTTTTGCATTGTTATATTTATGGATTAAGACATTGTTTAAATAAATTTATGTCTAATACTTTATTGCTTAATCTATTTACTGATCCTAGTCTTAAAGCATATGAATTGACATACAAAACTATTTTACATCATGGCTATTAAGAAATGTAGCCAATTTAAAAAATAGCCGCCATTTTGGATTAAGGTAAACTTTGGAGTTGCCTCCTCATCTTATTTTCATTGCCTAACCTTAATCTACATTCTCACCAAAGAGAATGTTCTTATCACAATTTACAGTTTTCTTGGTTTTTGTAGTGTACCTCGCCAACTATTAGGATTTTCAATGTACCTCAGTATTGTTAAATTTATCTGAAATTTACTCTCTCTGATATAAAAAAAAGAATAACAGAAATTAATTCAAATTAAATATTAGGTGAAGAGAACACATTTTTATGTTTAATTAAAAAAAGCAAGCTACATCAATTTTAAGGTAAAAAAAAAGTTATGTTGTACAACAGGAAATGTCTTTTGATGCATAGAAGATGCATAGTACGTTTGCAAGCAACTTTTGGCAAATAGACAGATTATTTCTCTGGGACATTTTACCTGCCAGATGACCAAAAACGTAATACATAAGTGCAAGTGAACAGCGGTGTGGGTCAATTGAAGTTCAAGAAAAAGCGAATATCGGCGGCTGCCTGAGCTAAAAGACGTTGCGATTCAAGATAAAGTGAAAATTAATACAAAATTAATTAATTTAGTCATTAGAGAATACATGAAAAAAAAATTAAATTTACTGACCTATATTAAGTATAAAAACGTAAGTACAATTTATTATAATCTTTCTTCTTTAAAAGTAAAAAGATCTTTTACAACATGATCAGGTTTTCATAGAATATAATATGATAAACTTTGTAAAATTTATATTTTATTAAGTTTTACCTTAAGCCTGTGTCTATTTATTCAAATATAAGTTAAGTACAAAAAGTGATAAAACACTCTTATCTAAAATCTTTATGTATTTACGGGATACTATTACTGACATTTTAGAAGCCAAAAACCTTTATATTAAATAAATAAATAAAAGATAAATAAAGTAAAAATAAAGTAAATTGAAGTACTGGACATTTAATAAAAATAATACTGTAACGGCGTTAAAACAAATAAAAAAAGTAATATGGTAGCACCCCAGATAATAAAAAGTTCTAGTATTTTAAGATGTAATATGAAGATCATTGTAGAATTGTGTAGAACCGGTATGTTAGGTATATAAAAGCCGCGACCAAGCATATTTAGTTCTGGTTAGTTAAAATTAGTAAATCATACCATTTGTGTCAAAAGTGAGATATACAGTTGGATATATAGTGGATTGACAGTTGGTTATACAGGGAATATACATAGTGGATATACACAAGATATACAATTGGATATATAGTGGGAGATACAGTTGGATATGTGGTGAAAATACAGTCGGATATACAGTGGACGTTGTTAAATAAATATTAGTGTATAAAAAAAAACTGGACGTGACTGTGACCTAATCATGTCTGATTTTAAAAAGTTCGAGAAGATTCTAGAAAATTTTATTTCGGTAATTCAAAAGATACCGAAATTTTGACTTTACCAGTGTTTTGTGGATACTGTCTTAAATTTTCAAAAGTATTTTAGAATATTCTATTTAGAAACTAAGAAAGATAACTGAAGTTTGACTTTATCATTATATTGGTAATACTAAGAGGACTTTATTAGAGAAGTTTTGATTGAATTATAAAAGGTATCATTTGGGTATTTGTGAAGACATACGCCAAGAAGTCATTGTGTTTAGCTTTTTGACAAAATTCTAGAATATTCCATTATAAGACTCAGTAACGAAGTTTCGATAAAAATTTTAGAAGCTGCCATTTGGTCATTTGTAAAGATATCCAAATTATGCCTTTACCAGTGCGTTGTGCACTTTAAGAAGACATTAGTTTTAACTTTTCGACAAAATTCTAGAATATTTTATTTTAAAAATATGTAAAATAGTTCATATCAGTTTTTGTTTTCGAGATTGGTAGTACCTATTTTAAACACGGGTAAATTATAATATGTCATCAACCGGACAATAAACCGCTAAAATGGAGAAACAAGTTAGGAAATTGGAAGAACGATTCACTTTACTACAAACTGAACAGGATTTTCTACTAAAAAGGCCGATGACGAGGAGGTCAAAAGACAACAGGAACAGAAAGGATTATTAAAATATTTGCACGACATGAAAATAAAAAGAAAAACAAGTTAAAGAGGCTAAAAGATAAAAGGAGCAAGACCGGTGTCGGAAAATTTTATGAGACCAATAGGATAGATGACAAAAGAAATTTAATCAAATGCAAAGCTGGATTCAAAAGGCCACAGAAGTAGAATAGAAGCGATTGCAAACTGGTTATATATTGCTTTAAAGAAGAGGTAAGCAACGTGGGACGTGAGGTACAAAGAAAGTTTAAAAAGGTGCAGGGTGCATTTAATAATCTTAAAATATAGATGGAAACACAGCGACAAGAATTTTAAGGTGAAATTCAGCTTGTCAAGGGGGATATTGAAATTAACTTACAGACACTTAAAAAAGAATGCACCAAATTAAAATCTTAAGGTGTTTTCAACTTTGTTGCAGTTTTGGTTTAATTATAAAAGTTTCCAATTTTTGATGGCTCTACTTCTTGGGTTGGGTACCCCGACAGTTTAAGGCCGCAGCAACAGCAAATAGAGGATGAAAAAGTAACTTCATAAATAGTAGCTTTATAAGAAACAGCATTAAACATTTTTTAAGGCATATCAAAGAGAAATCAACAAAATTTTTAACATCTTGTTCAATGTTTAAGTATTGGATCTTCGATTTGGAGATAAATACCTTAAAGAAGTTTACCAAGTTCAAAATAGATAAGAACGTAAAAGTATAAAAAATATTTACAAGAATCTTCGTTTGACATAAAAATATAAGAAATCCAAAACTTTAAGAAAACCTTAAAAGGTGCCTATTTTGCAGGAGCTGTAATGCTCTTGTGCAGGATTTGGAACTTAAAGCTCTATTTAACGTTCCAAAAATAAAAGTTAGGTCAGTTACCCAAATTGGTAAAACTGCATCTTAGGAGAAAATCGTAGTAAAAACGAAAATCTTTTTTTATTTATAATAACTAAATAAGCAAATATATTTTTATTTATTGTGTGTGCTTTTTAAAATAATTAATAACTGAAATTAATTTGTCAAAATTTTATCACTAAAACCAAACAAAGTGTATGACATTCCTTAGCCTAAAATTGGTTTTTAAAATAAATTTCTTTTTTTATTAAAATAAACTTTAGTTACATGTTGAGTGACTGTAATTATGATTTATAAAATAACTAAAAAAATATAAAATACAATCTTAGGAGAAATAAAATACATTTTGTACTTACAGCTATAAAGTATTTTTTGTTTTCTACTATAAAGTTTTAAAACTTTCCACTTAATACATTGTTAGGTTTATTTTTTTTTAGAGACTTTTCTAGACTTTGAGCTAACTTTTTCGTTAAGTGTTTATTTAAGTAATAAAAAAGAAAAAGAGTTTTTAACGTTCTCTCATAATAAAACCTTTTTTGTCGTTGTACTTAATTAACAAATCGATATCAAGTTTGTAAATCTTTAAAATTATATTTTTTTAACAGTTAATTAAAAGATTTTAAACATGTTATAAAAAATGGTAATATTCTATTAATTTTTGTTATAAGTAAAAAGTACACTAGATAACAAAAATAGTTGTAAAATTACCAGAGTGATCGAAAAAATTGCTCAAAAATTGCATGTTTTTTCACAATTCACAGAGAGGTAACGAAAAGACATACAAGCATGTATTTTGTACCAAATTACTCGTCGCAAAAAATTAGGATGAGCACTGCTTATCGTTTTTTGCAAATTTTCAAAAATCACCCCTATTTAAAGGTTGGAAAGTCGCCAAATCTTAAGAATTGCGAAAATAGCAGTGGTATTAATAGTTATTCTCACTGCGATTTTAGTTTCGAATGGACCTTTAAAAATAAAATAATACATCTTCATTCTTGAGAGGGTGGTAAACCAACCTCTATGGACTAGGTGGAAGTGCAATCATCCCCTAAAATATATAAAATCATATGCAACTTCAAATATTGCAAAAAATAGACTTTTTAGGACATGTCCAATAAGAAATACTTACCTATTAATACCATTATTAATAGGAAAAATTAAATGAAATGCTAGCCTTAAAAATCTAGTTTCGTATTTTTTTTTGATTCAAGTATATAAAGCAGGTGTACCTAGATTTTTTGAGTTCACTTCATAAAATTAAGAAAATTCATATTATATTGGAAATACGCTAGAACATCTAAATATTTTTTTACACTTCTGGTGATTTTATACATTTTAGGGGAAGAAATTACCCTATTGCAGGGGTTGGTTTGGTCAGAAATGAAATCGAAAAATCTAGGAAGGCCTTGGGATGAAAAATATAAGGCCAAAACGCTTTTTGCATAAGCTAACATTTTATTTAATTTTTCACATAATAAGGGTGTCTTTACCCTTAATTTAAGGGGTGATTTGTTATCAAAACTTACTCTGAACGTTGCTTTTATGTTAATATATTATTTAAGATATCCTGAAACATCTAAAAATTTTTTTACAATTTGAAGCTGTATATGATTTTCTACATTTTAGAGAATAAATATACCTCCTTGCGTGGTTTTGGTTAAAAGTAAACTCAACAACTAACCAACATTAATTCTTGTCAAATATTCATAATAATCCATCACAACGATAAAAGAAAAATTTACCACTGAATATATTTTAGTCAAGCAAGCTGACAATGACGCTGATGTACTCATCATAGAAATTTTAATTAACGAATTCAATTCACCTGCTGTAAATGTTGTTGGTGAAGATGTTAATCTGTTGGTATTTCTTGCCGCTCAAACTCCAATTGAAAAAATCATTTATTTTTTAAAACCATCGCAAATATTTTTAAATTTAAGTTTATCGGCTTATCCTAAATGTAAAAATCATATTTTATTTTGGCTGTGATACAACCTCTGCAATGTCTCGCGGGGGGGGGGGTAAAACAACAAATTTTAAATTATTTGAAAAACATGACTTCCTTACATCTGCTAAAGTTAAGATATCAACTCTACTTCAGACACTAAAATTACTCACGGAATTCGGTTTCTTTTAACAGTACATGGGCCCAAAAAAAGTTACTTGCATAGATAAGTTAGGTAACTTATCCTTTGCAAAACTTACTTGAAATAAAAAATGTGTGCAATTAGCTGGTCTTCCTTCAACCTCGGCTTCTGCTCAACAACATTTTTATCGGGTATATTATCAGGTTCCAATGTTTCTTGGTAATCAACTTAACCCAGAAGAATGGTGTTGGAAGCTAATTGATAATTATTGGAACCAATCCACACTCTACTTTCACCTGCACCAGAAAAGCTCCTTAATACTATTTTTTGCAAATTCAAAAAGAAATGTAATTCGAAATGCGGCTGCGAAAAAGTTGGTTTATTTTGTTTACCAGCATCCACTAGTTGTCAAGGCCAGTCGTGTTCAAATGGTTAATCTCCAACAGAAGAAGATCATTACATCAACGTCGAAACAACTGATGTATTTCTGATTGAACAATTTACATCAACTCAGGAAGAAGAAGGTGGAGAAAAAGAAGAAGAATAAGGGA
Organism: Listronotus oregonensis; assembly: GCA_019359885.1. NCBI lineage: Eukaryota > Metazoa > Arthropoda > Insecta > Coleoptera > Curculionidae > Listronotus > Listronotus oregonensis. Next base: position 29,039 of record JAHBCN010000066.1, read on the forward strand.
AAGAAGAATATATTACATAAGAAGATCTTTTATCCCACTAGGATTTAATAAAATAGACCGTGAAGTAGGCCTACTGGAGAAACCACGTTAAAAAAACGCGTCAAGTACACTACCTCACAGGTGACGTGAAAACGTGTGCATAGTATAGGAAATAAAACTTTAGTAAATTTTGGTCTCGCTATTTCTCAGAAATGGTGAATTTTAGGAAAAAAAGTGTAGGAATATTTTTTGTAGACAATTGCATGATCTACAATTTTTGTAAAATATATTTTTATCATAAAACATACCGTTTCGCTAGAAATCCGAAAAATGCATTTTCGCGAACTTTGACCCTGTATAAAATTTTTGCACACATGGATCGATGGAGACTTTTCACAACTTCATTATAATGGTATTTCTAAGTTTAATGTAAATTTTTAGCTTCTTAGGAATTTATGCAAGGGTGAGTGTCTATTTTAAGCGGATAATTTAAACATTTTTTAAAATAATTTTGTATATTTCTTTCTAATTTTAGTTCTTAGTAAAGTAAAATCAAGTGTGTGTGGGATTTTTTAGATGCTCTATTTATATAAAAAATTTAAGCAGAAGCTAAACCAATGAATATTTATTTTAAAAAATTGTCTTTAAAAATTATAATCTCTAACGCGTTTATTTAGTTCTTAAGTAAAACAATGTACTTGTTGCATATGATACATTGTTAAATTTAGTAAAACTTTAGAATTTTAAAATCTGAATCTTAAGTTTAAATTTTACATAAATATTCGGTTATTCAAATTTAGTGCTGTAAATTGTACATCAAATATTAATATAAATAATAAGTATAATTTTAACATATTTTTTTAGGGCAAAAATATAATTTTAAAAAATATATTGTTTTAATGCTTGTCCAAAAAATCTTGATCGCAACTTTTGCGGAAACTATCTTTCCTTACTTAACTGCTTACCCGACCTCCGCTTTGCGTTGTTTGGGTATCTGCAGATGTGTGCGAAAAAATGTAACTTTTCGCACTTGTTAGGATAAGAATTATTTTTCTGGGTTTGCATTTTGTAAGAAAAAAAATATATTTTAACTGTAGCAAATTTTTAGTGTTCCCCTGGACAGTAATGGCTTTTTAATTTTTCAAATTTATTTACGTAATATTTTTTAACTATTTTAAGCTATTTATAAAAATCTAAAACTATTGTCATTTTAATATTGAACAAACACAATAATAGGAATAATAGGTAAAGGTTCATTTAAGCTCAGACTTCTTTTTTATTTTAAATTTTTGTGCACGACTTTTTTTTTTAATTGAGATAGGTGTAGGCATTGGTTCAGAGAAAATAAAGCTGACGTCAAAACCTTTAAAATGACGTAGTCAAAAGATTTTCCATTAAAATTGGACAGATATATGATTTTATAAATTCTATAACATGTTTACCTATTTTCCTTTTATATTTAATAATTTTATATTTTTTATAAACAAGAAGTACTTTTATTTAAAAAAGTTATTTTACTAACTTAGTTAAATAATGAAACATAGTGTATAAATAATTTTTCTACATGTAATGGAAAGGAGTTAAATTAAATCTACTTGAATAATGTTGAAAGTGTGCGAAAAATGACTTATAAACATTCTTACCAGCTAGCTAGATAGTTTGTGAATGTTCAAAGGGCTGTCGAGCAGGACATTTGGTACTGAATTTAACATTTTTGTATAGACTGCGTAAGAGTAAATTGCGATAATGCCAGTGACCTTAAAATATTTGAGAATGAAATAAAAGAAGATATTGACATAAAATAGACATTGCTCATGATATTCCACACTTTTTAAGTAGTTTTATTAAATTTTTATTACCTTTTTTATTAAATATACTTTGGTTTAATAATATACAACCACAATGATTACACAGGCCCACAAAAAAAGTGGTGTGTGCTGGGTATCAGACTAGGATTTTCTGGCGTATTTTTTTCCGCTGACCACGAATCTGAAATCAAAATTAGGGGTCAACCGGCAAAAAAAAATGAAAAAAATTGTCAATCTTGAAAACTTTAAAAGATACACGAAACTTTATGAGACATAAACTATTTATTTTTACAAAACCTTTATTTAAGGTTTTATAAGTTTAAGGTAGAAAAAATTTGAAAATTAATATTTTTTAGTTTTTTTTTGCAAATTTTAAGTGATTTAGAATTTAAATAAATAAAATAAATAATTCATTAAAAAGAAAACCCAAAAAATTACATTAATAAAAAAAACCCGTTTTGGACTGAATTTTTTTGTCAAAATTACATTTTACAAAACATTACAAATGTTTATAATTTTTTTTTTAAATTGAACAATTTAAAACGCTTACTTTTTTGTTTTATAAAATTTTTTGTATCTCTTATAGTTTATATAGTCGTTGTCCAATCATTCCGTGGTAGCCGGTTAATACACCGAGTCGATTTTTTGGGTTTTTCTAGATTTTTTTTGGTTTGACCCTCAATTTTGACTTCAGATTTGTATTTAGCAAAAAAAATACGCCAGAAAATCTAAGTCCGACACCCAGCACACACCACTTTTTTTGTGGACCTGTGTTAATTACGATAAAAACATTTATAGATTTGATAAAAACTGAATGTATTTATGGTACAATATAAAGCAATGTTTTATTATTAAAATAGCATTACAAAAAAAGTGTTTTTAGTAAAAAATACTTTTTGTTTATACAAAATAAATATAATCTGACATAAAAGAAAAATCGGCAAGAATTCGTAAAAAGTTGTAAAATAAAACAGACATCAGACACCTGATTAAATTTTAATATAAATTCTTCTAGCTACGCTCATATTAAAGTTCTTTTACTTAAAGCATTGCCTTCACCTATCTTACCTTAGAAAAAAGTTGAAGAGAAAAATCTAAAAAAAATACAAAAATACAATTTTTAATTTAAAAAATTCTTTTATTTCGCTATAAAAAAACTTTTTTGAATTTTGAAGGAAGTTAGTTCAATAGTCAATTTTATTCTCTAAAAGCTTCCCATATGTTTTCGCCAAAAGTGTATGGATTTTGAGATAATTTAGATTTCTTTAAATAATGACAAATTAACTCAAAAAACGTAAACCTAAATTTATTAGCACTTGGATTTTTTTTCATATTCAATTATAAAATTGCTCTTATGAATTTGTTTCTTATTACCCGTAATTTTTTCTTAGACTCGATAGCCTATTAAAAAACAATAGAAAAATTCTGCCTAATAACTTCCCCATATAACAGTAAGCTTGTCCAAAACTTTTCCATTATTTTAACTTTAATGCAATCTTACTTCCAAAGCGTCTCAATTTTACAATAGCACTTGCGAATATTTTTTGGAAAAATATCATCTCGGGAGACAAATCCAGCCTAGATAAATCCGACGTGGACGTAATTGAAACTAGGGCCGAAATATCAAAAGTGATTTGAAAAGGGAGAAAGCTCTAGAAGGCCTATAAAAAACAAAATCCTGGAAAATAATATCCTTTTCAAAATAAAATGTATTCAAAGGCCCATAATTGTTTATTTTTTAAAAAAATAAAAAGTTACCCTACGTCTTGTAGTAACATCAGTTGGCAGTTAAATACATGCCCTGACTATCAATCTTTCTTTAAACATATGGCATACAGGTAGAATATTGTGACAAAAAATCAATTTCCTTTGATATATCAAAGGTGTGCATTTATCAACAAAGAACTTTAAAGCTGCTTTGTTTTTTACTCGCATAGCTTTGGCAAAGCATTTTCCATACGGCCTGTGCCGCATCAAAATAACGTTTCCCGTGAGATGAGCGATGCCGGGCACGATTAGTAATTAGATGAGTGACCGTCAGTGAAAACCGTGTGCCATATGGTGTAGTTCGGAACCCACGTTTAACTGTAGTCCCTTCTGTCTGCCAGCAGCCGTTGTTGGATCAGAGGTGGTAGCTATTTTTATAACGTATGTAGTGGCACTACCGCGTTGTCTAAAAGTTACCCTGATGCGTGCCGTGCATGTTTCGGTGCTTGGAGAGCGTTGACGGAATAGGGGGATAAAAACATCTAAAAAACCCGGCACCCACGGTGCCTAGTACTTAGGTTTTATACAAGCCTTTATTAGCTGTCATAAAAATTTTAAAAAATAATCAAAAAGAAATGCAAGCTACCTATGTACATCATCGACCTAGCAAAAACACTGTGTGTTTAACAAGGCATTACATTTGCAACTATTACATTTGAAACTATTATCTCTATTCCGATAATCTTCTCATAGAATACTTAAGGATTTAAGTCTGAAACGTCAAAGATGCGTGTGTCTTTTAAAGCACTTGAAGTTTCCGAATAAAATTCACCATGAATAACGAACAAAACAATTACACCCAGAATATGTGGTCTATTATTAGAAACAAGTTCACACAACAGATTTATTGTAGATATGTCCTTAATTGTGGTGACACATTTATTTTTAAAAATTCTCGTTTGGTACCCGCCACAAAATTTTTTATACAATGGGACCGCTTCGGTCCTGGTCCCAGGGTATAGCGATTGAGTGCTCAGCCTATTGGCCCCTATGAACTAGCAGACCCTGTAAAACAGAAAAAAGAAAAACACCTCAGAAAAAAAAACATCTTAAGACATATCTAGGTTTTGGTGGTAAGTCTACGACCATTACTAATATAGACTTAAATAAGAAAATAAAATAGTATTTAAATTAAAATTGTAAAATTTTGATATAAAATTAAAGAAATTCTGAGAACTTTTTGTTACAGATTTTAATAAAACGTCAAGAAAGTCTAAGAATTTTTTGTTACCGTTTATAACAAAACGTCATAAACAATAACTAATAGTTCTCAGATTTTTTTGTTTTATATCAAAATTCCAACAATTATAGTTTTAATTACTATTTTATTTATCATATAACTTTATCTCGATTAGGGTGACAGACTTGCCACCACAACGTAGATAAGTGCTTAGAGTTTTTGGGGTTGTTTGGAGGGTTTCTTATTTTGTTTCAGGCAATCTGCTAGTTCATAGGGGTAATAGGGCTAAGTACACTCGGTCACAATACCCGGGACTAGGACCGAAGCGGTTCCATCGTATAAAAGCTTTTTTGGCGAGTACCCAATATTTAAAACAGATTTATTAACACAAAATCACATAACCACCACCCTAGCCGTTTTCTGTAGTGAAGACTACCTTATAGATTTTTTTTATCTTGGGACAGTCCACGAAGACTGATGCCTAAGTACTAACGTACCGTGGGTGTCTTCAGTGTGGTGAGAGGGAGTTTGTTCACACGGGACTTAAATTTTTGGAGATTGGGAGGAGAAGGAAAAACTTCTTCAGGCAGCAGGTTCCATAGTCTTGACACTCTAGGAATAAAGGAACGAAGAAAGCGGGAAGTTCGGGGCCTCTCTAACTGAACTGTAAAAGGATGCATAAAAGTTGCACTAGGTGTTGCTCTGTTGGGAGCTTCCAGAGAAGGAATAATACTGGCCAATTCCTCTGAGCAGAAGCCATGAAAATACCTATAGAAGAGCGACAGATCCCCTACAGCTCGACGATGGGCAAGAAGAGGAAGCCTTTCTGTGAGCGTTAGATCATTAATAAGACGAACAGCTCTTTTTTGAATGGAGTCCAGAAGGCTAAGTGTTGTAGGGGACGCCATTCCCCAGACATAAGAACAATATTTCAAAGAGGGTCTGATTTGGAATACATACAGAGTGTACAAATTGGAAGAAGAGAAATATTTTCTGGCTCGAAATAGGAATCCAATCTTTTTTGAAGCTGCCGAAGCTATGGATGAAATGTGTTTGTGCCAGTTGAGGTTATTCTCAAAAGTAACGCCGACTAGATTAAACGACTCTTTGTTCTGCAGAACTTGGCCGCTCATATGTAAGGGATGAGCATTCGCAGACTTTTTCGCGACAGCGAACATGACTGTGTTTTTGAGGCATTAAACTGAACACGATTTTTGGCGCCCCAATCCAAGATAAGTATGAGGTCTTGTGAAAGAGATATCTGCATTGACCTGCGCTTGTTTTTGAAATCAGAATTACACGGTGGCTTAAGAAATTGAATACTAGAGTGGAGGGTACTATCGTCAGCAAAACTATGAATGGGATTGACTGTGGAAGAGAGAAGATCGTTAATGTGTAGAAGAAACAGCGTGGGTGCCAGCACTGAGCCCTGGGGCACCCCAGCATTTATTTGGTAGAAGCTGGAGGAATGACCATCTACACTAACTGATATACGTCGATTAGAAAGGAAACTGGGAAGCCAAGAGCAAAGCTTAGGTGGAAGACCGGAAGAAGGAAGTTTGTTAAGAAGCCCATCATGCCAGACCTGATCGAAAGCTTTGGATATGTCAAGAGCAACGATCTGGGATTCACCAAGAAACTCAAGGGACTTGTTCCAGTTGTGTGAGACAAAGGAAAGAAGATCAGCTGTGGATCTACTGTGACGGATCCATATTGTCTATCATGTAAGATCTTATGTTTTTCCAGATACTTTAAGATTTGGGAATTAATGAATTTTTCCATTACCTTGCAAACAACTGAAAGAAGAGATATAGGTCTATAGTTAGAAGGGAGACTTTTGGATCCTTTTTTGGGGACAGGTTGCACACGTGCAGCTTTCCAACTCTCCGGGAAAATGCCCGTGTCGTAAGAGATTCGAAAGAGGCGAGTTAAGATGGGTGCAAGCTCGGGAGCACATTTTTTTAAGATTGCTGGTATGCCATCCAGCCCGACCTTATAGATAATTTAATAAAACAAAGACATTTACTAAACACTCGTTTAGCGTTATAATCATTCGGCATACAATTGACCAAATATAAAAAGATAAATAGTGTATATATTGTAAAAAAATATAAAGGTACTTTATGTTTATAATGAGTTATTTTTTTAAATAGTTTAAAATAATAAAAACAAACTTACATTTAAAAGTTTACCATAAGTACACACATTTTTTTATTAAACATATCTTTTGATTTTCTCAAGGCACTGACTAGTATTCTCAACACTCGTTTAGCGTTATAATCATTCGGCATACAATTGACCAAATATAAAAATATAAATAGTGTATATATTGTAAAAAAGTATAAATAAAGGTACTTTATGTTTATAATAAGTTATTTTTTTAAATAGTTTAAAATAATAAAAACAAACTTACATTTAAAAGTTTACCATAAGTACATATTAAAATAAACACATTTTTTTATTAAACATATCTTTTGATTTTCTCAAGGCACTGACTAGTATTCTCAAATATTTAGGTACTATTTGTTTGGAACCTGTATAAAATCTGCAAGTTATATTTATTTGTGACATTAAAGCAAATCGACTTTATAACATTTTTAAATTAAATTTTAAATTGACCTCGAATTTCTAAAAGGATACTTAACACAACGAAGATAAACGCAAACGTTTTTCCGAGATTTAGGTCACAAAAGAGCTTATTAACTATTTACGTATGACAAAAAGCGGCAGTTGAGTCAGGAACACATTTTTCTCTGTTTACCTTATTCATGAGGGCCTGAAGGGCGTAAAACCTAAGATAAAGCCAATTTTTCACACGGCGCGTTTCAATTTCTTTTTAAATGTGGCTTTGAGAGAATGATTAGTTTAATCGTTCTCCTTTATACCGACTTCAATGGTGGTTATTAATTCGACACGTGTGTATGTAATATTATTGGAATTGCAAAATATTTACATATGATAATCTATCGGGGCTTTGTAAACAAATATAAAAATTTAAATATAAAAATATGAAAATATAAAAAAATAAAAATATAAAAATATAAAAATATAAAAATATAAAAATATAAAAATACAAAAATATAAAAATATAAAAATATAAAAATATAAAAATATAAAAATATAAAAATATAAAAATATAAAAATATAAAAATATAAAAATATAAAAATATAAAAATATAAAAATATAAAAATATAAAAATATAAAAATATAAAAATATAAAAATATAAAAATATAAAAATATAAAAATATAAAAATATAAAAATATAAAAATATAAAAATATAAAAATATAAAAATATAAAAATATAAAAATATAAAAATATAAAAATATAAAAATATAAAAATATAAAAATATAAAAATATAAAATATAAAAATATAAAAATATAAAAATATAAAAATATAAAAATATAAAAATATAAAAATATAAAAATATAAAAATATAAAAAAATAAAAATATAAAAATATAAAAATATAAAAGTTAATTAACGAGCAAACAGAAGAAGTTGTGTAAAATAGAAAGAGCAGAAAAGAATAGGTCGCGTAAAAGCACAGGGTGTCTGTTGTGAGGAGGATATCCCGGTTATTATTAGAGATGGAGACTTGCGGTTTTTGCAAAAGTGTCGCTACTTTCTGATGAAACGAAAAATGACACTAAAAGATTTTTCATGACTCTCCTCGTTTGTGACATACAGGGCAAAATTATTTTTCTCCATTTTATGACCCCCTCGTATTAAAGTTATCTTTTAACTAACAACAAAAGTAAAACTAATATAAGTAGGTATTTTATATGTAGAATCAAGTGGTGTAGGTAAATTTTTTTCAAGTTTAATAATATTTTTTGAGATATAAACCACCCATATAATTTTTCTTATGGAATACCCTGTATGTTTTTAAATCATTAAATGAAGGCAAATAAGACCTTTTTAAAAATGTACAATACCTAATAATTTTTTTACAGATTTAGTTCCAAAATAGAGTTTTTAAAATTTAAATTTTATAATTTTGCTAGTAAGCCGCCTTTATATAATTTTTACTACATTATTATTTATTAATAAAGAAAAAGGGAAAAACTGGTTCTGCGTTTTTATAAATTTATTTGATTTATTTTAACTACTACAATGTTCGCTACCTATAAAGGAAATTCTATAGAGAGCTGTAATTAAAATTACCTATTTTTTAATTACAAGTTGCTTAAATCTAACTCTCTCTAAAAAAATTAGGTTTTTCATTTATGCCTAAATCCTATTTTCAACATGTCCAAATTTTAAATTAAATTTGAAATATAAAGTAAAAAAAATACCTTCCTAGGTACATGTCAGATGCCTGATCACTGTTTTCGTTGCATCGTATAAAGCATTGCGGCATATCATACATTTCGCTACGTATGAAATTAGCATTTAGTACCACATTTTTATATAAAATCGATAAATGGCAGATAAAACATTTAAACTCAATAATAAAAATGTTAATAACTATATGATTATAGTCTAGAATCCAAATAAGGGTAAAGGTCGCTTCACCCATCTGCAAACCGGATAAAAATATTTTTTTATTAAATATAGTATGTAGGCCTTTGGTCTAATCGAGAAGTTAATTTCCTGCGAAAATAAGTTATAAGTGTCCTAAGAATATGATGTTGATGGTTCAAACGATCCAAAATGGCATTTAGAAAAAGAATTTTGGATTTTTCCTGCAAAAAAAATACAATTATTGTTATTAACATAAAACTGTAAAAAAAAGCCGTCCAGCTTTTCGGCAAAATCTCAAAAAGTATAAGTGATAGCTTAAATATTATAAAAGTTTCTGAAAGAGCAGAAAATTTCATTTAAATGTTCTTGATTTCCGGAATTGTAGCTCCAAAATTTATAATTTTAATTTAACGTTGAAAATCGGCTTTCGCGCGGCTTTTTCGGCATGCGCGCGCCGCCACTGTAGTAAGCTTAGTTTTTAAATATTTTTTTTATGATATTAAAAATTAATTAAAAAATTTAAAAACTTCTAATGTCATCTAGACACTTTAAAGAATATGATTCCTCGATAATAAAAGTTGTATCACCCTTTTTTAAAAAAGTTATTTAATTGTTAATTTACAGTTTTTTACGGGTCTTTGTTGTCATAAGAGGCGGTATAAAAGTTAAAATAATTAATCAATATTTTTTTTGTTTCTTAGAGTTTTTTTTATAAATATACCCAACAACATGACATTATAAAAGTTTATTTAAAAAAATATTTCATTAATTATTTACTTTTTTGGAGTAAAATAAAATGAAAAATTAAAAAAATATTTTTTAAATATATTTTTTTAATTATAAGCTATTACTAATTTTATCTTTATTTTAGGCATTTTATAACTTTTTTAAATTTTTTTCCTGCATTGGCTTATAAATTGTTTATAAACAAACGGATTTATTAAATATTTTTATTTTTTTCAATATATTGTAAGCCAAAGAACATAATGATTAAAGAAAAATTCTTAAAAAAAATATTTTATTGCTTATAATCTTTTTTTTTTCGTACTTTTATTATTGAAATAAATTATAAGGAAATCGTTTTTTTTAATCATAATTTGCATTTCTAAATTTATTGGCGAAACAATTTTATTTTTGTCAACAATTTATTCATTTATTTGTTATAAACAATTTTTTTTTTATAATTTTTTTCTAAAACATAAAAAAATTACAAAAACAGCAACCTGCAACAATATGGCTTAAAACATTTTTCTCAATCTTTTAAAAAACATCTGGATTTTGGAGCACGACTAAGTCCAAGCGCTGACTTGATTTGTCAACAAACAAATTGCTGTAACTTTGCAACTATTGCAGATACAGATTTCGACCTTTAGTGTTCTAAACAAAGTTATAACAGATAACAAAAATTGTTTATAACAAATTGTTAAATAAATAAATGAATAAATTGTTGACAATTTTTTTTGCCATTATATTTAGAAATGCAAATTATGATTAAAAAAAACACATTCCTTAATAGTTTATTTCAATATTAAAAATATAAAAAAATCGATCATAAACCATAATATATTGTTTTCAAGATTTTTTTTAATTTTTATTTTCTTACGCTAACAATATGTTAAATTAAAAAAAAAATCATTAAAAATATTTATTTAGCTTATTATTTGTTTATAAACAATTTATAAACAAATGGCGAGAAAACTTTGAAAAGTCATTATAAAATGCCTAATATAAAGATAAAACCAGTTTTAGCATATAATTAAAAAATATATATATTTAAGAAACATTATTTAAATTTTTCACTTTTTTTACTTTAAAAGGTAATAATTAATTAAAAAAAAACTTTTATAATGACACCTTATTAAATATGTTTATAACAAAGGATCCAAGAAACAAAAAATTATAGATTAATTATTTAAACTTTTATACCGCCTTTTATGACAACAGGGACCAGTAAAAAAAACTGTTAATTAACAATGGTATAAATTTTTAAAAAATGGTGATACAACTTTTATTATTACGCGATCATATTTTTTGAAGTGTCTAAATGGCACCAGATTTTTATTTATACATTTTTAATAGTATTTAATTGCATAAAAAAATTATTTAAAAACAACGCTTACGCCGCGCGCGCATCACCAAACGGCCGCGCGAAAGCCGAATTTCAACGTTAAGTTAAAATTATAAATATTGGAGCTACAATTCTGGAAATCCAGAACTTTTTTACAATAATTTTCTGCTCTTTCAGAAACTTTTATAATATTTAAGCTATCACTCATACTTTTTGAGATTTTGGGCTTTTTTATGTTAATAACAATTGTTAGTTTTTTTTTTTGCAGAAAAAATTTAAAATACCTCTTTTCCAGATGCCATTTCGGATTGTTTGAACCATATTTTCAGGAGACAAAGTTTAATCTTTAACGTTACGTTTTTCTGTTGGTAAAAAAATGAGTGCCCCTTTTAGTAAGCAAATTAAAGAGTCAGGCTGAATTATCATTAGTCTATTTTGTAAGGACTTTGTTTTTATTTTTAGATAAAAAGTAACTTATACTTTTACTATAGAACTATTGTAAAAACCTTTACAAATACTGTTAGGAGTAGAAAGACTCAAAAAAATTATATTTTTTAATAAATTAAATCCCTTTAAACCAAAACCACCAACCCAAAAAAAAAATGAGACCACTTCGGCCTACGTCGCAGAATTAGTCTGATATTAGGAGCAGGGTTGTAACGGAGGCCTTCTTAGGGGAGGCCGAGGCGGATGCGGAGGAGAAGAGGATCGCCTCCGCGGATGCGAAGGTTAACGGAGGCGGAGGTGAAATTTGAAGTGAAAAAAATAGAAATTCATAATTTATTAAAGTCAAAAATACTTATTTTAAATGGGTACATAACATACATACATGTACATGGTACGCTTTCATAAATAAACTAGTAATCAAAATTGAGAAGAGGCAGCCAAGCGGCCGTGTCGCCCAGCGACGCTACTTGCGCATTATATGTTTTCGTAAATAAACCTCCGTTAAAACTCCGCATAAATTTTGCGGAGGTAGATTCTTTGCGGAAGTTCCGCAGTAACGGTGGCGGAGGCGGAGTTCTGTTACAACCCTAATTAGAAGCACTAGAACTGCCTTCACTGCACTTACTTCCCCCGCTATTGGCGCCCCTCCTTTTTTTTTTAAATGTGTTGTTGATTTTGGAATAGTTTTTTCTTTCGTCTGAGGTTGTAACCTTAAAGTACAGTTAAACCTTGAGTTTGTTTTTGCTATATTTGACTTAGACTGCGCGTGCGTGCCTTAAATACTTGAAACTAAAAACATGCCTACGTTTAAAATTATGTTTAGCCGTACTAGGCTTAAGAGTCCATTCGCGCCGCGAAAATTGGATCCAATTCTGGGTTCAGGGGTTTTTCTCAAAAACGGTATAAGTTATCGATAATTTTCAAAAACTAAATGAAAGCCAACACTTAAATCTAGGCTTCTGCTGTAATAGTTTTTTAAATTTGGATTTGGTTGTTAATATTTTCTTGAGTGAAAGTCACCCTAAAATCGGTTATGTTTAGATACTATTTTCTCTTAACTTGACTTATATTTCCAAAATCCTGCAGCCGCATAGATTATTTCCTTACCTTTAAAATGGTGTATAATTTATGTTATTTAAGTGAAAAATTGTTACCGAAAAACGTTATCTCCTGTAGGCTTGCAATCGGAAACAACATCGCATCGATACACCGAATTTGGAAGAACCCAAATAAAATATAATATTTTTAATATGGCTATACGAAAATTGTGGTAGTGGGAGTTTGTTAGTCTCCGCCCACCGTCTCCGCGTCCTTTCGCTCGACCCCTAGGTGTAGCGTTAATGCACTCTTAACATGTGTTTAACCTTAAAGTAAATTTGAGCTTAAAATGTCTGGGTCTGGTATGGGAGATGTAATAAAGTGGGGGTTGTCACTGAATCTGATATAAACGTGTTTTTAGCTAGGTACACGACATAATTTTATTTTTTAGTATTACGAAAAAAAATTAGTAATTTAGCTCATACGCTTTAAACAAGAAACATCCGGAGAGTTTGTACTGAGCTGAGTTTTGTTTCATTTTATTTTTCACTCAAGTTAGCCAAAAAGAAGATAATTTTCTTGTTTAAAAAAGTTAGTAAAATATTATTTATACTGTGTTATTGTATTAAATAAACTATTTTAATCGTTAAAAGATTTTTATTTATTAAAAATAACAACGTTTTTTTATAAAAATTTGCAAAAACAGAATTATTTATAAATACGTAAAATTGGTAAAAACTTTCTATAATCTCAAGTCAGTTTCTTTTAATAAATTTGATATGATTGTTTTCGTGTGGGTAGTTTAGATGTCCGGCAAATTTGTTTACATTTCAGAAACTTGGTCAGCGGTCGGTGTTATGTCTTTAACTTTTCTTATTTTATTTAAAGTATAAAGGAGTTTGTTTAAAAAACAGTTGACTTGTGACCTATTTTTTAATATCTATTTTTTTTTAAAGATTTCTTGATGTAACTGCAAATTTCCATTTTATATTTTTATCATTTACCAGTTTATTTATTTAGCATTTTACATATACCATATTTTTTATTATTGGCTTTAGTTTTATAACTATTTAATATAATAAATGTTTCTACAGCCACAACGTTAATATTATATTTTTACATGAAAACAAAAAAGACACCTGACCTAAATATTGCTTTATTTATATACAGTAAAAATATAATAATTATTAACGCTTGCTTACAGGTTTATTGCGGTTAAGAAAATAATTTAGGTATTTGACATAATTTCATGCTTCATTTTTTGATGCCCATTACATATTTTGTTAGTTACTGATGTTGTTATCATGTTAAAAAACCAAGTATATTTTATTTAAGTATTTGTTCATAAAAAAGGAAATTACCTGTATGATAGGCCCCTACGCTAAAATTTTTAGATTTAGGTGAACTTAAGTGAGCTTGCATTTCTTTGCCGGTAGTGACCGTCGAATATTTTAAGAAAGTATTTTTTTTCCTGAAAACGTACCATTTAATTTTAATGTTTTTTAGTACAAAATCAGCCACTATAAAATTACGTTTTTGATTGGTATAGTTATTGGCTATATATAGAAAATTAAAATTTATAAAAATGATGACATCAGCTAAAACTTTTTTCTGATTTTCTGTATCATCAACGACAGACGCGTGCTGGAACGATTTTAAGAGCCGGCAAGGGGGCATTTGCTCTCCCCAAAAGACAAAAATTATTTTCAAGACCTGGGCCGTAGCTAGCGGGGTGACACTCGCCATTTGCAATTTAAGAGGGCGCCGAATCCTTGTTCTTTTAACGATTTTAACGACTTCTTGGTAAAAATTTGGTATGCACTCCCAAAATTTTTCGGGTACCCCGACGCATTTAGGCCAAACGTACCACGTATTAACCATAGCGCAAAAATCTGCCCATTTTGATTGGTCCGCGACTAAACGCGGTACGTTTTGTCTAGATAGGATCGAACGCAGGTACGGATTGCCCTAACGTGAGTCGTCTGGAATTTTGGTCCTGCGTGGCTGGACTTGAGAAGTTATGCCGAATGCCAATATTTCAATTAAAAAAAGAACACAATACAAACATGGGGTAGTTTATTGGGAATAATTAACTGATAAAAACTTATATAATTTGAGAAAAGAAACAAATTAATTAATGAAAAATAATTAGTACCTTAATGCCCTTTGGCATAAGATACATTGTTGTTCACGTTACTTGCCAAATTATGTTTTCTTTTTTTTTTCTTTTAATGACTTCATTAGAAGCTGGGCGACCAGTTGCCATTCGTTTGCTGCCTCTTGTGACTCCAGGATTTCTTCTGACTATTGTAGTGGGCTGCACACGAATGGCCGATCCATGGCGTTTCCGAACAGGAATATGATACCCACAACTGCTAAGAAAAGTATCCCAATTGTTCCGAGTTCTAACATTTTTTAGTTTCAATAAACATTTGTCGATGACTCCTTCAGACGAACCAAATTGTTCGTGATTGCGATTAATTAGGTCTAAAAAGTGTTTGAATTTTTCGTCAATAGACTCGATAGATGCTGTATCTTGCTCAGGTGAATTATTTGGCAAACAATCTGTTACAGGGGTATTATTTAGAGAAGGATTCATGCCAGAGTTCAAAGTTTGCTCTATACTTTTATCTTGTAAAAGAGGTGCATAAAACTCTGGAGGGTTGGCTTTATTCCCTAAAGCTAGAACAGCCATTGCATATCGCTCTTCTGTAGTGGAATCTTCAATATTGAAAAATAGTGACAGAACTCCTGCCTGGTGTTTGCATAGTTTCCCCAATCTTCCATTTTCACACGTGCAAAAACCTACATTTAAATCAACATCGTATAATATTTCGGAGTTAGTACTAGAAGGTACTTTGTAAATAAAACAGTCAACTTTCTTTATGTCTTTTTTTTTCAAATATGAAGCACGTTGGATTTGGGATTTTAGAAAAAGCCTTTTTGTATCAGTGCGGCCATTAGCAAAAGTTCTTAAACGCCTGATGTAATATTGTTCCAATACTGTACATGTAAAATCAACCAATGCCACTACATTGTAAGCTTTGCAACGACTAAGAACAATATCTTTGTAAATACGAACACAAACTTCGGACAAATTGTTGGTTTGATTTCCATGTGTATTTGCATCCCGATAAGCTAGACACCATTCTTGCTTACGATTCCAATATGTTTCTATATAACGTATCCACTGCGGATAAGTTTTACCTATCATGTTTACCAGTGCTTCTTTGAAAGCTTCGTCCCCTTTGGCATCAGTAGAAGCAATTAATATTTTTTTAAAAGTATTATATAGAATGGGCCTATGATCTTTCAATTTTTCGTGCTTTTTATCACATAGCCATCTCCATACGGCTTGTCCTATATAAAATGAACATAAAAGCAAGTTCGATGAAGGAAAAACTATTCTTAGTGCTTGACGTATGACGTCACTGTCAATAAGTCATGATTATTTTTGGTTCTTTTCGACCAGCAAACGCTTTCTCGCCTACAGTTTCTAAAACAACTTTGAAACCATTCACATAGTCTTGCTGTGTTTGGCTTTTGCTAATGAACACAGCTAATGGTACTGCACCGCACACTGTTACTGTTAACCTAAATGTTATTACATGGTTTTCAACATCGCAGGATGCAGTACTATCAATAAATACAATATCTTTTGCATATGGCAAATCATGACTTCTATACATACCAGGTGTTATAATGACAATAATAAATGGATCTTCTTTTATGTTAATTCTAGCTCCAATAGCTTCATATTCAGAAAGTTTTTTCCTTAATTTCTTAAAATTAAAAAAATATATATTTTATAGGGCTTCAACTAATTTGAATTTTTTACACCTACCTCTAGAACACCAACACCTGTTCGTGGACCAAGGTTGGTCTTTCTCCATTCTGTATACCAGTATTTAACAGTGCGATATTTTGGATTTAAAGATTAGTAAGCCAATTGGAACTCGTCCATTTCTAGCTCTATTTTATCGGTATGGTAATTAATTGCTTCAGAGATTCCCAGACCCTGATTAAAATATTTTAGAAACAGATCTCTTGTACTAGAAGAAGGGCGCAAAGCAGTCAAGGCATCAGCGCTGCTTAATGAGTGATTATGTTTGTTTTTTATTGTGATTATTCCTGGTAAACCATCCTAAAATATACATTTCGTTTATTTGCTCTTTTCCCTATTTTCCCTACTGTTATAGGAATAAAATTATTAACCTACCTTTATATGCGTATGCCTTTTCCTTGTTTCATTAGTGGTTACTTTAACAACAATTGATATCAGAGCTTCGCAAATAAGATTTTTAGACTTTTTCGTCCCTGGTTTTACTATTTTAAAGGAACTAAGATGGCAAACATAATCTTTTCTGAAAATAAAAAATAAATAAATTTATATACAAAAAATATTTTTAAAAAGAAGCTTTTATTAAGGGTAAAATAAATGCACTAAAAAGTAAAAAATAAAAAATTTTACAGTCTAGAAGAAATAATAAGCAGATTTAAAAACTTGTCGCAAAGGTAGATTACTATCACAAAAATTAAGTTTGTTTAAAATTATATTTGCGACAAGCTTTTCAATCTGCTCATTATTTCTGCCTGACTGTAAAATTTTTTATTTTTTACTTTTTAGTGCATTTATTTGAGTTGCAAGATTTGACCACATACACACGCATGAACACGGTAGGTAATCAAACCGATTCAAGCCTGTACCCTGTATTCGTTTCCCAATTAATAAACAAACCGCGAAAACCAATCCATAACCGAATACTTAGAAAAGAGACTAAGTTTGGCAACGCTACTTACCTTAGTAATTTTTTTTTTTGATGGTGGCTTTGTCCGTCGTACAATCCACGAAGTAGAAGTCAGTTGCGAATAAAGTTCAATCCATTTGTCGCAATTTTCTTTGCTGTCGACGTTGGAGTGAAAAGTAATTTGGCCGTTCTCATTATTTACGACTCTATAGGTAAATTCTTGTGGCAATAATGTATCTATTTCCATATTCTTTAATTTTAAGCAGGTTCAACCAAACAAAATTGATAACGAGATGCACACACCATTAATCAACATAACTTAATAATCGACGTAAAATGCGTAAATAGATCGAAACAGTTGAAACTTGCAAAATGCTCTGAATATCTGTTGCTCTCTCTTTTCTGTCGAATGCGTTCTTGCTCTGTTACATCGGCATCTAGTTCGAGCTGGCCGCCTGTGTGAGGGCAATTCGTACCTGCGTTCGACCCTATCTAGACAAAACGTACCGCGTTTAGTCGCGGACCAATCAAAACGGGCAGATTTTTGCGCTATGGTTAATACGTGGTACGTTTTGCCTAAATGCACCCGGACCGGCCTCCGGCGGCGGGCATGGCTTACCGCCCCCAAAACTTTTTTCTGTGTACGCCACTGCCCATAAGGCATTTTACAAATTTATTATAGATAATAAATACGTACAGGGTATCCTATTTTCGACACTTTTATAGGGTATCTCCGTAATTGTAAGTGCTATCAAAAAAGTAATATAGGCATCATGTGCTCTTTTTGGGTCAAACTTAATATGGTAAAATCAAAGTTTAAAAATTTTTGCTCGCTTAAGAGAAACCTGGGAAAATTAAAAAATTATCAATTTCAGAATAACCCTATATTTTCTTAGTTAAAAGGGAAACAGAAAATGTTTCATAGAAAAAAAACTTTTTCTGGCCCCTAAGGCGTCATTTTCCCGGTCCCAAATGAGAAATTTCAGTTGGCCATAAACATTTCGACCACAAATCTACCTTGGCTTGAGAATGTAACTTCGACCTCGCCTCATCCCGGAATTAATCTTTCAGGCCCTAAAGAGGCGGCCATTTTTGGCCCCTGGGGCCAATTCCAGACATGTGGGCCATTTTTGAGCTCGGCATGGGATTCAGCGTCGAAAAATACATGGGAGTATATATGTCCGACTCACAAGTCCGAACACTTATTTTTTTTGTCGGGCTGTGATTGACAAGCGTGCAGGTAGGTTAATATTTCATGTTTTCTTCGATTATCGAATTAATTTCATATTCTGCAATAGCCACCAATACCTTCTCTTTGCCACCAATACCCTCTCTCTGAAAATACATGCCAATATCAACTATTTCAAAAAATATATAGAAATTCAGTGAATTGTTATAAAACCTGTATTAAAATTAATATGTACAAAGTTATTTAACCATATTATTATGGTATTTCCATTTACCAGTAGGTACATTTTACTTTTCTTTTAGGGTATATTTTTAAATTTACTAAATACGTATAATTTTAAATTTTTTGGAAAAAATGTATTGGTGGTAAACAATCCTTATGTTGATGCTTTTATTTTTTACCTAGACTAACCTTTTGGCTTGGTAATAAAGTTTTACTTTTAAATGAAAGTATTTGATCTTTTTTAGTTTTATATTAAAAGTTATTATGTATATTATTTTCTTATTATAATAATGCCAATAGTAAAAATTTTTCCACTGAATTAAATAAATTTGAACTTAGCATTTAATTCTATGTTCTTTTTTTACCTCTAAATCTCCAGAAAAAAAATGGCTGGCCTAAAGGATAAAAAATCTTTCTTTTACGGTTTTCGGTTTAGGCCGCAAAATATAATCGAAATCAGAGATCGGATTCGATATATTCCACAAGGGTAAATAGGCCGTTTTTTATTGGCGGATTAGAAAGTAATTCTCCGAGGTTTATATATCTAGTTAACCAAAAGCCACAAATATTGAATAAAACTTTTGTTAAACCTCAAAATTAATTATTACATTTGTATGTTACTTGCAGTTTCGAAAATATTAAGGTGCCTAATTTAAAGCATATTTCTAATCATTTTTAATACCATAACCCGGAAACTAAAGATATTTTTATAGCAATTTAAAATTTGGTGCATTTTAATTCACTAGTTTATTATACCTATATTGTAGTGGCAATGAATACATAAAACAGCCAAAATTTGGAAGTCCTTAAGCAAGGCTTTGATTTTGATATTTTTTTTTAAATAATTTTGTTTTTTTATATAATTCAAAATCAGAAACATTTTGAAGGGCACCAAAAGTATTTAAAGTGTTTAAACAATATTTATGATATTTAGGTGAGTTTTTTTTCTAATCGCTGTAACTTTTTAAATTTTAATTTTTATTTACACAGACTTCATTCTATAGATAAATAAATTTCCTACAAAAATAGTTTCATAATAATTTTTCGTGTTTTTCCTAGTTTTTAAGATATTGTAAACTTCAGTTTATAATATCTATCCAGAAATAAATATTCAGAAATTTTATTCCAACTTCCGGACTGTAAGAATTGCTTAATACATAACAAAATTAGAAATCTATATATTTAGTTAGGATTAAAACAACTAACTATGAGAAACATATTATATTGTATTAGATATTTAAGAAAATAAGATACAATTTAAATAAATAAAATTTTATAAAAAGGTATTTATCAGAATTTCTTATAAATAACTTTTTAAATTTTATTAAATGTTAAAATTTTTTTGCTTTATTCACATATCCAAAAAGTAGGAAATTTAATTACACTGACCAACATTCTAAAACTTTTTTTGCCTCCCTGGAATGATTGTGGCTGGATTTTATATATTTTGGCCTGCTGAATCCAGATCTGGCTTCAGATTTTCGATATCAGCCTTCAATAATGAGGGAGAGACACATGTTTTGATATTAAGCAAAATTCAATAAAAACTCACTTTAATACTGATTTATTAATTTAAAAAATAAAAAGGTATGATACATTTTAGTAACAGTTAATTTATGTTCAGTATAAACATTTTCAAGTGTTATTTTATTTTAATATTCATTTCCTTGAACTCTTCCTTTTATAAGAAAGACTGGATGTGTCTCGTATTAGGGTCCAGCAATAGTCGGCTAACATATTCGGGCTCCACTTTCCAGTATATCTTTTCTCTATCGATGCGATGTCTTGGTGAAATCGTTCCCCATGCTCGTCCGATATAGCTCCTAGATTTTCAGGAAAAAGTCCAAATGGGAATGGAGAAAGTGAAGTTTTAGGGACATGTTGCATTTTAAAATATGATAGGCCGTGAGCAGTTCTTCCACGAGTTCACGATAATTTTCTGACTTGGTGTTTCCAAGAAAATTTTTGCAAACACTTTCAAATGCATTCCATGCCCGTCTTTCATGGTCATAAAATGTCCGTGAAGTTGGCATCTTTAAAGAGTTGCCTAATTTGGGACCAACAAAATTCTCTTAATTGGTACTTATATAAATTTCTCTTTAATGTTAACATTTCGTTTTATCCAGTGCTTTTAAAATTTTTGATCAATCTAACTTTATGAAGTGGAGGTAAATATATTTTTTCTTTCTGAACTAACGGTTCTCGGGTCAAATTTTTAACTCCAACTTCTATTTTTTCACGTGGAGGCCAAACCTTTATTTTATAATGTTTGTCTCTTGCACGGCTGTCCCACTCACACAAAAAGCAGCAGTATTTTGTGTATCCTGACTGCAGTCCTGTCAATAACGCTACCACTTTCAAATCTGCACATATATTCCATTTGTGATCTTCGTACTTTATACATCTGAGTATCATCTTCAGATTGTCATATGTTTCTTTCATATTTACCGAATGAGCTATAGGAACGGATGGATGTTCATTTCCATTATAAAGTAAAACAGCTTTTAGACTTGTTTTAGACGAATCTATGAATAGTCTCCATTTATCGGGCGTATATGGTAAGTTCAGTTCGACCATTAGGCCAGGAATATCATGGCAAAATACTAAATCACCGTCCGCTGCAAAAAATTTGTGAGAGTAGATTCCCTTTTTCTGTAGATGGACACCTTAACTCCTTTTTCCAAGAGGTTCCACTGCTGCAGGCGGGATCCGAAAGTTCCGCTTTTGTTTTCGGGAAGTCCAAGTCACGAACAAGGTCATTCAATTCACCTTGAGTGATTAAATGAGGTGTATCGGGCAAATCAATGGAACTAGGATGTAGCTTGGTCGGCTTCGGCGAAGTACTTCGAGAGTCTGATTCCGAATCAAGCGTGTAACTCTCAGGTGGTTGGGGAATGGGTAATGAATTGTCATGGGGTACTGGTCGCAATGCAGACGGAACATTGGGATACTGAATGCTACGCTTAGTTTTGCTAGTAATTCCTTTGATATTCGTCATGCAAAAATAACAATCATCTACGTGATTACGAGGTTCCCTCCAAACCATTGGAACTGCAAATGGCATAGATTTATGCGTACCTTTTAGCCATCCCGTCAATGTTCTCGAACACGAACTGCAACACACTTTTGGGGCCCAGGACTTATCTTGATCGCCAACTTTACATCCAAAGTACAGTTCATAAGCCTTTTTTACTAGTGAAGATATCGGTTTTTGGTACGCCTTCGCGGTAACTTCGCCACAAATATAACAGAATTTATCAGCTTTATTAACACAAATTCGCGTCGACATTTTTCTTACACGTAGATCTATCTAATCGAAAAATCAACAGATGTTTACTAAATGATTATAAAATAACGACTAAAGGGATATTTCAAGCATAGATCCACCTACCTGTCCATAATAATGGGTCGCCCATTTATTACCCCTCTACTAGACATTTGAGGGTTAGTTGTATATTAGTATAAGTCCAAATATTACAAATCACACGATTTTTTTATAGGGAGGATTTTTCTGTTAGACAGTGTTATCAGTTATATTTTGCGTGGCGGGTGGTTATCGCAGTCACTTTCACTGCAAACAATTTAGGCCCCTGAGCACTGAAGGCCACTTTTTCTGCAGCCACATGCTAAACCGCATCCTATTTTGCAGGAGCAAAATATAATTTTTAAGAAGTTTTCAGGTTCTGCTGGTTGCGTCATTTTTACTGGGACTTGTAAGTAGACTGTTACATATCACCTGATGATAAACAAATTTATTTTTTTAAACCACTTAAAAATAATGCCTTACAACGAGTTTATTTAACAAAGACTACGTTAGGTAAATATGTAAATATTAAAAAACAAACATTTTTTATTTATTCCTGCATTTGCTGGATGTAATACTACCTCCGCCTTTTATAATAAAGGTAAAAATAATTTTAGTAAAATTTTTAATGATAATTGTAAATTACGTGCTGCAGTTGAAACTTTTATGGTTAAAAATCAAAGTAATGAAGTATTTTAAAATGATGGTGTAAGTTGTAAACTCACAATGTATGGTGCTAAAACTGCCAAAAACCTAAATGAACTCCGATATAAACATTTCATACCATTATCTTTAAAAAATAAAAGTGCACAACTTTATTTACTACCTCCGACAGAGGATGACACAAAAACCATATTAAAAGAATTTATTTACAAGACCTGCAATGGAAAATTAATTCTCTAATCCCTCCTACAGAATGAAATTGGCAAAAAGACGATTATTAAAAACCAGTAATAATGATAAAGCCAGCAGCACCTGAAAACGTCTTAAAAATCATATTTTGCTCCTGCAAAACAGTAGGCGGTTTAGTATGAAGCTGCAAAATAAGTGGCCTTCATTGCTCACCGGCTTGCATTGATTGCAGTGGAAGTGACTGCGATAACCACTCACCACTTAAAGAAGATGAAATCTCCAATACGCAAAGTATAAATACATTTTTTTATAATTTTTTGTATATGTAAGTAAAGCCGAAAATTTTTAACATTTAATAAAATACTTCGGAAGTTCTAATAAATAACTCTTTATAAAATTTTATTTATTTAAATTTTATCATATTTTTTTAATATCTAATATAGAATAAAACATGCTTCCTAGAGTTTTTTAAATCCTAAATTAATATATAAATTTCTAATTTTGTTATGTTTTTTCATTATATGTACAGGGTGTCCTATTTTCGTGTGTTTTACGGGGTTTCTCGCTTATGAGTGAAGTTACAAAGATGCGGTTTTCGCGACACGCTACTTTTTTGTCAAACGAAAGATGCCGCAAACAGATTTGTCCTAGCCCCCTTAGTTTTTTTTTGCTACAGGGAGATTTTAAAAAAGTTGTATTTTCGGTTACCCCTCGTATCTCAGGTATCTGATAACTTATCGAAAAGATAAAAACGGGCCCTTATAGAACTTTTTACGCAGAATACAGTGGCGTACTTGAAATTTTTCTCGGATTTACTTTCTTTGAGATATTAGCCAAAGGTGAACTTTTTTAAATGGAACACCCCGTATATTTTTTCGTCATATTATTTGCACACTGAGAGTTTTCTAAAAATATAATATAGTCAAAACTTACTTTTATAAACAGCATGAAAACATGCAATTATTTACTTTTTAACATAGGCGGCTTTGGTTTAAATTAATGACAGTCAAATTAATAAACGTCAAATGATTGCTATTGAATTTTTTAATGCTAGTTCCTAGATTATCGTTATCATTAATCTAAAAAATATGGCACAAAACCAAAATTTTGAACATTTTGAAGAGTTTGATATGAATTGATGTTTCATATTATCCAACGAAGTTTCGATTAGGCGGCGGAGCTTTACCTAAATATTTCAAATTTGACTTTTTTCTCGATTTCTATATAGATATCCTGAAAGAAGACAGCCTGATAGGCGCATAATTTGTAAAATACAAAACAATCTAATTCAATATGGGTCATTTAATAAACCTAGGCCGAAAAATTATAGTAAAGATAATGAAGTAGCTGAAATAAATGTTTTGGCATCAGTTGAAAATACCCCAGGGACATCTTGCAGGCAAATAGAAGAAAATATCGAAGTATCCAAAACAAAAGTCGAAAAAATATTGAAACGACATAAATTCAAACCTTAGAAGTATAAACTTGTGCACAATCTTCATCCTGGCGATCCTGAGCGGAGAGTGGAGTTTTGTAACTGGTTTCTCAATATGTGTGAAAGGCAGAATAATTTTGAAAGGAAGATCATTTGGTCGGACGAAGCCATTTTACCAGTGCGGGTATCCTCAATAGGAATAACTCAATGTTTTTGAGCCAGGAAAATGAACACGTTATTTTTCCCAGGGAACGCCAGGGAAGGTTTGGATTCAATGTTTCTTGTTTCATTTTGGGAAGAAGAATTGAATATTGTATTTACCAAGGAAATTTGAATTCTGATGGATACATACAAATCCTTCAAGAAAAAGCAATGACTATTATGGAGGATATTCCCTTGGTTCAAGTAAATGACATCTATTTCCAACAAGATGGAGCTCCGGCTCACAACTCTCACGTGATACAACACTGGTTGGAACAGCACTTTCCTAATCGATTTATAGCCACGCACGGACCTATTCGATGGCAACCACGGTCTTCGGAACTCTCAGTTTTAGATTATTTTTTGTAGGGATATTTAGAAGGTAAAATATACTCGAGGAGGTATAAAACAATTGAGGAATTAAGAGAGGCCACGGAAAATGCCTTTAGAGAGTTGCATGCCCGCTCTTTCATATTTGAAAATGCTTTAAGAAGACTACAGACGCTATGCCAACAATGCATAAGACATCATGGTCACCAATTCGAACAGTATTTATAAAATTAGTAGTTAAGTTTGTCTTTTAAGGCTAAGAACAATTCTAGCGTAAAATTGTTATTTTTATTTATAAGGTTGTCTTGTTAATAAATGTTTATATTACTAGATTATTTTTTGGTGCTAGAAGGCATTTGCGTTAATTAATTTGACTGTCATTAATTTAAACCAAAGCCGCCTATGTTAAAAAGTAAATCATTGCATGTTTACATGCTGTTTATAAAAATAAGTTTTGACTATATTATATTTTTAGAAAGCTCTCAGTGTAGCAAATAATATGACGAAAAAATATACGGGGTGTTCCATTTAAAAAAGTGCAACTTTGGCTAATATCTCAAAGAAAGTAAATCCAAGAAAAATTTCAAGTACGCCACTGTATTCTGCGTAAAAAGTTCTATAAGAGCCCGTTTTTATCTTTTCGATAAGTTATCAGATACCTGAGTACGAGGGGTAACCGAAAATACAACTTTTTTAAAATCACCCTGTAGCGAAAAAACTAAGGGGGCTAGGACAAATCTGTTTGCGGCATCTTTCGTTCGACAAAAAAGTAGCATGGTGTCGCGAAAACCGCATCTTTGTAACTTCACTCATAAGCGAGAAACCCCGTAAAACGCACGAAAATAGGACACCCTGTACTATTATATAAAAAATATTTTTATAGCAAATATTACAGTCTGGAAATGGAGTAAAATTTCTGCTCATAGAAATTAAAGTTTAAGATATCCTGGAAACTATGAAAAATACGGGGAATTATTATTAAACTATTTTTGTAGCTTTAATTATTTACAAAAAAAATTTCGCGTAAAAAATGTCAAAAATTATTATTTAACAAGTTACAGCGATTAAAAAGAAAACAACCAACTCTCATTAACATTATTTAAACAATATAAATGTTTGTTTACCCCCTTCAAGGGCTTTCTGACTTGGAATATTATAAAAACACAAAATTAATAACTTTTTTTATCAAAATCGAAGCTGTTGAGGACTTTTAATTAAAATGCTTTATTGACGCTGACTAATATTTGAAAACCTCTTTACTCTCGTTAAATCAATAATTTTTTTTTCTTGCCTTGGCTATTGACTATGTACAATAGAAAGGAACAACAGCGTAAAAGAAGTTTTATTGTTTCATACGTTTAATTAATCCTAAACTAAGACAAGGATGTTTTTTAAATGTACCTGAAATTTTAAGCACGTTTTGTACACAAGTTAACTTATTTGACCGTACAAAGTCCTTTTTAAAAAACAATTTATTTAATAAAAATACAAAAATTATGAAATACAAAGGTATAATTAAAATTTACAACTAACTGTAAATAACAATCAAGTGACTTCAACTGACTAACTACTCTTCGTAAAAAATGAATAATATATCTTGCTAAGATGACATCGGATCTGCATAGTCAGCATATTCTAGGGTTGAGCGGTGAGATAACTCCTCCCCCATTAGATTGAACTACACTGTGTTTAGGGGTAGTTCAATGCATGGACTGCTGGCTTCTGTTGTGGTAGTTTTTCTTAACAGGCATCTCATTCGGCTAATGTTTTGATGTAACCAATATCCTCCAATTGAAATCAATATAGCATAGATCAATATGGTCCAGATGCTGGGTATTTTGAGACTCTGCTGAGGAACAAATTTGGTTGGTTTTGTTCAATTTTATTTTTGAGTTCTTGTAATTCATCTAGCTTTATTTGTGTAGATGAAAGCTCAAATTAGCAACGGAATTTGTGGCGGCGTTTCTTCGAAGTCTGGAAAAATTATAGGTTGTTTTTCAGAATGGATTTTTCTTTGATTATTGGCGATCATGATTTCGGCAACTTTTGCTTTGCATCCTGTGGGCAAGGTAATCAGATACGTCCCACTTAGTTTTCGGTGTACTTCTTGTAATTCACATTTTATTTCTAATATTTCTTGTATAGGAAGTATCAATAACCATTTATTCGAATCATCTAATTGGTTTACAACAGGGTGTGTTATGGTGACGTCAATCTGTTGACAGGTGGTGGTGCTCTGTGGATTTTGTAACAGCTGTACTTCGCATGGACTATTTTTTCCTACATCTTTTAAGTCTTCTTTACTGCAGATGTATGAGGCTGGCAAAATTTCTTTGCAGGGGGTTCCTCGATGTGTATAGTGCAATTGATTTTTAATTAAATATTTATCGCGGAGAATGACAACCTTAAACAGACTCTGATGTATTACTGGTACCGAATATAAATGATAATATTCAAATATTGTTAAATTTGTGATTGGTACTCTTAATAAATATGTTATTTTATTATTTAAGATGTAACAGTCGACGTTGATAATTTTTTCAAAAATAAAAATATTTTCTAAGTTTGGTGTTAAAGGCAACTGGTTATTACCTATATTATTTTCTAAATTTTTAAGTTCTTTTAAAAGATCGTTAAATGTTATTATTCTTGGGTGCATAATTTTTAATTTGGAAAAGGTCATTGAACTTTCAATGTCTTGTAATATTGAATCGATAATTTCATACAAATTAATAATTTGATTTAAAATGTCTTTTATAAAATGCATATTTTCTCTGTAAGTAGTACTTTGTACTATTACACTTATTTGATTTATTTTATTTTCAATGGTTTTTTCATTTTTATTAATTTGTTCGATAGTAAGCTTAAATTTGTCAATGACGTTTTTCGAAATCGAGTTTTGGTTCTAAATATTACTAGCTAATTTATTTTGGTTCTCTTCTAAATTTTGTATTAGTTTTTCATAGCGTTCGCCATCTGACGCATCTAGATTTCCCGTTACAGCTTTAAATACTGAGCCTACCATATTTAATAATCCTCTTTTGGTTCTCTGGGGATGGTGTCGTTCATATTTACTTTTTTGACAAATTTCGCAGTTGTTTATATAAGTTTGAATCGATTTTTTTAAATTTGGCCAATAATATTTTTGTTTAATTTGTTCTAAGGTTTCGTCAATTCCGCGGTGATTGGTTTTGGACTCATGATACTTTTGAATTACTTCTGAAATATCATTTTTATCCGTTACATCTACCAATTTTTTAAGACATCGCGTTAATTTTAAAGAAGGCCATTTAAAAGTTTTTCGAATTACTTCGCAAAATGGTTCATAAATTTCGGGGTTTTCGAAATATAGGTGATATTGTTTATCTGGGATTATTAGTTCTTTTACAAATTTTAAAATATCTTCATCGAAATTATTTTGTGAAATTTGAACATTGATTCTGCGTTTCTTTTCGAATAATATTGTCATTTTTGGTTTTGCTGGAGAGTGTAGTACAGAGGAAATAAATATTTGATTCGCTCCGTAATTGACAGGTATATCTGATATAGAAATGCCTACTATTGGATCCTCGCTTTCATTTGTGTGTACAGTGACATTGTCATCTACCTGTTCGCTGTTAGCTGATTGGTTTGTTTCATCAGGATTGATATCAATGGGTTCGTTGGCATCCACTTGTGCAACAGTAGAAATTTGATCCAATTTTTCATTTTCTTCTAGGTTTTCTCGTTCTAATTCTTTATTAAATTGATCGATGTAGTCTTTTAATGGGAAATTTTCTCTTGTCTCTTTTACATGTAATTCAATGCGCGATAATGCGTCGGCGTTTGTATTAAGTTTTCCTTTCTTGTAAATAATATTATAATCATATTCGTCGAGTTTAATGCGCCATCTTAATAATTTAGAACTTGGATCTTTTAAGGAGAATAACCACTGTAATGGTTTATGATCAGTAATTAGGTTAATTTTTCTTCCAAAAATATAGGGCCTAAAATATTTGGTAGCCCACACAATCGCTAACAGTTCCTTCTCAATCGTTGAATAGTGCCTTTCAGAATCGTTCAGTGTCCTTGATACGTATGCAACCGGCAAGTCTTGTCCTATTTTGCCTTGTGATAGCACAGCTCCAATAGCTACATTGCTAGCATCAGTTGTTAAGTTAAACGGCTTAGAAAAATCAGGATACTGTAGTATTGGCTCGTTAACTAAAAGATTTTTACATTTTTCAAAACATTCGATAAATTCTTGGTTATGCTCTATAGTTGCTCCCTTTTTTTTTGTAAGTGGCTTTGTTATTTTCGCGAAGTCCTTTATGAATCTTCTATAGTATCCCAAAAGTCCTAAAAATCCTTTAATCTGTTTTGTTGTTTTTGGAATTGGATACTTTTTTATGGCTGTAATTTTTTCTGGATTCGGTTTGACACCATCAGATGTTACTATGTGTCCAAGGTATGCTACTTCTTTTCTTAGGAATTCCGACTTATCTAGCTGGATCTTAAAGTTAGATTCTCTCAGCCGTTGGAAAACTTCTTTTAGTCTTTCCAGATGTTCCTGTAGTGAGGTGGAATAAACTATAATATCGTCTAAATATACGAGACATTTTTCATTTTGAATTCCTCGAAGTATATTATCCATAACTCTCTGGAACGTTGCAGGAGCATTCTTTAGACCGAATGGCATCCTGAGAAATTCATAGTGACCATTTTCGGTACTAAATGCTGTTTTTTCTATGTCGTCCTCATGCATTTGGATTTGGTGAAATCCACTTGCCAGATCTAAGGTTGTGAAGTATTGGCATTTTCCCAATTTGTCTAGTAAGTCTGTAATGTTAGGCAATGGATACCTATCATCTAGGGTTTTTGAATTTACACCCCTAAAGTCGCAAACAACCCTCCATTTTTTCACCCCCGAAGCATCAGCTTTCTTTGGGACAACCCAAATTGGTGAGCTCCAAGGTGAACAGCTGTTTCGTATAATTTTTTGGTCCAACATTTTTTTATTTGCTTTTCTACTTCTTGTTTATGTATAAAAGGGTAACGATATGATTTTGAGTAAATGGGGATTTCATCGGTAGTTTTTATCCTATGTTTTATTTTACTGGTAAAAGTTAAAGAGTCGTTTTCATTATAAAATATGTCAGAATATTCGTTAATTAGTTTTAAAATTTTATTTTTTTCTTCATCGTTAAGATGGTCAGTTCGAAATTTGGAAAAATCTAATTTTGGCAAATCAGAACAGTCATTAAAATTATTTAATTCAATTTCTAACATTTCTTTTTCATTAAAATTTTCTACGGCAATGGGTTCTGAAAAATCTAACGTAACAGGTTCGCAAGTGTTATTTAAGATAGTTGTTAAAGCAAATCCGTTTCTAGCAACTGATAAGCATTCTGGTATCTCACAATTATGAAATTTTTGATGTGGTATAATTATTTCACCGTTTTTTACTGAGGTTTTTATTTTTATAACTTGCTGAACACGAGGTGGAATTGTAATACAATTTATTTCGCGTTGAGATTCTTGAAAAAGTAATTTAATACGGGTATAAGGTGTTATTAAATATCCTTTACCAAAGTCAACATTAGCTTGTAATATTTTAAGATTATCTAATCCTATGAGACCGTCAAATATGTTATGAAATTTGAATAAATAAAATTTTAAATTTTTATTTTGAGGTAATCTAAAAATTTTTGATGAAGGTATTAGGGCACTGTATTGATGTGCAGATTTTGAAACACTGTTGATACTATAAAAGGATCATCGATTATTCGATCGGGGTAAAATTTTCTTGCAATATTTGGATCAATAAATGAACGAGTTGATCCCGAATCAATTAATAATTTTATATTGGTTTCTGGAAAAATAATATATGACAGTTCGCTATTGTTAGACATATTAAGAGAAATTAAAGCCGGTGCTAAATTTCTTTGTTTTCTTGAGTCACTTCGCAAAAATTTTCATAATTTTCTGTTTGTTCGTTATTTAAGTTTGGTTGACTTAGGTCATGGTCGGGTATATATGTATTATTATCAGGTTGTATATTAGGGTCAAAATACTCGTTATTTTCGTAGCAATAATGGTTGTCTACGTCATAGTAGTTATCGGCGTATACAGGTTGTTCTGTTTGTGTATCGGTATTATAAAGTTCTTCGAAAACAAATTTTGGTGGATTATAGTTTTGATTTGATGTGCTAGGTAATGGTTTAAATTTTGAAGTCGATACACCTGACATTGGTGTAGGTTTATTTTCCGGTGTTTGCTGATTTGGTCTAAAAACGTTTGTTCTATTTCCTGGTTTATTAAACACTTGAGAGTTAGTAAAGTATTTAGGAGGTGGCCTATTAAAATTTGGCCTAATATTTATAGGTTGTGAGGGAAAACTAGGTCTAAAAGCATTATGAGCAGTTTGATTATTAAAATTAAAATTTGGCCTCATTATATTTGGCTGATATGGTTGAACATGATTATTTTGTTGAACTGGCCTAAAATTATTATTATTTTTTGGCATAGTAAAATTTTGAGATTTTGTTTGGTTTTGAAAGTAATGCACATTATATTCTTGTGTTACAAATTGTAATGCTTGTGTTAAACAATTAGGACGCATGCACCGTATTGTAGTGCCAAGAGGTTCTTTTAGTCCCGATAAAAAGGTTTTAAGAGCAAGATCATTATAAAGTGTTCTTTTTAAATTTCTTGCTGTCGCATCATTTTCATGCGAATCAATATATGAACACAATAAATTTAGAATATGTAGAACCCTATCATAAAATTGGCTAGGTTTTTCATTAGGCGATTGCCTCATCATTACCAAATCTCGATTTAAACAAGCTTCATCCCTCTGATCAGCAAAATTACGTCTAAGGGTATCTTTAAGTGCTTCCCACGTATCTACATTTTGAATATTTATAACAATTTTTGCTTGACCACTAAGTTTGCTGATAAGTGAGTTAATTAAATAAATATTTTGAAAATCTGCAGGACCTTTTGTCCTATCATAAAAAGAATCAATAATTGTTTGACAAATAGCTAAATATCGATTTAAATCATTAGGATTTCCGTCAAAAGTAGGTACACAATTAAGGTACTCAGATTTAAATTGTGCCATTTCGTTTTCAAATAAAGTATCTAGTATTTGATTATTAAAATTAAGAATATTATTTTCGTTTAAATTTATTGTTTCCAAATTATTTTGAGAAACAGAGTCAGTTGAAAGTGTCTTTTCTAAGGCTAATTGTTCTAAATCGGCAATGAGATTATCAATTGACATTTATTCATCAATTACACTTACATTAAAGCTATGAGGGCTTCTTTGGTCATTCCGTCTATAAGGGCAAAGCTTTGGTTCGGCGATTGTAGTCCTTCCCAAATTTTTGGTCCTATCTTCCGATGATCAGCTGATAAATGGTAATCCACAGTTCTTTGATAGATTGGGAATCTTCGATGTTCAGAAAAATCCACTCTGTTTCAAGCACCACCACCAACTTCACAACACTTGGTTCTTTTCGGTTAATTCGTTGAAACGAAAAAATCCAACACGATCGATTTGTATCGATTCCCGAAATTCCGATCCGACTGCGCCAGTTAACTTATTTGACCGTACAAAGTCCTTTTTAAAAAACAATTTATTTTATAAAAATACAAAAATTATGAAATACAAAGGTATAATTAAAATTTACAACTAACTGTAAATGACAATCAAGTGACTTCAACTGACTAACTACTCTTCGTAAGAAATGAATAATATATCTTGCTAAGATGACATCTGATCTGCATAGTCAGCATATTCTAGGGTTGAGCGGTGAGATAACTCACATAAACGTGGTTTATGTGAGTTATGGTTTTTTTTATTAAAATATCACACATTTAGGTCAAAAAACTTTTGACTACCATATTTTTAAAAAACAAAGCAATAAAAAAAAATCCATGTTTTTTCTGATTTTTAACGTTTTTCGTCAGAGTTTGTCCTGTAACTTTTTTTCTGGGGATTTTGATATAGACAGTATGGTATAAAAAAACAAGCCTATTTAACGACCTTTAAAACTGCGCCTGGGTTAAGTTTGTAAAATAAATAGTAATCGAAATATATGACATGCAAAATTGAAAAAGTAATCTATATTCTGCAGTTTCGTATAGAATTAAATAAAACACTGTCTTTTATTATATAAGTTGTTTTAATTATAAGTCATTGACCTCCAGGAAAAAAGGGACATGTTTTGCCATAGAGATGGTCATCATTAATTATTTAAGAAAGGGTTACAAATTTTAATTTTATTTTAACATAAAAATTGAAAAAAAAAATAGAAATTTGACCCTTTTGTAATTTGGCAACCTTTCTTGTACAAGTTGCCCTTATGTACATCTTTTTGATAGGTTATGTTATATTTAGGCTAACGATGACCATCTGCATAGCAGAAACATGTATCTTTCTCCCTTAAGGTCTATGACTCGTCGATAAAAAACTTATGTTGTGAAAGACAGTGTTTTACTTAATTTTATACAACACCACAGATAAAGACTACTTCATTAACTTTAAAGTGTCATATCTCGGTTACTATTTATCCTACATACTTTATCCAGACACCGTTTTAAAGTTCGCAAATAGGTTTTTTTATGCCATATTGTCTAACTAATGTTGTCGAACTAACTTTTAGTTAGTTCGACAACATAACGACCCAAAGGAAAAAAAATTATAGGGCAAAGTCTGAAGAAAAACATAAAAAATTATAAAAAAGGTAAGAAAAGCCAATTAAAAAAAATAATATCTCGGTAACTGCAAATCCAAAAGACTTTTACCAAAAACATGATAACAACTTCTTTTTCTATAAAGCAATACCTGTATCTAAATTCGGGTGGAAAAAAGTAAGAAAATAAACAAAATTGCATTTTTTTGTTTTGTGTTTTGAATACATGTTTGTCAAAAAAATCTTATTTTGGCTTACATATGACACATTTTAATAGGGGATTTAATTTTAAACAACTTTTCTGTTAACGTTTGTGTATAGAATTTGAGTTAAAATTAAAAAACTGAAAAGTGGACAAATTCACCTCTATCTGAAAAATGCACCCCTTAAAATGGTAGCACTTTGCGGTTTTTCCATACTTGGGATCAATTGAACGTACGAAACAGTAAAACTCTTTTAACGTGAAGTTCCTTTTACCCCTCTTTCTTTCCGCATAGTTAATAGCCTATTGGGATCAGTGACTTACAAATCTACCCTTGTATAGTTCAAAGCGGCACCAGGAAAGGTGCCGCTTTGAACTATAGGAAATATCTTTTATTTTTTTACTAACATTTTTTGTTACTTAAGGACATCTTAACTGTAATTTTAGGTTCGATAATTTACATTTTTTTTGGTTGGTCTTATATGACTTTTTATATGACTTCAATTTCTGTTATCTATCTATAAATACTTAATGCTTTAAGCTGGACTTCTGGTTTGGATCGTAAAATATTTTAGTATCAGAAGGTACCCATATATATATTGATTTTATTCTAGAAGAAACTAGTTACGAAAACTTATTCTATAATTAGATTTTGGACATAAGTAGTGGGTCTAAACATTCGTTTTGATTACATGGTCTGCAGATATCCGCAGAAAAATTGTCTTTAGTAAAAATTGAATATACTGAAATTAAAGTAATATCCTGGAAATAATGAATAAATTAAAAACGTCATTATTTTATTTATTTTTATACAGTTTTAAAATATGTGAGCTATGACATCTTAAAAAAAAAGTTACCTGTGCGTGTGTAAAAAAATTAATTTGTTTTTAAGGATGTTTAAATTATAATCGTTAATTTAAAAAAAAATGATAAAGGCCAACACAAGGTGAAAAATAAAAAAAATAAAAACACAATTAAACATAAAAATATCATGTAATGTCCAATTCAACTCTTTTTTTTACCTATCACGTGACTTTTGGTGACCTCCGGTTTCACTGAAACGGCCCCAACTTTAGATTTTTAAATGAAACATCCTGTATATTCTTACGTTATTAGATTCCTGAGTATCTCTATGTCAAATTTTGACAGCTTAAAAATTACATTTTTTTGCAATGTTGGTCACCATATAGGCCAAAAAATAAAATATTTTGATGCCAATTAATATAACAAAAATAAAAAGCCCCATGTATTTCAAAATGAAAATAAAGCAATTTTTTAAATGATGGTATAGGTTATCTGTAGAGAAGCTAAGCCTACAAGGAATATTGCCAGATTAAAAAAATAATTAAAATTTTAAGATGTAATGCACTGATAAGGCCTGGATCGACAAAAAAAATTATAGCCATTAAAATTTGACATATTATGGAGTACTGTTGGACGCAAAATATTCCCAGAAATTCAAAAATGAAATTTTATACAGGGTAGCTTACTTAAAAATCTAAAGTTAAGGCCGTTTTTTTTATTGAAAAATATGTAGAAAATATTGTTCAAAATGACAAAAAAAATATCGTAAAGGTTTAAGCCCTTAATATTAATAGAGGTCTAACAACTTTGTTTTCGATTTTTTAAATGCTTTCATTTTTGGGTTAAAACTTTAAAAACATTAAGGTAAAAAACTTTTCTGTAGGTATATTTATAGGAAATTAAATTCCCTACAAAAAAAGTCTCATTAAAAATTTTCGCCAGACAAGCCGTTTCCAAGTAAACAAGCTTAAAACATTGATTTATTTTACGAAAATTTAGTTTTAATGTCTTAAAATAATTAAAAAATTATAATTATGTTGTTTCACTATTATGAAAAAATATATATATATATATATATATATATATATATATATATATATATATATATATATATATATATATATATATATATATATATATAATATATATATATATATATATTATATATTTCTCATTTACATAAAATGAAAAATTTTATGTCATTTTACGCGTGGCGATTGAATAAAACTGCGTTATTAAGGAAAGGGATATTTTCATAGTATACATGAAAAGTTGAAAAAGCGAAACAATAAAAAGGAGATATTATTAAAACATGCGAATTTGTATTTATTATTTAATATAATACTTTACTAATGTATAAAATGTTGTAAATAAATTATTTTCAATAGTAAAACAACATAATTGTAAATATGTTCTATAGTTTTGTGGCAGATTCATGTTTCAGGTTGTTTTATTTGGGATACTCACCTTACTCCTTTTGGAAAATGGGACCCCTTTGGTCCGGGTCCCGGGGTATACGAGCTGACCCTGTCCAGCCCTATTGACCCCTATAAACTTGCAGATCGCCTGCAAAAAAAGAAGAAAACTCCCCAAAAAAAACCCAAAAAATAACAAATACTAATCTACGTTTTGGTGGCAAGTCGGCCACCGTTGTCAAGACAGAAACTAAATCAAAAATTAGGGCTGGACAGGGTCAGCTCGTATACCTCGGGACCCGGACCGAAGGGGTCCCATTTCCCAAAAAGTAGTGAGGCGAGTATCCCAAATAAAACAAACTGAAACATAACTGTAATTTTTTTAATTATTTTAAGACAACAAAACTAAGTTTTCGGACATTTTTAGAATCTTTTGCAAAAAAGATATACACTCACCTTTACAAAACCCCTACACCAGTACAAGCTAGCGCCGATTTCAAAGTTGGCTTTCTCGCCAACTACTTACTTGATTTTGTTGATTTTTTTTTCAATTGTAGATTAATTGCTTAGTAACAATGTTTTGTCAAAATTTTTTGTTCAAAATTTACTTAAAGCCTATAGGAAGTGCAACCATGAGACGAAGTTGCTTTTCCGGCGTTCGTTTTAAAACAGTGTATAATATCTTTAATAAAGATAAAGATAATGCCATGGTAAAAAGAAACAAAATGTTTAACTAAGATAGGCCTACAATGTTTATTCCAATTGCTGTAGCTGCTGTTCCCCACAGGGTGTTACGAATTACGGAAAAGTAACTTTGTCTTATTTTTGCACCCCGTATATGCGTTGATTAAAATCTAAATATAAATTTCTAACATAACATCCTGACCCAGAAATCAATTTCCAAAAAAAATTATAAAATTCAAATGAGTGAAAGCTAAAAATTGCGGCCTGTTTGTAGTGGGCGTTTTTTTGTGTACGTGAGTATATTATTTTTTTTTATTAAATATTTTTTTTTGTGAAATAAACAACAACAAAAATTATTCATAAGAGCTTATATGGTCATGTGTTATTACAAAAAGTGAGACACCAAATAAAAGAAGTCAAAATAAAATATTTGTGGCAAAGTTTCGCGCCAATGTTTTCATAAATCAGCTTAAATTACTACCTTTTAGTATGTCAATATTCATTAAAAAACATTTAGTGTTCTTGTTCCGAGTTCAACAAAGTTAAGTGGGCTAATGTAGCCCGAACTAATGGCAATTTATTTGTGTACATTGGTCCACTGCAAACTAAAATTAATTAGGCTTAATGGATTGTATAGGATAGAACATTGCATAGTCAAAGTAATATTTAATAAAATGGTAAATTATAAAGCAGATAACTCTTGTATTTTGTTGTCGATATTGTCGATACTATAAGATTAGAAAGGAAAAACTAGTCAAAAGACATAAACGTTTAAAGAGCATTTTTAATAAATATTTATTATAAAACGATGTATTATAATGTTCATTAATTACAAAGGAGATGACGAGACAATAATACCCTCTTTTTGATAAATTTTAACATTTGGTTCTCCTAACTAGGGTTATTCCTAGTGATGAGCAAAACAAAACCAAGACCAAGACCGTGCTAGGCCTGGTCTTGATCTTGGTCCTGCAAGCCAAAAGAAGGTCGTGGTCTTGGTCTTGGCATTGCACCACCCGGTCTTGTTCCTGGTCTTGCTGCAAGAGTCTTGCTAGTCTTGCTCTTTTTTGGTAGTAATAATTAAAAACTAAGCAATCTTACTTTAAAATTTTTAAATATATCAATCTTAACCTTACATGTACGTTTAAATTATTTGATTAAAATGCATATTTTAAATGTAGGGCTTATTTATTAATAGCGCTCCATTTTTAGTTGAATTGAGATACAACCTGATTTAATCATTTGGTGGCATATAAAAACATTTAAATAATAAGAATAACTATTTAAATAAATAAATATTTAAATTTTCTTTAAAGACGCATATAAAATTAAAGCAAATAGAAAACTGTTCACTGTGTGAGCAGAAAAAAATAAAGACTTTTAATTTCAACCAGATGTGAAATTTCCGTAAAAACCAATCTGATATGTATAGGTAGTTGGATCAGTATTAGAATGAAAATTCGGTGCTCTTTAAAAAGAAAAAAAAACATAAAAAGAAACTTAAAAGGTTAGATTTTTACTGGCGACCACCTTTACTTTTTATATGGAAATTTTTACAGACACGTGCGGGAAGCGGCACATTATAAAAAGCAAAGGCAGCCGCCAGTACAAATTAAACCTTTTAAGCTAATTTTTATGCTCTTTTTTTAAAGAACACCTTAAATATTTCCCATTAAAAAATTGGATTCTATTAAAAATTGTTCTGTTAAAAATTTGTTACTTAATAATAAACATTCTTTATATACAAGGTGGCTCAATAGTATGACAAAGCTCGATATCTCCAAAACCGTTCATGATAGTGAAAAACTGAACATACAGAATTAATAAAAAAAGGGCGTAAAATGTGAAATTATTTTCTATTTCAGAATTTTTCGATGAATCCACTGACACTTAAAAAAACTCCCTTATTTTTATCTTTTAATCTAAAATAAAATGTTATGGCCAAAAATTTATTTAAAAAAATCGCCACCCTGTATATTGTGCTGGAAATTGTTGAACTGTCACATAGAAACAATGTTGACGTAGAAGGTTTTTAAATATAATTTTCGGTTTTGACAAAAATGACGTCATAATCATTCTTTTGGCATTGTTTTGACTTTTTCGTCCAAACCGGAAGTGATATTTTAAATTCATATGGAAAAAAGAATTCCTGTAGGGGCAATTTGTTAATTACGTAAACATGATTTTGACGATTTTTCACTCTCCTAACCCCATGTAAGGCTACAATCTCTAATCTCTAATCCCCCCTCCCTCTTCTGACATAAGATTCAATCTCGTTTTTCTTATAAAAAACTCAGTTACACTACAGCTCGTTTACACGGCGACGATTCGTCTTTTTTTCGTATCATTATTTATAACGAATCGTTGTTTTTTTTTTAAAGCATAGCAACTTCTTATGAGCAAGTTCAGACAAGCTTGCGGTATTACGAATCGTGAAAAATGTCGGATTCGTTAAGGACGCGACATTCGTCGTTGTCAACAAATTACGAATGCGTATAAGGTGAAAAGACGTATCCGGCATTAAAAATATATGGCAATATATGATCGATTTCACACTAGTAGGATTTGTCGACGATTCATCTTTTTTGTACGAATCGCGATTTTGTCGACGTGCGAGAGTACAGTAACATTATTTACGTTTTTACGTATCGTTATTAATCATGATACACGATAAGTTAAAGCGCCGTGTGAACATCATATCCGTTTTCGACGTATCGTGTTTATTTCGATTCGTAAAAGACGAAGCACCGTGTGAACTCACTTTGACGTGAATCAAAGATTTAGATCTTTAGCAGATAATTTAGGTTTTGCACACCTTTATTGCTATCAGATATACGGCCGAGTGATAATCGCGTTGTTAAATTTAGCAATGGACTTAGCAATTGTTAAAAGTTAACAACGGTTTAGAATGTTTAACAAAATGTCAGATTTTGACAGGTTGCCTACTAAAATCATTGAATAACACTGATAATGACGTTTTGTTAAACATTCTAAACCGTTGTTAACTTTTAACAATTGCTAAGTCCATTGCTAAATTTAACAACGTGATCATCACTCGGCCGATAGATTAGCATTTGAAAAAGAACTAGATTTTTAATATAATAACATAAAGTCAACTTGTAAAATATTACGTAAGAATGAGTTTTACCCCCTTCCCCCAGATAAGGGCATGTATAGATTTTCTTTACCCCCCTTCCCCTTGGGACCTTTAGGTAATTAATAAATCGCCCCGTATAAGATGAGAAATATATTTTTTTATTAATTCATCACTTTCACATTTATATCTTAGTTTTAAGAAGCAATCTAATGATGCCACTTCTTACAGTGTGAAACAAAAATAATATATTTCGGGATTTTGGAAAATTTTGATCCACCCTGTAAGTGGCATTACTAGATAATAATATCTAATTTAAAAAAACACTAGAAATATGACAGTTGTTTTCAGCTTCTATAACTTTTGTAACCCTAGTTTTTCTCTGTGATGAACGGTTTCGGAGATATCAAGCTTTGTGGAACTATTGAATTACGTACTATCTCATTATTTTTGAAACATGGTATTGAATTTACTTGTTATCGTTGTTAGAGAACTGCCTAAAAAAGCAATGTGATTGATTTAATTATTATTTTATTAAAGAAACCTGTTACATATTAACAAATCACCTTTCTGGCAGTTTGCGACACATTTTTTATCAAGCCGGTATAAAATACCTCTGTATATTAAATATAAAATTTTTTGTTATAATATTAAAAAAAGTAGCAAAAGTGCAAGAGTCTTTGTAGGTCGGTCTTGGTCTAGCGTAGTCTTGCACTTCTTGGTCTTGCATACCTTAGTCTTCGTCTGGTCTTGGTCTTGCAAGCGAAAAGGCGGTCTTGGTCTTGTCTTGCTGCAAGATCAAGACCAAGACCGCAAGACCAAGCCCGGTCTCGCTCATAACTAGTTATTCTAGGTCAATATTAAATCAAAAATTCATAAATAGTTGTAGCCCATTGTAAATGTGCCTAATTTAAAAAACAGAATGGACCAGAATTCTCTTCTTTGAAAGGTGATATAAAAAAGTGTTTAATTTTCTATCTAGCGTTAAAAATAAAGTCCTATATTGTTTTTCTCAAATATTTTCAAAAAAGTTAAGTATGTCTGATATTTTCAAACATCAAATGAGTACTATAATGCTCAACTTTGTAACAACCAAAGTATAGATAATTGTATACTTTGGTAAACAACTAAATGCTTTACCTCTAACGTCTATAGGATCCCAATAATACGCTTTAAATTTGTTTCGCCAAAGGAATGTTGTGAACGTTAAAAGAAAGAGCGAAGGTGTGGAAAAATTGCACATTAAAGTCCTTTGGTATTTGCCGTTTAAAAAGTTTAAATCTTTAGGAAAATACCCTAAAAAGAAACGTCTATGTCGTCGGTTTAAAGGTAAAATTCACATACTGACATTTTCCGCTTTAAAAAATAACAATTATTTTATACAAAATTTGCGAAGAAGCAAAAGACACATCATTATTAGGTTTCATGTTTCACTAGAGAGATTTAGTAGTTAAGTTATAAACATAATTAAAGAGTTTTTCATATGATAGATGTTTTACGGACAGCCATTAAAGTTGTTCAAGTATCTTTAAAAGAAAACGATACATCGTACTAAAGGTAGTTAATGAGTTTTTCATATAATAGAAGTGTTACAGAAAGCTATTAAAATAGTTTACCGTTTTTTTTTCAAACGGTTCTTAGTAACTTTTACCTTCAAGCTGACGATATGTTCCTAACTTTAAGTTTATTTGGTTATATTTTAACCAAAAAATTAAAACTAAAAACACTTATTTATAGCACTTCTAAGAATAAAAAATAACAGTAATATTTATTTTTAGCTTAAAAGTTTCTTAACGGTCTCTTATTAATTTATTTTACTTCAGTAATATATGGATTATTTTTAACATTTTTGGGCTCTCTGTTAGAAAAACAAAAATATAGCAAACTTGTCATAAAGTATTTTTTTATCTTTTTTTTTTCTTATTTATTATTTACCATGAAAAAAATAAGTTTTTCTGATTAAAAGCAATAAAAGATTTACTTTTTTATTCAGAAATAGCGTACAATATTTCACACTTTTTTTTTACGTAAGCGGTCTTATGGAAGGTGTATTTTAGGACTCCGTAGAAAAAGTCTAAAAAAGTATAAAATATTTCTGAATGAATAACAAAGAGACCTAATTATGAGTGTTCATAGACGAATAGTGTATTTAAAATGAATAGCATCAGCCTAAGGT
Source organism: Listronotus oregonensis (assembly GCA_019359885.1). Lineage (NCBI taxonomy): Eukaryota > Metazoa > Arthropoda > Insecta > Coleoptera > Curculionidae > Listronotus > Listronotus oregonensis. The sequence goes on from JAHBCN010000066.1 coordinate 71,129, forward strand.
GATGTATAAATTCTCTGAAGCAAGTATTTTAGTGCTTGTCTACCAATAACACCAAAAACCAAAAAGCACGTTTTTTACGAAAATCTTTGAAAGTATTAGAAATTTTTACCTACTAGGACCTCAACCGTTAGTTTCAAGTTACATATATCTAAATGCAAGTTGAAGTTTTTTATAATTATTATAGTTACGTGAAGGACCATGAGAGTTAGTGGTATTTATCGACCAAAAATTCTTTTACAATAGAAAAAAAAAACCATAATGTCAAAATCGCTTTACTCTAAAAAACATGTTTTACATGTAAAAAACCTTATAATCAACTAAAATTTAATAATAAAATATAAAATATTTTTTTAATTTAAATTTTTGACTTTTGAAAATGTGTGTTTTAATGACATCAAAAAAATTTGGAAATAATTAAAATGAAGATTGCATCCTTCTATAAATATATTCTGTTTTTCTTTTAATTATTTTATTTCAATTAAAAATAGTGTTTTAGTCTGTCCTTAACAAGCCTAATCTTTAAATTCAAAACATCGTATAATTTTAAATGTAAATATTAAACAAAGTTTTTATCAATTTAAAAGACATGTTAGGTATAAAGCTTTGGTAATGTCGTCAGCTTTAAAATAGATGCCGATCTTTCCTTAGAACAACAGCTACTAAATGTCTTAAACTGGCCAAAAGGAATTATTATAAAAAAGTTTAAATTTTTTCGGGCCACATGCGCAGCAAAATTCACCTCCAAGAAACCACCAAAGGTTCCCGGGAAGATCTTTTACCAGATAGGGAAACTATTATAGGCAATATTAAAAATAAAAACATACCAGTGACAAAACTAGTTGAAGCCGACATGAGAGTCGTGAATAAGCCAAATGGCACTGTCAATTTAAATGAGGATGGTAACTTTTTCTTACTGCATGCTAAAGCTCAGGGTATTCGCGATAAGAACGAAGAATTCGAAATTTTATTAACAGAAAAGTCAATTGACTGCTTCTGTGTAAATGAACATTGGTTGTCTCAACCTGAATTTGAGGTTATTAATCTGGATGGTTTTGGTGCTGCTTCTGGTTTCTGCAGGTCTGTGAAACAGCGCGAAGGTGTGGGTATATACCTTAGAAATAGTCTGCTAAGCACCTCACTAAACCTAGAGCCAATGTCGATTGAGCAGCACATTGAAGTGACTGGTATCTTGGTGAGACAGCTTAATCTTCAAATTGTTACAATTTACCAATCTCAAAATGGAGATTTTAATTTGTTTACAGAGGGTCTTATAAATATTTTAAACAAGTTAGATCATTCAAAACATATAATTATAACTGGTGATTTTAATGCGCATTTCCATACAAGCAATGCAAAAGCACAACAAATATGTAACAAATTTTTGTCTTTTAACCTTTATAAATTTGTAAGTTTTGCAACAAGGAAAAACAATTGTCTCGATAACGGTTTCTTTAATAAAACTAAACAAACACTAATTACCACTAAGCTTCCACTTTATCATCTATCTGATCATGATGCAATTAAGTGTACTTTAACAGGTCTATCAAAAATTCCAAAAAAAAACTCTTTTTAATATAAATGATAAATTTACCAAGTTAACTGATATTATCACGGGAGCAATAGAAAAATGTTTTCCATTAAAAACAAAAAAAAGACTATAACAATAAAAAAAGACATATTAAATGGTTCAATGATCATCTACGGGAAATGCGCGATAAACTGCACTTTGCTACAGATTTAAACAAAGTTAACCCAACCCTAATGCCCAATACCTTGGTAAGAGTAATGAGGGCAAAATATCGAAATGAAATTCGAAAAGCGAAAAAATCTGCTTATGATAACTTCATAAATACGGCAGTAAACAAACAGACTGCTATGTGGCAAATTGTAAACAATAATCATGCTTGTAGACACAGCTATTCTGATACTCTTGATGCTGAGCGGTTTAGTAAATATTTTTGTTCTAAGAATGTCATTGATCAGCTGCCAGAATGTAATAAAAATTTTCGCGACTATCTAAATAAAAGTATAGAATGTCCTGAACTTAAGATTAGGCACATTACCTTTTATGAAACTCGCAAACTGATAAGTAATTTAAAAAAACAAAAAAAGTAAAGATCATTTTGGAGTGAGTGTGAAAATACTAAAAACGATTAAAAATTTCTTGATAATCCCTCCTACTAAATTAATAAACTTAGCTATAACGCATTCAGACATACTAAAGATCGCAAAAGTTATTCCTATTCATGAACAAAAGGGTTCAGTGGATGATTGTTCAAATTATAGGCCTATCTCAATGTTACCTATATTATCTAAAATTTTTGAAATGGCAATTAAACTTCAGTTGACTGATCACTTTGAAAATAATGCATTGTTTTTCCAAGGGCAGTTTGGGTTTAGAAATAAAAAATCCACATCACACAAATAACAGATATTACACACACCATTTAGATGGGTTATGTCCCATTTTTTATTTTAGGCAAAAATGGATTAAAATTGAGATAGTACCATACCAACCTATTCTTTTAAATGAAAGTCTATTTTTCTGTTTTTGTCAGCAATAAACTTTTTCGTCCATTTTTGCACTAAAGTTTGGAATGTCACTAACTTTTTAAATTAAAAGCATTTTTCCAAAGTATGTTTTATAAAACTTAATTTTAAAGTTAAAAAACACTTTCCCGCCCATTGGAATGCTAACCAATAATTTAAAATCTAAACAATTTTCTTAAATGTATTAACTAATGTGTTTTTATTGCTTATAAAAAAAGATCGGATTGTTTTTATTTATTTTTTTATTTATTTATTCACAGTACAGTACACTACAGGGATAAATCCCTAAATGGTACAAAAATTAACAACATAATTAACACAAAGGTGGGAACTAATATCCGAAAACGAGCTGATGGGCAAATATGCAAGAGCCCCAAAGCAAGCAACGGCGGCTGATTTCTAGAACCTAGCCGCATTTTAACCCTCGGCTGCGCCATAAATAAATAAATAATTTAACTATCTTAAGCAAGGTACTTTATACCAATGTTGTTTTAATAAATAAATATCAAAAATATATGTGTCATGAGCCGCCACTGGTAACAATATTATTTGACTTTTTTTAAATAAAAGGTACATTAAAAGAAGAAAAGCACTTGGAGCTTCTGAGGTAATCGGATATCAACATGATGGTGCTCTTCCCCATTCTTCAAAGGAAACCATACAGTTTCTAAACAACCAATTTCCAAGAAGGCTCATTTGAACGCGTGGTGCATGCAATGGATTTCTTCTTGTCCGTGTATACAAAAATCATCGAGAAAAGTTGGATGAACTTTGCAGAGGAATACGCACACAGTTGCACTTATTACACCAAATATGTTACACATTGCAACAGTTTTACGATCGACTTGGGTACTTCCTGGCAAAATATTGGGGTTATTTTGAACATTTTATTTAAAATTAAAGTACCTTAAAATTATTTAACTTTGCTCCACTGTAAGCTATGGACTTATTTACTCAGTTAAGATTATTGTTGTAACTAATTAATTATTGTTGTCTTAGCCATTAGCTTTTCACATCATTTTTATCCCAAGTCTGGCAACGATGTTGATATTATTTTTTAACTACCTATGCCTAAACTATACTAAATTTTGTAAACGTATCTTTAGCGATGTTAAATATATTAAAGCGTTGCTGTACTCCTCTACTGAAAATGCGTTACTGCCATATCTCAGCAACTAGTAGGGCTAAATTTTGGAAATTTGGGAACTTATTAAATTTGGCTTACCTAATTCGTTGCAATAAAGAGTAATGGGACATTTCCTTAAAAGAAAAGAAACCATGTAGTGCAAAACTGGAAAATCTGGAAAAGAGTGCCGATATTACTGTTTAGTTCTGCATGTCCAAAAACCCCTACATACAAAATTTTGTTAATGCAGCTTAAGCGGTTTTCAAGATATTAAAGCGTTTCGTACTTTTTACTGAAAATACAGTGTTTTTGTATCTCAGAAACTGGTGCAAGATAGAATTTGAAGAACTTAAAATCTCACTTAATTAAACACGTTAAATGCATTGCAATAAAAATAAATAGAACTTTCCATTTCAGATAACAAAATGATACGTGTAGCGCAAAACTGGAAAATCTGGCAAACTGTATCTGTTCCACTGATATCAAATTTTGTAATCGTAGTCGAAGCAGATTAAAAGGTGTAGTATTTTTTACTGAAAATAGACTGATGTGATATCTTACTAACAAGTAGGGATAGAATGAAAAAAATTTCGGGTGCTACTAAATTTAGCAGGCCCAAATTATTGTAAAATAAATAGGACATTCCATTTAATATAACAATATGGTTACGTGTAGCCCAAAACTAAAAAAATAGGCAATACTGCTAATAAAACTATTTAGTTTTGCAAAAACTCCCATCTACCTTTTTTAATATAATCGTAAGCCCTGAACATCAGAGTACAGAATAATTGAATAAACTATGTTGCCTTCTCAATTATATAGAATTAAACCTCGCTTATTGAAGTTAATTGAAATGATATTAGCTTTCAGAAGCTGTTTAATAATAAAAATTAAAATACGTTAACGTAATAAAATGTGTCATTAAAAACAAAATCTATATAAGTTTATAATTTGCTAATGTGGATATATTTATATGTAGGTACCCACTAAGCAAAAAATCATCCTAATTAAGTTACATTTATGTTTTCTTGTTGCTTTGTTACGTTAATCATCTTGAAACAATAACAGCGCCTTTAACCTAATAGTTTCGTTATATTTCCTTCAACTTAACAAAATCGTAGTTACGTTAAAAATACAACGTTCTAGTTTCGAAACTTAAACGGCCTTGTTATGTATTTTGCATTGGTTAGGCCTGACACATTTTCTGAAACATCCACGTTATATAACTTACGTTATAAAGAGGATTTTCTAAGGATTTAAACAGACGATTTTGTTATGTTGATTATAAACAAACTAGTGTTTTGTAATATTTCCGTTATTCAGTTAACACTAAAAGATCTTTTGGATCTTTAATGTGTGGTTTATGATAATAATACAGAATGTTAAATTAAGTATGGTCATAAATCGTATTTTGTTCACGATTTAATCTACAGCTTTAAAATAGGAATTAGTATAATGAATATGGCTTTAAGTCACTAAACGTATTAGGTTGGCGACTTTATCACTGGGAGGCGCACGATACCAAGTATATTAAAAAAGGCACACTTTTTATTATTTTTATATATTATTATACTTATATATTATTTTCTGTTAAACTTCTAGAGTGGGCGAAAATGTACTTTTATGCAAAAAAGCACTGACAAAGTGAAACATATTTTTTAAAAAGTATGCTAGTCAAATAAAAAAGATTTGATTTAATATTCTTTGTATTTACGTTTTGTAAAACTAAAACTGTATAAAACCCTATTGGTTAATAAAACCTCAAGAAATTATTTAATTAACAATATTAAAAAATTGTTTACCTCAAAGTTTTAGCATTTTTATTTATAAAAGTAAATGTTGCGTCCACTCTTTTATTAAAGATGCCACTGAAAAAATATGGATGCAAAAAATTGTTGTCACAAATCGCCTGTTAATTTTGATAATAATTTTTTCGTCCACCCCGAAATAATACAATAGTTTCCAAGATACAACCAGTGACAACTGACTATCCCCAATAAAAAATGCTGATACAAACTACAAGGAAAAATTTATTCATAAAAATATCTGATGTCTACAACTCTCCTTTCATATCCCCCAAATTTGTGTATAGACTATTTAATAGGAAAAGCTTATTTTCTAAATCTACACAAAGTATAATAGTTCATATATAAAAATGTTCATATTATAATGTTTATCTTTCTTAATTTACTATATAAAAAGTCTTAAATATTTGTGATGTGTTAATATGAGTAATATTTAAAAAAATAATAAAAAGGTCTAAAATTATGTATAAAAATTACCTACATAATTCATAAATGTTTATTAAAAATCAACTGTATGTACATATATTTTTAATATCCATATTCTGTTTTATTTTTTTCTCCTAGTTGCACCTGGAAAAAGAAAACTTTGTAAAATATTTGCCCCAAAACTTTTGGTTATGACATAATTGCTTCATTAATTAAAAAGATAATTGTATATCGCAGTTTGGCAAAAAAAACTGTATTTGCAGATAGTGTCATAGATACTTTATTTATTATTATTACCTTATATAAAGAATAAAAACCTTGTTATGGCTTAAAAGCCTACAATTTTTTTAAAACATAATCGGATTTTTCTCTAATATTAGCTACTCGATTAGCCATTACTCAATGCTAGAGTAAACTACTGATAAATCACCCAATTTTGAAAAAACATTTAGAACCTTTGTACTATATTGTTATTTTGCTTCTATTTGATAAACAATTTAAATAAAAATTCAGTTTATTCCTTTAGGAAACTTCTACTTACAGTTTTACTAGTTACTTCACTCGAGCATGTTAAACCTATGCCTCTTTTTTTAACTGCCGATCCACTTTCTGATTAGTTGTTATTTGAAAACAGACTGAACTGCATCTACAATTTATTTCATAATTAATTTTCTAATAATTCTATTATTATTATTATTAATGTGTCAACTGTCTAATATCAGGGCCTCTAAAAATGGTAATTGTTTACAAGTGGGGTCAACTCTATTTTTGGCCATATCTAGATAAAAAATTAACATTTTTTATATTTTTTTTATTCTGCTTGTTTTTACGGCGCATTTATGATAAAAAATGTCGTAAAAGAAAAAAATAAAGATTTCGATAGCTTTCATGCCTTTAAAACTTAAAAAAAAAATATTGGTTTTCATGTTTTTCTATTTTGTTTTTGATATATATTTTTTTGAAAAGTACATAAAAAACGAAAGATTTGTAAAAACTAACCGCAACTAACCAAAACTCATTTCGATATCGATTTTTTTTAAGTCTTTGTCTTAAAACGTAGATTACGAAAAAAAATAACAATAAGCTTAAAGACAATAAGAATAAAAGTTATTTAAGATTATTTGCCAAAATAACGTTTTTTTGAACTTTCAAAGTTTTTTTGGTATGATGGCCTTACAAACTGGTGTATTGACCACTCTTTCAAAGTTGATTTTTTAATTAAAATATTAATTTTTTGGTATTTTCGCTATCATCACCATAAATCCGCCGTAAAAACAAAAAATTTAAAAAAATATGATGATTCATAAATTCATCTATTTTTTTATGGCCAGAAATAGGGTTGACCCCACTTGTAAATAATTACCCTTAAAATTGCAAAATATAATACATCACAGTAAATGCTTTAAGTTACAACTTTGATGAAATTTATTTAACGGAAGTATTTCATTTATTTAAAATACCCAATTTTTGCTGTTTAAGTCCCCTAAAAAGTATTTTTCGACCGATCGAAAAATACCCATTTTCTGGAGAATTTTTTGGCCAGAAAGTAACTTTTTTTCGGGCTAGACCAGAAAGTGGTTATCAAGAACCAGAAAAAATGTTTTGCCGGGCTCATTGGTCACTTTTCTAGACCGATTTGTTACTTTACAGATCCATGAAATGAAAAATAAGCTGCTTATTTACAGCACAGCTGTTTTTGTTTATAGTTGTTACGGAACAAACTTCAGTTGATTTTGTTTTTATATTTGGACAGTCCACGAAGGCTTGAGGCCTTAGCATTAATGTACTGTGGGTGTCTTAAACTATTCTTATTGTTAAAATAAGGGTCAAATCCATGTCAAGCTGATAAATAGACCTGTTTTCGATCATTAAAATATTATTATTATTATTTTTAAATAGTTTCGGTCGAAAAAAAACATTGTACGTTACATGAACGAAAAACAAGTGTTTTACAGATCTCGCCAAGCTTCCAGGACTCGCCTACCACTCGCCCTAGAAACCCCTTGGCTCAACCTGCAAAACACTACTTTCCGGTTTTAATATAAATTAGTATCATGTAGGTAGGTATTAAGCAATCAAATTTTAATCTATACTTTTTTTAATTTATATGTATCTAGGGAATGGAAGGTACCTTCCGAAACTAAATCCGGGCTTATTACCCCAATATTTGGGACAAATGGTAACTTTATTCTAAGGAAACGACTAATGCTGGATTTTCTAGACTTATGGCTAAAAAACTTGACCTTCAAAATTGGGATTTCTGGTCAGTTTATCTATATACCTACATACATAAAAACTAAAGTGTAGTAAAAAATGGTGTAATATACTTACTTTCCGACCCATATTTCCTTTTAATATAACAAGAAAAAACTTTAAATTTACAACACAAAACACAATTGTATTTAAAATATAGTAAGGTTATGTACTAATACTAAAGCTAATAAATATTTCTTTGTAAACTTGGCGTCGTTATTAAAAAATGTAACAATCTTCAACATTTAAGCAAACGAGGTCGATATGTTAACTTTTAACGAAACAGACATGACAATATAACGTTTAAAATTAAACGTTATCACAGTTACTTTTAAATAACGTTACAAAAAATTGCTCAAGATGTTCTTTGCTTAGTGGGTAGGTATATATATTTATTTGTCTGTCCACGTGATTCTGAAGTTATGGCTTGAGCTAAAATCATGAAATTTGGCACAGTGGTAGTCTTTAGCAGTGGCTAGAACCTAACAGCCCTTTGAAGCACAAAATAGGAGCAAAAAAGTGTTTTTTTACCGCTAGCCGCGGAAGGCGTCTTACGGAGACAGAGGCTACTTAATATTGTCTCTCGCCTGGCGGAAACAGGCTTTTCATCTAGTAAATAAATAAAGGTGTATTATCAACGAATTCTTGGATAGAAATAAAGTAAACAAACCTTGTTTGGCATTAATATGTTCAGGGGGGCAAGGAGGGATAGTTCTTGTAAACACACGGCACAACAACACACTAAATAACATCACTCCGGAAATAATAACTTTTTCAATGTTTATGGCATTGCCCCATAAATTACATTTTTAGAAATCGATGATTCTTTATTGTTAAAAATTGATTTTAAAGCCGGAAAACTATTTTTGTTTATTATCTGAAGTGACAGACAGACATGACATTTACTTTAGATGCCCAATTCGATTGCTGTTGATCAAGTTAGTTTACAAAACGTGTTATTGAATAATACAACCTACTAGAAAGAGATAAAATAATATTGGAGTGCCGTACAACACCTGATTTACTATCATTTTTTATTAAACGAATGTTTGGAACTGTCATATTAATAAAATGTTTATATTTAAATCGATGTTGCCTATATTTACACAAAAACCAATATTTTTGAATAATTTTATTACATTTTCAAGGTAATTTCCTGATTTTGGTTTTTGAGATCTGGCAATTTGTTTACGTTTTTCCAAAACAAAAACAAACAGATCACTATACCAAACACCCTGCCTACAAACTGGCGTTGCGTTAATTCTAGTCCTTGAGTTCGTTGTGTATTATATTATAGTATTTTGTATTAAAATTAGCATTATAGGTTTTCCTGGAATAATTTAAAAAACACACAGCAACCAATGTAGTTAACAGCATTGCTTTAATCCATTTCTGATAAAATTAATTGCATATATATATATATATATATATATATATATATATATATATATATATATATATATATATATATATATATATATATATATATATATATATATATATATATATATATATATATATATATATATATATATATATATATATATATATATATATATATATATATATATATATATATATATATATATATAATATATATATACGGTATTTCACAAAGGTGGTTCCCCCCTATACCTTTTTTATTTTTTCAGATGAGAAAATGAAATTTGGCTTGTCGATATGTGACCTAAAAATGCATTGAATGATGTGATCAATTGTTTCTGACGATTTCCGGTTTCACCGGAAATGACCTCAACTTTTGAATTTTAAATGGAGCACCCTGTATTTTTTTATCTATTCGATAGAAAATGACATCCTAAATACAATGACACCCCATATGTCAACTTTCTATTGCCAACCAGATAAAGACTATTTCTCTCAAATTTAGTATGTTAACAAATGTATTGCAAATGGGTTGGGGGCGTCTATTAATTAAGAGGCAATTTTGGAAATTTTTCTCCTTTCTCCTTGGCTCGACTTTCTCCCCCCCTTCTTGATTGCATTAAAATTATTAAAAAAAAAAAAAACATAGTTTGCCTAATTATTTTTATTTTAGACTTATTAGGACTAATATTTAAAACTACTAAGAACATAATCTAAAATCATAGTGAGAAAATATTAGTGTGTAAGATTAGATCTCGGATTAGCCTATTGTATTAGCTATATTTTAGTAAGAAAACCAAGACCTTCCCCAATTGAGAATAGGTGAGATTTGGCTCGAACCCCCTTCCTCCCACCCAAAATGCAAATTAATGGACGCCCTCTTGTCTAAAAATTATGGTCAAGGCTATAATTAATTCTTAAAAAAAACTTGTATAAAAATTTTTTAATTCTCTGAATAATTTTCAAAATTTTCTTTAATTTTTTAAATTATAATAACAATTAACTCAAATGTCCTAAGTTTTTTCTTTTTAAATTTTCTCATTAAATAAAAATTAATAATTAATTTTAAATTTCTATAAAATGTACCATAATTTTTAGAAAATTGAAAGAAAACAAATTTTGTAAAAAAATTTTATCCGTTGACAATGTAAGGTCGTCCCTAATTCGGATCTTAGACTAAGAATAAACAATTCTGATTTTTTCATAATTTAATTTAAATAAGCCATTTTTAAAAGGGAAAATCATCCCATTAAAAGTTTTTTGAAATTTGTAATTTTTTATGTTTGTATCATTATGGGAATACTTTTTTCGTCAACAAGTAAATTAAAATATAAAAAATATAACGAAAAATAAAATCTTATTGTAAACAACTGATTTTTCTTATAATTGCAAGGTTAATTTCTTTATTATATATATTTAATTACTATGCATTTTAATTAACGCAGTCTCAATAACTTTCAATTTATGTATTTATAGACAGGGGTACAGGGTGATTAAACAATTTTTCTAAGAGCTGCCTACTAACTGCTATTGGTTTTATACCTGCAAAAATATTACCACAGACTGCTTTAAAAATCTTAATCGTTTAATAAGTTACACAGGTCCACAAAAAAAATGGTGTGTGCTAGGTGTCGTACTAAGATTTTCTGGCGTATTTTTTTTCCGCTGATCACAAATTTAAAGTTAAAATTGGGAATCAAACAGCAAAAAAACGAGAAAAACTAAAAAACCGATACGGTACATTTACCGGTAGAACAAAAAATGGAGCTTTCTAAATTGTCTATATAAAAAGGTAATTTTTAATAGGATAAATAAAAAAGGAGATATAAACGATAATGTAATTTTGATAAAAAAAAATCAGTTTTAATGGATTTTTTTAGTGTGATTTTTGTTTTTTTTTTGTTTATTATTAATTATTTATTTTATTTATTTTAATCCTAAATTAGTTAAAATTTGCAAAAAAAATCTAAAAATTAAAGAAATTTAATTTTCCAGGGGTGTACCTTGAAAAAATCCTGAAAATTGGGTTTTTTGATTATTACCCGAAAAATATTGCATTTAGACAAAAATATAATATAACTAAAATTAAAGGCCTTGTAAAAATACATAATTTAAATTTTTCAAAGTTTATTGTTTCTTTTATAGCTTTTGAGATATTGCCTTTTTAAATTGAAAAAAGGCGGTAATATCTGAAATTACGCCTTTTCTCAGTTTTTTGCCGTTAGCAGAAAAAAATAACCCAGAAAATCTCAAACCGACACCCAGCACACACCATTTTTTTGTGGACCTGTGTTATTATCAAAAGGGATTTTAGGACAATGTTTTGCATACCGTAATGTTAATTTGCGGTTGCTTAGATTAGAGGTTTATGTTTATTTTTCTCGGTCGTGCGGTTTACCAAATTAGTTTCTCCTAGGTTTGACGAAAATTCTTTGGTCAGAGGTCAAAAAACTTCATTTGTTTGGGGGCTTTTGACTAAACAGATACAGGGAGTGAAGTGCTTGCTTTAACTATTCAAATTGGTGAAAAATGTTTTATACAAAAAATTTTTAATTTTTGCTGCTCTATATTTTGCAAATAACGTTATGTATACAGGGTGTATCAAAAAGGCCGTACAAGGACCAAGTTCATTTTTTTAAATGACTTCCTATATTTTTTGTTGCATTTTTGTTTTCTGCATAAAATTCTAGATATTTTTTGTCTAGCATATCTTATCCCTATATTTAATTGTTAACAAGATAATGGCATTAAATACAAATATGGAAGGAAACTATCCGCTTATCTCCTAATGCGGTTATTACGTTTCTATGGTTTCAGCGGTTTTTTGAAACTTGCATAACAATCATGGTAATTAGCTAAAAATGTTAAATCGATAGTTTTTTAAGTGTAAAAATAGTATGTTAAATACAAATCTAATTGTATTGAGCAGAAAAATTTTCAGAGGATACAAACGTTTCGTAGTTTTTATCTTAAATTTGCATTCTTCGTTGATAAGAACCATATCACATAATTCATTTATTGGAAATTTTTCCTATGTCTGTTATTAGCCTTAACATCTGTTCAGGACGATTAGATATGTTTTTACACTTAAAAACTGTCGTTTTGACATTGTCATCTAGTCACTATGGTTGTTATGCAACCTCAAAAAACCGCTGAAACCATAGAAATGTAAAACGGCATTAAACATTCTAAACCGTTGTTAACTTTTAACAATTGCTAAGTTAACAACGGTTTAGAATATTTAACAAAATGTCAGATTTTTACAGGTTGCCTACTAAAATCATTAAATAACACTGACAATGACGTTTTGTTAAACATTCTAAACGTTGTTAAGTTTTAACAATTGCTAAGTCCATTGCTAAATTTAACAACGCGATCATCACTCGGCAGTAAGAGTACTAACTGTTCAAATAAATATTCTTTAGACACATAAAATAATGGTATGTGTAGCTTTAGACTTGCTAGAATGAAGTCCAAACAAACCATTTTAAGAAAACAATAATAATAGCATATCTATGTCACCCTGTAATAATCTTTTTAACCCAATGCCACCGCAAACTTATAACCTTTCACCATGGGCAGCGAGCTTTATTTTTCACAATCGCACCTTCAAGAACATTATGTGTAGAGTAAGTATAAATACAAACTCCTAAACAAAAACACTTTTAGTTTTCTTGTAAATTGAAATACGATTTACTGATTTTGTTTTAGTTTTTCTTGATGAAAACCATCCATTCAGCATGATTCTATTAATTGCTGCATTTACTTTCTTGGCTTTGGCCTTGTTATAATAATATTTTTTAAGTACTACCAAGGTACGTATTAGTTTATATTTAAATCTAACCTGTACCGGTTTAGGATCATAAGAAAATATGGTAATTTTATTCTTATAATTTACATTTTTTATGCCTATAAATAAAACTTAATATGTACCTGCATTATTCCTAATATACAGTGTGTACATAAGGTATCGAACAAATTCATTATTTGCTATAGAAAAAAAAATAAAAATTTTCCTGAAAACTTTAATAACAATTTTAAATTGCGCATTTTTTAAAATAAAATATAAATATACAGGGTGACTCATGTAGTAGATATGAAGTCATCGACGATTTTTTTAAACGGAAAGCCCCATATTTTATTGCAGAATTATAATCTCCAAGAGAACCTAATTTGGTTTTAGATGGCAAGTTCTTAGTTACAGGGTGGTGAAGAAATGTATACCCAATGTATACCTAGAACAAATTCATTATTCGTTAAAGCAAAGGAACATTAAAAATTTTCTTAAACACGTAAATAATAATTTTGTATTGTGCATTTTTTTACATAAAATAAAAATATACAGGGTGTCTCGTACATTAAATATGATGTCATTGACGATATTTTATTGCAGATTTATAACCCCCAAGAACAGCTGATTTTAAAAATAAAAAGTTCTCATTACTTTAATTGACAGTTTTACGGCCGAGTGATGATCGCGTTGTTAAATTTAGCAATGGACTTAGCAATTGTTAAAAGTTAACAACGGTTTAGAATGTTTAACAAAATGTCAGATTTTGACAGGTTGCCTACTAAAATCATTGAATAACACTGACAATGACGTTTTGTTACACATTCTAAACCGTTGTTAACTTTTAACAATTGCTAAGTCCATTGCTAAATTTAACAACACGATCATCACTCGGCCGTTAGGGTCTTAATTTGGTTTTCCTTTTTTTCTTAATTTTGTGTAAATGGGTTAGGAATACTTAAAATCGCTCTTCATAATATGCCTTGTACCTATGGCAATGCTTGTTATGCTGCTACAATAATATTTTTTTGTCAGGTTTGTGAGAAATATTAGTAAAATAATTTGCATTTATCTACTTCGCAAAGGATAGAAATCATTATGTACACAAATCTTTAACACCCTGTAACTACAAAACTGCTACCCAAAGCCATAAGTATTTTGTGTTTTTAAAATCGCCGCTTCTTGGAGATTATAAATCTGCACTGTAGTATGGTGGTTTCTATTTTAACAATCATTGATAACGTTGTATCTACTACATGGATTACCCTGTATATTAAAATTTTATGTCAAAAAATGAGCAATTTCAAATTACTATTAACATATTCGAGAAAGTTTTTAATGTTTTTTTGCTTTTACAAATAATGAATTGTTCCATATATTGTGTACAAATGCCCACAATTCTTTAAAACCCTGTAACTACAAAACCGCCACCCAAAACCATAAGTGTTTTAGGGTTTTGAAATCAGCTCTTTTTAAAGATTATAAATCAGCAATAAAATATGGGGGCTTCTATTTAAAAAAATCATCGATGACGTCATATTTATTACATGAGTCATCCTGTATATTTATATTTTATGTCAAAAAATGCGCACTTTATTATTATTTACGTGTTCGAGGAAATTTTTTTTTCCTAAGCAAATAATGAATTTGTTCCATATTTTATGTACACACTGTAAAATGACATACTAATGACCAATACAAAATAAGCAAAAAGTATTTTGTTTAGGAAATAAACTTTAAAATTTTAGTGATACAGAAATATTTGAAATGTTTAACTACCCGAAGTATTATTAAAAATATGAAAAAACCGTTTTATATTTTGATAAACATTTAAAAATTTTAAAAATGATAAGGATAAATAACTGGACAATATTTTTGTTAAAATGACCTTTTAGAATGTAGTGAGTGAGCGTGGTGTTCGTGGATACGTACGTAGAAATACGCAACTCGCCATAAATTTTATCTCTCGCGACGTGAGTTCTTGAATGTCACGAGATTAAATTATTATAAATTTGAAACAAAAAAGCAATGAAAAACATGTTGGCCCAGTTTTAATTTAAACAAAGTACAGTTTTTTGCCGCATTAAAACGATACGGGATCCAAGTTAAAATGTTTTCCCCGTCTGGATGATATTACCCGGACGTCAATGAGGCGTAATTCAGACGTAGTAGTTGTTTGTATGACAGTGGTAGTACTACCGCAATGTCTAAAGAGTACCGTAAAATGCAATATCGGTACTTGGGCAACGTTAACAGGACTGGGGAAAAATGTGTTAAATATCTAAAAACCTGGCACGCTTTATACAAGCCGCCGTAGGCGGTTATAAACAAATTAAAAAGTATTTATAACGATAGGAATAAAAGTCGATATTTCTTTGTAACAGAAGTTATATAAGGATACTCGTTCTTAAATGTAAATTACTTACATTTTATTAAAAACAAAAAAAAAATAAGTTGTATCACGCATCTTAAAATAAATGTGTATTTACTACAGGTATTCATTATTATTTCATTTTCAGAAAAACCCAATTTTCGAAATATTGTCATGTAACTTAAATACACTTATTCTAAAGCTAAACAACTTTAGAAATATCTTAATTTGCAAATAGCCTAAACTTTGACACTCAAAATAGATAAATAATTGTTACACACTGAATATGAAACATATAATAACTAATTACTAAATACTAACTAAACGTTTAAAATTCTGTTATTTTTGCTATTTCTCGATCATTTAAATAAAAATTACAATGCTTGTTGAAGATATTAGTACCTATATCCTACATTTTTCTGACAGATTCATTTTTTTAAAAACGTTACTTGAGGTTTTTGCCAGATGAAACCACTTTGTACCGGGTGTCCAAATAAAAACGGGCACCGGCTGTATCTCAGAAAGTGTTTATCGCACAGCGTTGGGGAAAAATATTTTTAGTAAAAGTGATTAAGAGAAATAGTTGGAAAGTATTTTCAATTTTCTAAAATGGCCGCTAGGGGGCGTAACTGCAACCTTGAATCTAAAAAAGTGATGTTTCTGTAAATTTTGCTATATTAACCTAACAAAAAATACCTAATTTTAAAAGTCAAGAATAACTTAAACCTTTTTTGTTTGATAATTTTTGCTGTATCTCTAAAAATACAGTGGTGAAGGGTATTTAAAGGTTTCCGTAAAAAACACCCCGTATCTTCGAAACGGCAAAGCCGATTTTAAAAAATTTGGGCTAGTTAAAAAGAACTATTCTTGGGCTATAAATGTTATATAATTTGAAGATTTGTTATTTTCACATGTCGCCGCTAGAGGGCTTTTTTCGAAATTACGACTAAAATGGCTAATTTTCTCCAAAAAAATTAAATTGATTGGTATGATTTTTTTTTATAAATAAGTAGCTAAATGATGCTTAAACAAGCTTGTGAAAACCATATCTCGATATCTTGTTTCTTACCTAAAATTTAGGTCAAAGAAAGTTTTATACGTCAATTTCTCAAAAACTATAAAAGCTACAAGAAATTTTATATGACATAAATTATGTATTTTTACTAAACCTTTAATTTAGGTTATATAATCTTTTCGCCTAAATGCAACACTTTACGAAATATCAAAAATAAATCGAATTTTTAGGATTTTTTTAAGGTATATCCCTGGAATTCGATTTTTTAATTATAACTCGTAAAGTGTTGCATTTTGACGAAAATACTTTATAACCTAAATTAAAGGTTCCGTTAAAATACATAATTAATGTTATATAAAATTTCTTAAAAGTTTTATAGTTTTTGAGATTTTGACCTATAAAATTTTCTTTGGCCTAAATTTTAGAAAAGGAATAAGATATCGAAATATGGTTTTCGCGTGCTTGTTTAGGCATTATTTAGCTACTTTTTCAGAAAAAAAAATTAATACCAATGCATTTAATTTTTTTAAGAAAATTAACCATTTCTGTCAGAATATCAAAAAAAGCACTCTAGCGGCGACGTGTGAAACTAACAAAACTTCAAATAATATAACATTTATAGCCCAAGAAAAGCTTTTGTGAACTAGCCTAAGTTTGTTAAAATCAGCTTAGCCGTTTTGAAGATACAGAGTGTTCTTTATGGAAACCTTTAAATACCCCCCACCACTTTATTTTTAGAGATACAGCAAAAATTGTCGAACAAAAAAGGTTAATATTATCCTTGCCTTAAAAAATCAGGTATTTTTTTGTTGGGTTAATAAAGCAAAATTCACAAAAACATTATTCAAGATTGCAGTTACGCCCCCTAGCAGCCATTTCAGAAACTTGAAAATAATTTCCAGCTATTTTCCTTGACCACTTTTAGTAAAAATATTTTTTCCCCAACGCTGTGCGGTAAACATTTTCTGAGATACAGCCGGCGTCCTTTCTTATTTGGACACCCGGTACATAGTGTCAGGGTTAAGATTACTAAAACTAGAGTCAATTAACCCTTTTAAACTTCCCAATTTGCCTGCAAAATACCTTCTTAAAAAAACTTAGCAATGAAGCAGGGACAAATCGGTTACCGCGTTTTAAGATATAAAATATATCTGTGAAAAATATTTACAATAATTAAAATTACAATATTGTATTTTATTAATTGAAAGAGAGTCTAAAAAGTTAATAGAAATTTCAATGTGTCAAGTAATGGATTTACTTTTTATGAACAGTACATTTATAAAATTTTAAAAACAAGAAGGCTAAGAAGTTAATTGATTTTAAGGTTACCTAAGCGATCCTAGCAGTAAGCAAAAGTAGCCAGTTATTGTCTAAATTAACAGAGATTGATGAAGCAACATCATTTATTTATTAAAATAAAAGCACATTCTTTATTTATCGTTTTTTATAGATTTTTCCTTTACTTAAGTGGTAGATAAAAAGGTTTATTCTGTAATTATTATCAAATGCATGTTTACAAATTTTTAGCTTATTGTCTGGATTTGTGAGCTATATTAAATTTATTACATTTGCCAGAGTTAAATTCGCATCTTCGTATATATTACGTGATTTGGCTCTTGCTATTTGATATATTTTATAACAGAGCTGGGACGGATACTATAAAAGGGAATTGATTTACGGATCCGGATCCTCGTAAAGGAATCAAATCATAGTAGGAATCACGATTCCTCAAGTCCAGGGTATCGATTTCTATTTATCGGATCACGTATCTTTATCATATTTAGTTTTTATACTTACAATTGGTAACTACTATACGAATGATACGACATAATCTAGATGATCCATTTAAGGGTGGTTTCTTATTGATACATCAAGCGTTAAAGATTTTAGCACGGAGCCCGACAGGCAAATTATAATATAAGCCTCATTTTAAAGGGCTGTAACTCTTAGCCAAATTCTTTTTGGTAAATACTCTTCAAATTTGAATATGTTATTTCTGAGATCAATTAGAAACCATCCTTAAATGGCACCTTTTTTAACTAGATAGATCTTTATAAGGTTTTTAAATGTGATTCTTCAGGAAACTTTAAGCAACTTATAAATGGGACATCTTATTGTAATTTTATAGAAACAGTTTAATAATTTTTCTGCTTGCGGAAAATAAAAATATATCACAATTTTAAATTTATTTGTAAGACACCCTGAATTGCAACAAAAAATGTCCCATTTAAAAGCCTTTTAAGGTTTTCCGAAGGGTACCATATTAAAAAATTATTAAGATCGAGCAATCAAAACTTCTAAGATCAAATGCAAGTAAATATTGGATACCAACTGGAAAAGAAAAATGTTTCATTTAAATGTTGTTTCTCTAGAACTATAAAACAACATATTTTGGTTAAAAATCACATGTTAGGTGTATTTCCATGTTTAAAGATTTTAATAGGCAGATGTTTTAAAATCCTCCATCTTTTTTCCGAAAATTAAAGTAATGTTAATTAAGATTCTTAAGTAAAAATTTGGAAAATTAAAATAGGAGTTGCAAAATAGTGGATTTTGGCATATATAAATTTGGAACTTTGAAATGGCTAATTTAAAATGGCATTTATAAACATTTGTCTCAAATTAAAAATATAGGAAATCGATTCCTTTTGGAATCCAATCTGTTAAAAAAGAATCGCTCATTTTAAAATTATATAACGAAAAAACCTTTGGATCCTTTAAAAGAAATCGATTCCTGAATTCGATTCCTGCCCAGCTCTGTTCTGTAGCTATTTAACAAACAAGTTTGTTAATTAGGGGGGTAATTCATCGAGGCCATTTTACGCGAGAGTAGTGTTCCTTAAACATCGATAGTACAAACTATCGATCGTTATCGATATAATTATAAAAAAATATAGATAGTATCGATACTATTTTGATTTTTATTGTTGTGTTATAAATACCAGTAAGAGGAAGACAGAAGATACCTTAAAAAATAAAAAGTATACAAAGTTTGACATAAATTCCGGTACTTCCCATTTCGATTCCACAAATACAGGATAGAATACTGTTATGGTTGTTATGTTTTTAAAGTTAAGTAATATAACTTCTTTTTCTGTCTACTAGAGGGCGATAATGACCTATATCGTAGATACATTTTAATTTTTCGATGTAGTATGTAGAGTTCTCGATATATTTTTGATAGTACGTGTACATCGATAGTATCGATGCACATGTACTATCGATAACTATCGATAGACTATCGATGTTTAAGGAACACTACGCGAGAGTCAAAATCATTAATCGCCAATTAATGCCGAGTTAGTTAAATATTTTCTCGGCAATTGTTTTGTTATTAAATTGTAAAATTCATTTTTTTTTTCGAGATGTGTTTCAGTTTTAAGCAATCAACATAACACATGTTTTAAAAGTTGTTTTTTTGAATTACAAGGTAATATTTAGACTAAATGTAATTTTAAGGAATCTTTAAATTAATTAATTAAGGTAAAAACTGTTAGTTATACTCAAAAGTTCTTTACAACGTTTTATAAATACCTCAGCTAGCAATTTAAAGTAACGCTTTTTAACTAATAATTTTAAAAACCAAACTTAAATATTTTTAATTTAGTATTTACATTTTATACAGTTTTTTTTCGTATCGTCCAGACGACCAGTTTGGTGCCAAAACATCGATACTTTTATAATTTTTTGTGTAATTGTTTTTTAAAGTTTGTTAAAGTCAGTGATATCTGGTGCAAACTTCATTTTTTTCCATGCTGTGTTTTAATTTTTACTTTATACTTTATAAACATTTTTTTTTTCAGCACCAATGGATTCTGCTTCCCTAAATAATTTTAAGGATGGCTTGAGCCCATGTTAAGCAGCTGGATAATAGCACCGTTTCACACATAATTTAATCATGCTTTTTCATACTCATCATGCACGTGCTAAGTATACTTCTAAGCCTAATAGTTCCGTAGAAATCTAGACCATGTAGAGCTGCTGTGAACAAATCGTTCCTGGTACCTGGACGACCGACTGAGTATAATCTAGTTTTATTACCTTGTAGGTTGTTTTAAAGTAACGTTACTTTAATTTTAAATATTTTTTTATTTATTTATGTATTTATATGTTTTATTGTAAAATGCACTAGAAATAATAAACTGAAAAATTTTACAAGTGTTTTGTTTCAAATGTTGTTCTGTTCCAACTGTAATACAAATGCCTTATCACTATCGACAACCCAGAAATAGGTTTTTAAAGTTTGTCGATATTTTATATTACTCGTATGCTATAAAATATCTCAGGCATTATACTGGAAGGGTATCAAAAGTGGTGCACTTCTATACCTTTTTACTTTAGATAGGAGAGGGAATTTTGAAAAATCGATATAATCAATAAATATACATAATTTAATGTATCTATTTGTTTTTCAGCAAGTGTATGTAAAAATGACCATAGCTTTTAATTTTAAAATGAGACAGGTTATATTTAAATAAAAAAAAACTTTCGATTTAGTTTTTTAATAGAATACTCGTATGTATATCAAGCACCTATTGTTTTCTATTATTGAAATTATATCATTTTAAAAAAGGCAATAATTTTTATACTACGCTAAAATATTATTTTCTATTAATTAAGTAACCGCATTTCTAATACAAGACGTACGATTTATTTAGATAAGACGCCAATTTTTCGTAAAAACGTTTTCTCTCCTTTGGTTTAACAAATTTTTAAAAACTGAAGACAAAAAAGACACATTAAAAAACCACACTTTTAAAAAACTTTTATTTTGCATTATGCAGGCTGTCCCAGAAGTAATGGGACACAAAGCAACAGCAGATTCCTTAAGTCAAAATAATGCAACTAACGTAAACTTGCCTCATGTCTAAGTTAATAATAACTAAGATACAGGGTGTCAAACTTTTAATTTTGTTTTCGTTTTTTTGTAATAATTCCTTAACTAAATTACATAGCGGTACAAATTTGGGAATTTGGGGGTTCTTTAAGGCGAAAAATTCAAATTCGTCTATACTTTTAATGTTGCTAGTAGAGGGCGCCAGCTACGGCCTACCCCACTTGTTTTAGATGGCATAAGCAGCTCCTTAGGTCGAATTAATGCAATTAACGTAAACTTGCCTAATCACAAAGTTGATAGTAACTAAGATACAGGGGGTCAAACTTTTAATTTTTGTTTTCATTTTTTAGTAATAATTTCTTAACTAAAAGACAAAATTGGGGATTTGGAGGTTCCTTAAAAAATTCAAATTTGTCTATACTTTTAATGTTGCTATTAGAGCATTTTTTCGACCTAAGGAGCTGCCTATGCCATCTAAAACAAGTGGGGTAGGCCGTAGCTAGCGCCCTTTACTACCAACATTAAAAGTATAGACGAATTTGATTTTTTTTGCCTGAAAGAACCCCCAAATCTCCAACTTTGTACCGTTATGCCTTTTAGTTAAGAAATAATTACTAAAACACGAAAAAAAAAATTAAAAATTTGACCCCCTGTATCTTAGTTATTATCAACTTTGTGATAAGGGCAAGTTTACGTTAATTGCATTATTTCGACCTAAGGAATCTGCTGTTGCTCTATGTCCAAATAATTTTGTGACACCCTGTATATATAAAAGAAAACAATTTTTTATATATTTTTTGCATTAAAAAATCTAATATGTATTGCAGTATTTATTTAATAAATATTTGGATTAGTTGATGTTAAGTACAAATATATCAGAATTAAGTGCAGCTTTAAAATAAAAATAATAATAATAAAATAGATGAATACTGAAATAATTGTCCCAGTTTATTTTGTACCTTGTTTTAGGGAAATAAAATAGACTGGAAAATATGGGCATAATTAGCCGGCCGATTTTGGGGGGAGGCTTAAGCTCCAATTTGTAATTTTAGACGGTTGCCTTTAGGCTTTGGTTAAGTTCAATTAATAATATTAAAGTAGTTTAGCCCTATTTAATCTGGAGGGCTAATCTTTATCCTGGGGGCTAATTTCAATCCACCCCCGCCCCTAATTGGGTCCCGGCCTAAATAATGATTTCAATATTTTTGATAAAGAAACTACGCTAAGTAGGCGTAAACTCATTGACAATTTTGAATAGCAATTTACATAACAAAAATATATATTTTTTATTTTTTGGTAAATATTAACAATATTTTGACTTAAATCTCAAAAAAATCTCTAATAATTAAATATTAAAAACAACTGACAATCGGAAAATAGAAAAGTCGGGAATAATATATATATATTTTTTTAATGGGATTCCCTGTATTTTATTGAAAATATAAAATCTTTGGTTTTTTCCCTTTTAAAAAATATATAACATGTCTATGTTTCTATAAGCGGTAGTGATGAGCGAGACCGGTCTTGGTCTTGCGGGCTTGGTCTTGCGGTCTTGGTCTTGCGGTCTTGGTCTTGGTCTTGCAGCAAGACCAAAACCGAGACCAAGACCAAGACCGCCTTCTCGCTTGCAAGACCAAGACCTAGACCGGGGTATGCAAGACCAAGACCAAGACCCAGGAGTGCAAGACTACGCAAGACAAGACCGACCTGCAAGACTCTTGCATTTTTGTCACTTTTTTTTTATTATAATATTAAATTTTCATATTCAATATACAGAGGTATTTCATACAGACATGACAAAAAATGTGTCGAGAACTGCCTAAAAAGGCGATTATTTTATGAGTCACAGGTTTTTTTAATAAAATTATAATTAAATCGATCACTTTGTTCTTTGATAAAATTCTCTAACAACGATTAGTAGTAAATTCAATAACATGTTTTAAAAATATTAAGATTCTGACTCAATGGTCCGACAAAGCTCGATACGACAGAGAAAAACTAGGAGTACAAAAGTTATAGAAGCTGAAAATTATTTACCTATTCCTAATGTTTCTTTTTAATTAGCTATTTATTGGTGCCACTTACAGGGTGGATCAAAAATATCCAAAATCCATAATTACATTCACAAGAAGTGACATCATTAGATTGCTTTTAAAACTGAGATATAAATGTAAAAGTGATGGTTTAATAAAAAAAATTATTTGATTTGTCATATAGGAATAGTTTTTATATAAATGGATTTTAAATTTCCGCTTAAGACGGAAAAGTCAAAACAATGCCAAAAGTATAATGATAACGTCATTTTTGTCAAAACCGAAAATGATAATTAAAAAACCATCTACTTCGACATTGTACCTATATGACAGTTTAAGAATTTTCAGCATAATATAAAGGAAAGCGTTTTTTAAATGAATTTTTTGCCATAATTTTTTATTTTAGGTTAAAAGCTTAAAATAGGGAAGTTTTCTTGAGTGGTAGTGGATTCTTCGAAAAATAGAAAATAATTTTACATTTTGCGCCCTTTTTTCTATAATTTTTGTATATTTAGTTTTTCATCATTATGAACGGTTTCGGAGATATCGAGCTTTGTCGCACTATCGACCCACCTTATATATGCAGAATGTTTATAAAGTATTTGTACAAACTTTGTACGGCAAATGTTTGAGTAATTTGAAATTAAAAAGTTTATTAAAACTAAAAAGCTTTCTGAATACCTTTTTTTTTTAAATCAGAAACCAATGTTTACATATCAAAATCATTTTCGTAGAAATTTCATATCTGGTTGAAATTAAAAGTTTTTTTTCTGCTCGCACAGTACACAGTTTTGTATTTGCTTTAATTTTATATGCTTCTTCAAAAAAAAAAAATAATAATAAGTCTTATTACTAAAATGTTTCTATATGCCACTAAATGTATAAAAGCAGATTGTGTCTCAATATAACCAAAATGAAGCGCTATAAATTAATAAACCCCTACATTTAAAATATGTTTTTTAATCAAATAATTTAAATGTAAGGTTAAAATTGGTATATTTTAAAATTTTACAGCAATAAATGTAGTCTCCATCTTTATTTATTTGTAAATATTAAAAAATATATATTTTGTTTAAGATTGCTTAGTATAAATTGTTGCTACCAAAAAAAAAGCAAGACCAGCAAGACCAAGACCAAGACCGGGTGGTGCAAGACAAAGACCAAGACCAAGACCTTCTTTTGGCTTGCAAGATCAAGACCAAGACCAAACTTGCAAGACCAAGACCAAGACCAAGACTAGCCCGGTCTTGGTCTTGGTCTTGCTTTGCTCATCACTAATAGCGGTTTTGTAACAATTCGACTTTAAACTTTTATTTTATATGCAATGGAGCACCCTTCATTGGGTCTTTAGTAAGCTATGTTGGATCCCGCTTGGCCAAGGATGACGATAGATAAAAAAACAAATAAATTGATATAACATAATTAACACAAGCGCATACACATACACGTTATTAGTAGTAGTATAGTAAGCAACATTTTTCTTTAAGTACAAAATACGTCAATTCATTGGTTTTGTTATCTCTCGTCATCTTTGGCTAAGCGGATCCAATATAAAAGTTCTGTTTGGCTTTCACGGCTTACTAGACCTAAGAAGTGATGCCCCATTGCATATAAAATGAAAATTTAAAGTTGAATTGTTACAAAACTACTTATACAAACATAGACATGTTATATATTTTTATATAACCTCACAGTGGTCTTCCGAAAAATCTTTAACTTAGGTTTTTTAGTTTAATTTTAAATTAGAACAATTTGAAAAGGGGGCTACTCTTTATAACATCGTTGAAAAAATGCATGTAATGGCCCAAAAAGAGCGGACGTGGAAAATTTTTAATAATAAAATAAACATAATATAGCATTCTGCTATCAGATGTACCATTTTGTTGTTGTTTTTTTTTTCATTCACATTTATCATAATTGTATACAGATATATACAAATTTAGTAAAAGATTCTCACGTATGTTCTTACGTACTTACTAATCTATTAGTTAAACCCTTTCACGTAAATAGGCTATTATTAGAAATTTAAAACTTTAAAATAACTTTCTTGTGTATCTTTATATTAATGGAAATATTTTTATTATAAATAAGGGTTTAAAGGGCTTAATACAATAATTATGGTATTTTATAAAAAAAATATCTAAACAAATTATCAATTGCTATATAATTTTCAGCTTTATAACTATTTTTATTATATTGAAGTAAAGCTTTTTATAATAACCAACTATACCAGCTTGGTCCATAAATCTAATAACATTAAGATTTAAGTTTTTAGTATGTTTTTCGGTTGATTACTTAATCCCAGAGACCAGGTCCAGCATATCCTCAAGGCCCAACATGCCAGTGCTAGCACCTCCCAGTATTACCTGCGCTCTTAGTATCCAGTACTAACTTTCCATTCTCTGACAGTATCTACCCTTTACTGTACCCTATTGGGTCGCTTTCGTTTTAGGTTCAGCTTGTACGACGAAAATACCCATAAGGGCAACAACAAAAAACTAACATATAATTTCATTTTACTTGATAATTTGGTTGGTAATATTAGTTTATTGACTTTTCAAAATCTTTTGTATATCGTACCAACCAGAACTTATATCAATAAACAAATTGTTGGTGTTACATTAAGGTAATTTTCCAGTTCTTGTTTATTGGTTTATGTAATTGTCAGATCAATATCATTATAAGATGAAGTAATATCTTATTTTATTGAATAAGATAAAAATTACCTATTTTCGCCATGTCTTTAGTTTAGGCAAATAAACAATGCAAAACTTTTTTGAAAGGAAATAATTCTTTTATCATTTTTACAAAATATCATTTAGATTTTTCTCTTTGACAAGCTTTTTTAAAACATTCTTTACGTATAAAAAACCCACAACAGTCAGTTATACAAAAGTAAAAGAACAGGGTTATCTGAAAAAGAGACTTGAGTTACAAAAAGATCTTAAAATATATTTTAATTTCAACTCTGTGTGGTGTCAAAATAAAAAAGATTTAAAACACTTTATAATTGTGCGTGTGATTCTACAAAGAGACGGGTGTAACCATGAAGGGAGGTATCAATAAAAGTCAGAAATGTAATATATCATTTTATTTTTTTATAATTTTTATTATTAATATTAAACATTAGGATTAAAGCAGTTGCTTCAACATACATAAAGAAAGTATGTTACAGTGACAAGTTTAATAATAATGCTTTAAAATTGAATTAATAAATCAAATTTTAAATACCTAAAGATAAAACTTTTTTTTTATTTAATAAAAATAATATGCTACATAAATTTTCTTTATTTAAAATATATTCGGGACATATTTAAATGACGTTAAACATACTACAGCAATTTACTCACAGGAGAACGTTTAAATCATCAAGGAAAAATAGTGTCCAGTGAAAACTTGATATAGGTTACTACTAATAATCATTATGGGAAGTAAATAACCAGGTTAGGTTAGGTAGGTCCAAACAAGTTTGCGACATTAAAATCACCTTATTTTAGTTTAAGTAAGACCTGAACCTAAATATTAATGTATTCTTGTTTAGGTTTCTATCTTAAACAATTAACAGATTATAGTCAACTAATTTTTTTAAGTAATCATAGTATTAATTTTTAAACTTATAAGATCTCTAGTTCAAACTTCACACAAACAGAGTTACAAACGGGACCATGGGTTCCAGTCAATTTTTTCCGTTAGTTTTAACTCCAATTACACAAGCCCACAAAAAAAAAAGTGGTGTGTGCTGGGTGTCGTACTAGGATTTTCTGGTTTTTTTTTCTGCTGAACACGAATCTGAAGTCAAAATTGGGGGTCAAACAGCATATAATCGAGAAAAGGCGTAATTTCAGATATTAACGATTTTTTAAAATTTAAAACTAGTGATGAGCGAGACCGGTCTTGGGTCTTGGTCTTGCAGCAAGACCAAGACCGAGACCAAGACCAAGACCAAGACCGCCTTTTTGCTTGCAAGACCAAGACCAAGACCGGGGTATGCAAGACCAAGACCAAGACCAAGACCGAGGAGTGCAAGACTACGCAAGGCCAAGACCGACCTGCAAGACTCTTGCACTTCTGCAAATTTTTTTTAAATATTATAATATTTAATTTTTATCGTCAATATACAGAGGTATTTCATACTGAAATGACAAAAATTGTGGCGAGAACTGCCAAAAAAGGCGATTATTTAATGAGTAACAGGTTTTGTTAATAAAATAATAATTAAATGAATCACTTTGTTATTTAATACAGTTTTTTAACAACGATTATGAGTAAATTCAATAACATGTTACAAAAATAATAGGATTGTGACTCAATGGTCCGACACAGCACAATATCGCCGAAACCGTTCACGACAGAGAAAAGCTAGAGATACAAAAGTTATAAAAGCTAAAAATAACTTTCATATTCCTGATATTTTTTTTAATTACCTATCTAGTGATGCCACTTACAAGGTGAATCAAAAATTTTCTAAATCCAAAAAACATTATTTTTGTTCCACACTGTAAGAAGTGGCACCATTAGATTGCTCCTTAAAACTAAGATATAAATGTAAAAGAGAGGAATTAATAAAAAATATATTTTTCTTGTCATATAGGAATTATTTTTATATAAATGGATTTTAAATATAATTTTTATCAAAACCAAAAATTATAATTAAAAACCATCTACGTTGTTTCATATGACAATTTAACAGTTTTTTTACAGGATAATATACAGGGTGGTGATTTTTTTAAATTGATTTTTTTGTCATAAATATTATATTTTAGGTTAAAAGCTAAAAATAAGGGAGTTTTCTTAAGTGGCAGTGGATTCTTCGGAAAATTTTGGAATAGCAAAAAAACTCACATTTCACGCCCTTTTTTTAAATAATTTTTTTATATTAAATTTTTTACCATAATGAACGAGTTTTGGAGATATCGAACTTTGTCACAGTATTGAGCCACCTTGTATATGCAGAATGTTTATAAAGTATTTGTACACACTTTGTACGGCAAATGTTTGACTAATCTAAAGATAAAAAGTTCATATAAACTGAAAAGATTTTTGAATAACTTTTTTTTTTTTAAATTAGAAAGCAATGTTAACGTATTAAAATAATTTTCACGAAAATGTTACATCGGGTTAAAATTAAAAGTTTTTTTCTGCTCACACAGTAAATAGTTTTGTATTTTTTTTTTAATTTTATATGCCTCTTTAAAGAAAATTTAAATAATTCTGATTACTAAAATGTTTCTATGTGCCACTAAATGTATAAAAACAGGTTGTGTCTCAATTTAACTTAAAATGGAGCATAAATACATAAACCCCTACATTTAAAATATGCTTTTTAATCAAATAATTCAAACGTATGTGTAAGGTTAAAATTGGCATATTTTATAATTTTAATGCAAAAAATATAGTTTCCATCTTTATTTATTTTTAAGTATTAAAAAATATATTTTATTTAATATTACTTAGTTTAAATTATTACTACCAAAAAAAAGCATGACCAGCAAGACTCTTGCAGCAAGACCAAGAACAAGACCAAGACCGGGTGGTGCAAGATCAAGACCAAGACCTTTCTTTGGCTTGCAAGACCAAGACCAAGGCCAAGACTAGCCCGGTCTTGGTCTTGGTCTTGCTTTGCTCATTACTATTTAAAACGTCAATATCTTAAAAACTGTAAAAGATACACGAAACTTTATTTAACATAAACTATGTATTTTTACTAGACCCTTAATTTAAGTTTTAGAAACTTTTTGTCCAAATGCGATACTTTTTAAGTTATAATCAAAAAACCAAATTTTCAGGATTTTTTTTTAATTTTGCAAATTTTAAGTAATTTGGGTTAAACAATTAAAATAAATGATTTGTTATTTAAAAAACCCAAAAATTCCCTTATTAAAAAATATATGTTTTTTCCTATTTTGGACTGAAATTTTTGTCAAAATTACATTTTATAGATGATTTAAAAAGGTTTCTTTTTTATTTCTCTTATAGTTTATGTAGTCAATTCAAACATACCGTGGTAGCAGGTTTCTGCCAGTAAACGTACCGTGTCGGTTATTTGGAGTTTTCTTGATTTTTTGCTGTTTGACCCCCAATTTTGACTTCAGATTCGTGTTCGGCAGAAAAAAATACTCGAGAAAATCCTAGTCCGACACACAGCGCACACCACATTTTTGTGGGCCTGTGTTATTAAATAATTTAAGCAGAATAAGCATATGAAAATAAGCACAATTTGCCAGCATTGTGAAGAAAAACAGAAGATAATATGAATTTAAGGTTAGTTTAATTAAGTTCGTGACACAAATATTATTCAAATCAAATAAAAGTTTTGGTCTATGGCTTCTTAAATTTAAATATTATTTTTACTTAGAAAAATCTTATCAAATATTCATAATCGTATACTACAATCTTAACTAGGTACCCGACATTTTGTACTCGTCACTGGCAAATGATCAGAATAATAAATTAACTGATATATATGCAATATTAGAGATCTAGCCTTAAATTTAAAAGTTATAATTTGTAAACTTTTTTATTAATACATACAGTGTTTGTTTATTAATTCAGACAGTCAGTAATTTGCCAAAACAAAAAAGAATAGAAAAAAGTTTTGGCCAGAATTTGGTATAATTTTAGATCCCACTACTTTAAAAGGCTGAGATTTTTAAATACGAACTTGTCCCTTATTTTACATAAGTGTTTTTTGATGAAATCTCCTCCCTTTTTTTCAAGTTCAGTAAATGAAAAAAATTGGTGGGGGATAACATGCCTGTTGTTTTTCTCAGAATTCCTTGCTCTGTGGGTAAAACCTAATCATTTAGATTAAATAGTACGAAAATTGCTTATTTTAATGTTCGTTAAATCACGCGTGGTTTAAAGTCTAATAGGTATGTGGCAATTTTTTTTGTTCAATGAACAAAATTATGTCGGAATTTAAAATTCTAGGACAATTATTATAACCTTGGAAAGCTAAATTCAATCAGATTGCAAAATTTCATAATACTCTCTAAAATACGATATTACGGCCCTGTTTTAGGGCTTACCAAAGACAAATGTGCAGTTTTTTAAAATTTTTCTTTACTTGTCTCCTGACTGCTACCTACATACCAAATTTCAAGTTTCTACTCCATCTGGAAGTGCTCCATAACTTTGATAAGTCAGACAGTCAGTAGTAAAAGCGGCGATTGTCAAAATCGAATATCTCAGAGATCACGTCACATAACTTTCTCATTTTTTTACAAATAATAAGAATCTGAAGTTGCATAGCAAATTTCGTACTTTTATGTGGAACGAGACCGAAGTTATGCTAGGTGAAAAAATAGGTTAAAACATTTCATGTAAATACACACATTCGTGTGGTAGGTCGGTGGCTATGGAAATCTTGTTTTGAAAAATTTTAAAAGGTAAATAATTTTATAAATAACACAGTCACGCAAAAATGTGCACATGAAAAATAATTTTTAAAATTCAAAATGGCGGATTCAAAATGGCGAATGTGTTTTTTAAGATGGCGACTATTTTTTTAGAAAATCGATGAATTTAGGCTAAATTTTATATGAGGTAGTTTCTAAAATTTGAAATATTCATGATGGCAGATCCAATATAGTAGCTATAGGTAGTTAAAATAAGCAAAAACAACAGATTGAAGACAAATTTTATATGTGCGAGTTTATAAATTTGTAGTTAGTATTTAAAACTCAGGAAGACGGGTCCAACATGATAAACAAAGTTTTAATTAGCCAATAACACTTTTTAAAATGAATATTAAAACCAGAATTGATTTTCAGTTTTTTCGATAGTGGTTTTTGGATCGTTTATTATGTTTTTGAAATTCATATTTTTCTAAATTTACATATATCAAATTTGTCTTCAGTCTGTTGTTTTGACTTATTTTATTCTCAATATTGGATCCGTCATCATGAATGTTTCAAATTTAACTTCAAATTCGGAATCAGCAACCTCAAAAACCACCTCATACGAAATTTGTTTTTAAACCGCTGATGTTTGAAAAATTAATTCGCCATTTTGAAAAACACATCGGCCATTTTGGATTCTTTATTTAAAATTTTTTGAAGATCAGATTTATAATTAGCGACCAAAAAAACTCCCCCATACGAAATTTCGGCAAGATCCTTAAAAATTTAAAAGTAGAGATTTCTGGTCATTTTTGCCTTTTATTAGCGTAAAGTTGACTATACGCTTTATCTGTATAGTAATAAGTTCTCTTACAATAAAAAATAAAGAAAAAAATATTTATATTTGATTTTTTTTATTTTTAGTCAACCTAAATAAACGTAAAATGAATATAAAATAAAATGTAAAGATTTTTTAAATTTGTTTGCTCAAAAACGGCTTATTGAAAAATAAAACCAAGAGCCGTTTTTTTGTGTATTTCAAGTTGGGAAATTAAAAAAAGTTGACACAATTTGAAAAAGTCAGTGGCGTATCATCGATTTCGTAAAAAAACCTTGGCCGACTTTTATTACTTACGCCATGCCACCGGTGAGTCTCACAAATTTTTAATATCTGCAAAATATGGAGCTTGAGGTGTTGTTATCATGTACCAAGTTTAAATAAATTAGGTAAATAAAAAAAAAAAAAAAATCATAGATTGGGTGGTCTCTAAGTACGCTCCGATATCAAAAGGGGTCACTTTGATATCGGAGCGTACTTAGAGCCCATCCAATTTAACAAAGCCCTAGATATGTAATAATACACCAAAATTGAACCCTGCAGATTCCCGCTCGCAGTAAAAAGTAAAATCCAAATCGAACTGTTATTTTCCAACAAATGAATACACTTCAAATAATAAACTATATTCCACAGTACAAAAAAATAATATAAAAACCTCAGAATTAAAAGAAAATGTGAAAAAGAAGATTTTGAGACTGTACAACTAAAGATTTTAAAAAGAACTCTTTTCCACAGAATGAATGGACACAAATTTTATCTGGCGCGATGTAAGTTTGAATATATGGAGTTCAATGGTATAGTCCCTTTAATTTAAAAAATAGTACATCGTCAACGGTCTCTCCCTCGTTGAAACACCACTTTTTATTAGATCAGCGAAGGTAAGCAACGCTGGGCGTGGTTATTAGTCTGATTGGTAACTATTATTAATTTTACGTAAAATTATAGACTATGGCTGGATGACATTTCTTGGGGCAAAGGAAAGAGGTTTGTTCAAAGGTATTTGTCTAACGTCTAAGGGGCGATTTTTCAGCAAGTATAATTTTATACCGCAATTCCCATTGTCCACGCATTATTCCATGTGGTAAGTATTAAAATATTACCACCAACTGGATCTAAACATTTTAATTTATAAACGCAACGACCATTTCGGTGGTAAACTAATAAAAACAATACAAAATAAATTATGTAATAAAATTTCCATTTTTACATAATTAAAATAATATATTTAATAACACTTAAATCTTGGACTTCCATTGTCTTTATTTGTTAATTGATACACATCGTTTCGGTTAGTGAGGTATCTTTAACCGTTTTCAAGTGATAACTGACTAACCAGAACTAACCAGTGATCACTTGAAAACGGTTGGAGATACCTCACTAACCAAAACTTTGTGTATTAATTAACAAATAAAGACAATGAAATTCCAATATTTTAGTGTTATTGAAACTATAACATTGTCTAATACTATCAAATAAAATAATATACTTGTATTTGCTGCGCCTAGTATAATTAGGGAATTACGAAATTAACCAAATAAAGTGTTTTTAATTTTCAACATTAAACACTGAATGAAGTAGAATTTTATATGTTTCAAATTTGTAATAAAACAAATATAAAATAGAATACAATGATGAATTGATCTAAAATTTATAAGATTTATTTATTTATTTATTTTGTTAAATCATTATTACGAAGTTATTATTTTCGTAACCTTTTAAAAAAGTTTAATAAAATCAGATATGACTCAAAATTTTTATAAGATAAATGCAGTTCAAGCTATTTTACGCCAATAAATATATTATAAAGTAAAGATTTTAATAAATAAAAACTTCCTTACGTAATATATTATAAGTAACCCCCAAAAAGTAAAATAGGTATAATTTTTTTTTATTATTAGATATTTATTTTTTAAATTCTGAGTTTAAATTGTATAAATCCATTGTACTTAGCGTAAATATTATTTTTGTAATATTTAAACTTGATACATAAAAGTTAAGGTGGTTAAGGTTTTTAAAAATGATATTTTAACTGAAGTGTCTTTAAAGTCTGTAATGGGAGGGATTTATTTTAAAAAAACAAGATTTGGGGTTCCACTTTTCTACAAGACTAGTAAATCCATAAAATAATACGATAGCAGATACAAAGAATGCTATTCACAAACATTTCTTGCGAATGCAATATATTTTGTTTATGAAAAAATAACAGGCTCCTGGCCATTCACATGAGAAAGCAATAAACTTTTTATTTTAAACCAAAAATAAAATTAAAAGAAAGTGATTTTATTTTATAAGAAAAGATAGCTGTGTAGCAATGAAAATATAGTGACCACTTGTGACCACCATAAGCCATTTTGCGTGGTTGTTTTTTAACCTAGGTCACTTCACTAAGACAGTAATGCTAAGGTAATGACAAGCAACCCTAATATCAAATTCCTCCGTTCATATTTTGTAAAAAAAAAATTGTTATTTTGAGGATTAAATTCATTATTATTTTTATCTTTAATTTTAAGAGCCGAATTTAAATAATTTTAATATATGTATATTTAATATTTCATTTTTTTAAATTTCTAAATGACGCTGACAGAGTTAGAACCAAAACGATATTTTTTTTGTACTCTTTAGGAGGATTTTTTGAGTAGATCTACATGTTTATAAAAATTATTTAACACTACAGGTACCAGCGAATTGGTCCCATCGAACAAGAAGCCCATATGATAAGTAAGAAAATTATCATTTAAAAAATAAAAACAAGATAATCTTTAGGTTTTTATCTGTTATTTATTAGATAACTATTTGTTTAAATACTGATAATAAAGGAATAAATCTGTTGTATTTTAATGACATAAAAATATTTTAATACATAATATATTTTTTTTTGAATTACAATTTTAGACAATATATTTGCGAATTTCTTAAAATTCTAATTACTGATTAGAAATCCTTAAAAATTTGGGTAATTTTTTTTAACTTGTTAAATAAAACAGTACCTTAAATTGACATTTTACCAATTTAGCTTTAAAACTTTCAACATCTTCTATTCTAATATTCAGTTTCTCCAGCCTGTCTTTAAACCTGATTTCGAAAACAACCGCAGATAATGCAGAAATCTCTTTTTAGGACCTTTAATTGATTTTGGATCGGGGCACCCAAAATCTTGTTTAGTTTAATGGCTTAAGACCATAATCGTGCTTGCTGTCGCGTAAAAAATTTTTGCCAAACTTATTCTTAGGTATGAGGGGCCGGCTTAGTTGCATACATTTTTAGTTAAAAAAAAGATTCATAAATAAAGATTTATCTCCTATTTATTTTATATAAAGTTTGCATCATTCAAACACACCTTTTGTCAGAAACTTTATTGCCTTGGAATTTGTAAAAATGTATTTTAAAAGGAGTGAAAAAAACAAGTAACTCGGTAACTTCTAAAAAACTAACACCGACAATACAGAACTACCATCTGATGAAACTT
Source organism: Listronotus oregonensis (assembly GCA_019359885.1). NCBI lineage: Eukaryota > Metazoa > Arthropoda > Insecta > Coleoptera > Curculionidae > Listronotus > Listronotus oregonensis. Next base: position 106,362 of record JAHBCN010000066.1, read on the forward strand.
CTTTATAATATTTCTCATACCTCGGTAGGGGGTATATTTTCTACTATGGAAGTATAAAAGTCCAGTTAAACTATTTCACAGCATTCAGTCACTAGCAAAACACTTGTAATTAAACATAAAATCACTGATTTTTTCTTTAACACCACTAAGATGAAATTCTTGGTATTTGTTTTCTTCGCTGTCCTTGCTATCAGCTCAGCTTACGCCGGAGTAATTGGTGGACATGGAGCAATCTTGGCAGGTCCAGCTGCTGTAACTATTGGTCATCCTGCTACCCTCATCGCTACCCCAGTTGCTGTTGGACATTCTGGACTTGGTCTTGGTCATGGCGCTGTTCTTACTCATGGTACCATTTGGGGATAAGTCAAAAAACAAGATGACGACAAAATAAACTATAAATACTTTCAAGTGTTAAAATGTATATATTTTTAAAGTAATATTTTAAATAATATACAGTTTTAATTTTGTAAGTAGATTCTTTGGCAAATGTATAATTAGAAAAAATATAACAATAAAAGAGGTATGCAGTTGTACATATTGGTGTTTAATTTAAGACTTTTAGGCATTCTTAATCGCTTTGGCTTAAATTTATGATACCCAAAGTGGTCTCTATTTTCCCTAAGTACCTTAGTACGGCCTCCAATGGTTCTAGGTTAAAAACGTATTTTAACTTTATGAATTTAAAAAATATATATTGGATAAGAAGGGAGTCTACCTAAATCCGAAAATATGACAAGTGGTCTACGAGACAAAAAAGTTTGGGTATCTATGGTGTTAAAAACCATTGATTAACCTGACCAAGTCTTTTTAATATTTGCAGGCATAACATTAACGGGGATAGGGTAAAGGCTATAAAATTGATTTTTTGTATCTTTTCTTAAAGTTAAATATGTCAAGAATATACTGCCAAAATTATAAGTCGATCAAAGCAAAACTCCCAAAGTAATTGACTAATTAGTCCCCTCTCTTAAAAAAAAATCTTTATCGACGACTGTTGCATCAACAGTGCCGAGATACTTGGTATACATTTTCTCCATGTAATATACCGCCCTAAAATGGCAAAAGTTTCTGTAAAAGTTCGCAGTTTTTATTTTAAATAACCACTATAAATTTTAGAATGAAATAAATATATATATATATATATATATATATATATATATATATATATATATATATATATATATATATATATATATATATATATATATATATATATATATATATATATATATATATATATATATATATATATATATATATATATATATATATATATATATATTAGAAAACGTTGGGAAAAGGTTTTAAAGATACTTCGACTAAATACTAATGGATTTTGATTTTCGATGATTTTTAGCTGAAATATAGTGATCACCGCAAATCGTCTATTTTAAAAGACGTCCTGAGAAAAGCATTGTCACCGGTTTGTTTATAATTATTTTTTCATAAAAAAAAATAAAAAAATGTTGTTGAAACCATTAAATAAGCTTGCTTAAGCCATATTGCTAATTTATAAATTGTTTTTTTCACGATTTAGCCTTTATCCCCCTCTTAACTATTTTACTTTACTAAACCTAATTCGAATGTAGCTATACAGGGTAAAACATTTAGGGTGGACAGGTAGTATATTTCAGGAAGTAATCTTTTTCTAACTTACTTACTTATTTTGAAACACAGTATCTGTATAATTTTTAATCTGATTTTTTTTTCAGTATTTATTTCAATTACTGTTTAAACTAACTCTAATGTCTTTCCTTCTTAAAAATATTTTTATTAAAGTATTGTAATTGATTTTTTGATCAATTTAAGGTTTTTTTAAATCGAAAAAAAATCTGAGAATTGTCAGTAACCGTGTTTTGAAATTATGCAGGTAAATAATGTTTTATAAAGAAGTTTAACTTTATACGTATACATATGTACACTTATACACGCACATTTGTTAATTTATACAATTTAAAACACTAGAACTTTTGTTGATAAAATTGCAACGTGTATAATAATTCTAAAGATAATCTTAATATTGAAAAAATTTATTTTATTTATCATAATATAAAGATGATTTTAAAACAAATGCACTTTTTAAAGCAACTTTGCCGCTCTAGAAAATTTGCCGCCCTAGGCATTAGCGCCGAGTGCCCTTTATGTTAATCCGCTAATGTAGATAAAAGATCTATTTAGAGAACCTGGAGTGGCACTCTGTATCTTTCATATTTAGCGATAAAGAAAGAGATAGGCAAGCGAAGAGATAGCTATCGTTTTGACATTTGGTACTCGGTAAGCAATTCTTTATGGCTTTGACACCGGTTCGGTATATATCGCAAAGTGGTATCGGATAGAGATATTTGGTATGGACCGAACTAAAAACATCGTGTATAAGACATTTTGCCCCTTTCTTTACGTAAAAGAAGAACGAATAAACCAGCGAGAAACGGACGACATAACCTTGTTTATTGACTAGTTTTCTTTATTTGTTTTGTTTTTCTCGGAAAACTACATGTACAAAGATGAAACGAAGAAAGAATTTATAAAAACCCGCTTTCAGAAACAAATTATGTAGAATGAAAGTGACATTTTTCGCTACATGATGCAAATTTGACTAAGCGCATTGTTTCCTCGATGTATCGATCTTTTTCGCCTAAATGAATTTAGTAGCATATTTTTTCTGAAAATTTACTTGCCCATATTTATTTATTTAATAGTATATATTAGTATTTTTATTGTATTTCATTAAGTAATTTATTTTTTAGTAAATTTATGTGTTTTAACTTTTATTTTATGTATTTTTATGATATGACGTATTTTTAAACCGTTATGCTTTTGTTAGTTGTTCTTTTTTAAATTTTTTTTTTTTTTAAGACTGTGACTTATATTTTTAAATGGTTTAATGTCGTGAGTAACAATTTTTAATTTTAATAGCTCTATGCAAGGTATTGTAATTCTTTTTAACTATGTTTTATTTTCCTATGTAAATTATTGATTAGCTGAAATATTTGCTAAATAAAGAATTTAATAATAATATTTTTTTACATTTTTGTGCAGATGATGATAATGAAAACATGACAGCAAATAGCTCTGATAGAGAATCAGAGAGAGATGATGGTGACACAAGTCAAAGCGGTCACGAAAATAATTAAGTTTTATTGTTATTTTTAATTATTTTTTATTATAAATGTTATTTACTGATTGACTAAGTTTAATAAACTATTAATTGATTAATTTACTTATCTGAATATTTCTTTAGTTATTTAATTATATACTTATTAATTTTTTGACGTATTTATACGGAATATTTGTTATCTCGGAACACTCATATTGGAGCATTATGCAAAAATAATTTAAGATACGTCATTTTCTCCGAACTAAAATTAAATAAGCTGATTGTTAATATACTGTTTTATTAATTAATAAAAATCAGCCAGCAGTTAGTCGAGGGAAACCTCGTCAGCTGATTTATTTAAAAAGGCGATTGCTGCTCCCGCCTAACTTCTGCGTTATAACTCTCAAATTATCAGGTAAATTTTTGGTTGAGGAAGTATAATTTGTTTTTCATGTCCGAGCGACCAACTGACGTATAATAACACCATGTTATAGTCAGCTGTTTGTTTTTCTTTGATACATTGGATATGCTACAATTTAACAAGTTTTTAGTTAGTAAAAAGTTATTGAATATATTTTTTTCTTTGTTTGTGGGATGCTACCACCGCCCATCCCCCCAACCAAACCGCAGCTGACGTTCACGAAGGTTTATGATACAACTCTCTGATGCATTTCAGTAATTTTCGCTTGAGAAAAAATAATTTCCCAATTTTTTTTCCTGACTCCTGGTCTATAAGAAAAACCAGTTAAAAAATAAAATTGAAAGTTTAATAATTTGTTTATTATATTGAAATCGGGCAATTACAGTTAATATGCTGAGTTGTCCAAAAGTATTTAAACTGCGATATAAAAAGAAACTACACATTAAACAGCGTCCGGCTTTAGCCTGTTTAAACAACATGTTTTAAAAAATCATATTTTCGAATATCAGCTTTCCGACTTTAAAAGGGTTCTTCAAGTTATTATTTTTTAAAGAATAGTCAATTATAGCTGTTCTCCCGACTTTTCTCTGCATGCAGTTAAAACGTTTATTAAAAAATCTTTTTGTTTGTTTTTCGATTATTTACAAAAGTCGTTTTGACATTATCGGTACTGAATTACTTTTTTTTACTTTAAAAGGAAAAACAGGTTACAGGGTATTTTATTTAAAAAACAGGAAAAAGCTATCTTTTTTACAGATTTTGTCTTTTTTTTGGTACACTTGGCTATACCAGACACGGTACCGGTTCTTTGTAGGGTCGAATAGTTAAGATCATTTTATAAAAATACGTTGATGGTACCCTTACGTAAAGGTAAGCGACGAAAGGTTTCATTTATTATATTGAAGTAAAGTTTTTTTCTTGTAATATATTTGTTGGATATTTACATATTATCTTTATGACAGCCAACGAAGAATTAATACCTAAGCACCAGAGTACCGTAAGAGCCGCGCTTTTCGATGTTTAACCCATTATTCCCCAGTTTCGTCAAATATGTTGCATTTCACAGCACCTTTTAGACAACGCGGTAGTGTGACCACGGACATTATTTTAAATAACTACTAATGTCTTCCCGGCTGGATATTGAACCCGGGTCGCCGGCGTGGCAAACAGAGACTTTTAAAAGTTCCACAGATCATTCACATTGAATATTAAAAAGAAATTTTATTTTAAAATAACAGATTATATTATTTTTTCTCTAATCGTAGAATAGAAAACATAATGACTTCTCCTAAAGAACAGTAAAACAAAAAATTGGGTATTCTCTCCCTAGAAACCCATTAAATATTAAACGACTTTTTAAATAGCTGTTTAAGAAAGACTAAGCGAATATCTTTTCTTAGAAAAGCTGATAAAATAATAGAAAATTATGCCCTAGGAAAACAAAATTATTAAAATTTAATGACTCAGTCAAAAAATTTTATACCTTTTCGCGAAAAGCTTCAAAAATACCAATGCACCGTTAATGAAGGGCAACAAAAGTATTGATTACGCCTAAAAAAGAAAACGGTAAATATAATGTCAGTGTCTGCGAAAAAATAAAAATTAAATTTGGAATAATATGTATATATATATATATATATATATATATATATATATATATATATATATATATATATATATATATATATATATATATATATATATATATAATAATATATATATATATATATATATTTTATATATATATATATATATATATATATATATATATATATATATTTTATATATATTAATGCAATTAACCGTAAAACCAACCCCTTTTGCATCGTTTTTTTTTTATTCAAAAGGCGTTTTTACCTACCCTTTTAATTTAAAGTTTTTTTAAAATCCTTTAAAAACCCTTCCGGGTTATATATTTTATTTTCTTAAATTATTTTTAAAAAAGGCTTGTGCTGCTTGAGTTCTTAAATTTAAAAACGTGTTACAAAAGTTTATAGTAAATTCTTAATATTAGTGAATTATGAGGACAAGGATTACAAATATTTTAATATTGGTAAAAAATTTGTATTTTGAGACAACACATAATGATTAAAACTTAGTAAAAGCCGATTTACCTCAAATAACAAAAAATACTTTTTTTTAGGTTTAAGTAACTATGTTTTATTAGTGAAAACGCTTAACTCCGGTTTAATTTCAAAATAGAGTAGTTATTTAATGGTTTTAGGTCTTGTCGGCCACAGAACTTGTTAGTCCCTTTTTTACACGGGGAGGACCAAATTTTTGGTTCGAGATCTAAATGACGTCACGCGTACTTAAATTTGACCCGCTTACACTAGAGTAAATCAAATATGATTTTCTTCGGTAGAAACATGTCGGTTATTCTTGGTGGATCAAAGTGACAGCTCTGATCTTTGACAGTTTGCGTTCCGCAATAAAAACGGCAAATTTCAGTCAACCTACAAAATATTTTGTAGTTAGAAGAACAAAGTAATAAATGTAATATTATTTTCTTATTTATTTATTTTAAATTTACATCATACAAGCGCACCTATAAAAAATTTAGTATTCTGGGATTGTTCAGAATAATTTTAAAAAGGGTCATAAATTAATCCGTAACCTCTAAAAAACGGACACCAAAGCCACACAACCACTATCTGATGAAACTTTTTTATGATATTTCTCATATAGCGATTTTTTGTTTTTCGGTAGAGGGAATAATTTTCTGAAATACATGGAAGTATAAAAAGCACAATCAAACCATCCAACAGTATTCAGTTGCAAACAAAGCACTTGTGAGAAAACCTAAAATCAGTAATTTTTAACTTAACAACTTAAAGATGAAATTCCTGGTATTTGCTCTCTTTGCTGTTCTCACTATCAGCTCAACTTACGCTGGAATTATTGGTGGACAAGGAGTCATCCTGAGAGGTCCCGCTGTAGCAGTTGCCCAACCTGCCGCCCTGATCGCTGCCCCAGGTGCAATTGCTGTTGGACCCACTGGACTTGGCCTTGGTCATGGAACTGTTCTCACTCATGGTTCCATTTGGGGTTAAGTTAAAAACATTATTGTGACAAAATAAAAAAAAATACTTTTTAATGTTAAAGACTACATATTTTTAGGCAACCTTTTAAATAATGTACACTTTTAAGTTTGTAAGTAAATTCTTTGTAACAATAAAAAGAGATAGGCAGTAGTATAAAAATTTTGGATTTTATTTTTTAAATTTAAAATCTACAATATTTTTAAATTATAGGTTAAGTAAAAGCACAGTGGTTCCATTTCTACAACTATTTTGCTCTTGTAGCTTATTTAACTTTCATGTTAAAAACACAAAAATTAAAAACCAAAACACTTAGAAAGAGCGCACACTGCAGATTTTGGATTGAAATCGAGCTGCGAAGCCTATTTTATAGTTTTGGTTAGTTAAACAAAAAATTGGCCGACAACAATTTTTATTCGGTATGTCTACGCACTCCATATAGCCGATTAAACCGATTAAACTATTGGCCCATAAAACATTTGCGGTGGGTGCTCGCTTCTAAACTAGAAAAGCATAAAAAATTAATGACATTAAACCAAGTTTACACAAATTATTGCATAATAAAATATTAAATGCGTGTATTTTAAACAGGACAGCATAGGCAACATGATAAATTGTATTAAAATTATATAAAAATAGAAAATAAACCCATTTGGATACATTGGCAACCCGCGTTAAATGTATTTAAGTAAGTTTAATTTTTATTTTTATGTAATTTTAATCCAAATATATTTTATATCCATAGAATTTAAAATATAATAATATAAAAAATAAAATATATAAATAAATAAAAATAAAAAATTTTCTATATATATATATATATATATATATATATATATATATATATATATATATATATATATATATATATATATATATATATATATATATATATATATGTTGTTTTATTATATAATGAAAGTAATATATAAAAGAGTGTAATTTTTAAAAATAGTATAAAAATATCTTTATTCTAAGAAAAGAAAAATGTTTTTTCATTATATTGATATTCCCAGAAAACAAAATAAACTATAAAAAATGGCTAACTTTGCTTAATTCTGAAGTAATTTTAAAAAAACCTAAAATCAATTAGTTGTGGTTAGGGGTGATGTGCCTTTTTATTTTTTAAAATACTAAGTATACCAGTTACAGCAGATTTATATCCTGTATGATATTACGATATATTCCAAACGCGATCTCAGAATCTCTATAGTTTTTATTTTAATTATTATTTAAATAACAGTAAAGTTTTCATATTTTTTTATAAATCTTAAAAACGTTGGCATACTTGCAATCCAAACATAAGTAAGTATTTAGGTGTTTTGGGGGTTTTTCTTTTTTCTGTTACAGGCAATAAGCTAGTTTAGAGGAGTCCATAGGACTGGGCAAACTTAATCTCTATACCCCGAGACCAAGACCGACAGGACGTTTATAAACTAAACAATAAGTAAGTAGAAAATTGGGAAAATTCCCTACTGTCGTGGTCCATACAATAACATGAAAAGCAAGCGTTTGCTTATAGGATACATATCATTGTCCCCTGAAATATTACTTTTGATACCGTACTGAACTCACATTCAGTAAATTTGACATCAATTTAATAAAACCAAAGAAAATTATAGTTTTTACTATAGACGCAAAAAACAATGCTAAATTTTTGGTAATAGGTTTGGACGCTCACTTACTTGACCGGGTATCCATCGAGAGAAAATACATTTACATGCTGCTATATAAACGAACACTGTTGCCAAAGCTAGTATAATGGTAAAAGTAATTGGAAATTATTTTTATGAAAAAAAGGTCAATTTTTACTTTCAATAATGAAAATTTATTTAAAAAATATATTTAAAGTTAATGGGATACGTGATGTTAAATATGATTTACAATTTTTAAAATAAATTTTTTATTTTATAACTTTGCATTTAACAAGAAACGCTAAAATTATACAATAATGATAAATAATTATTTATAATTGAGAAATTAAACGATCCGATTAATTCTTTTCTACAATTTAACAACACATTATTGACTAGTTCTCTAGAGTGAAATAACTTTTTTTTTAATGTCTTGCATTTTGTGTTTTTGGTTTTACGTTGTGTTTTTTCTGTACTGGTAATAACATTGCGTTTATTAAAATGCCTAAAACTATTTGTCAAAATTATAATTTTTTCTTACTTACATCCACCTAACTGGCCTTTAACAGAATGTTGGTTCTTTTCATAACATGTTTGTGTCAAATTCGAAAGCCTTAGGTTTAATTTTAAACAAATAGACATACAAAGACATACATCCATCCAAAGTAAAAAAAAATGTATAATTAAAATATCATTATTATACAGCAAAAAAAAATTATAATTTCTCATTATTACAACGAATTTGGCCTATTGGTAGTAAACGAGCATCCAAACCTATTACCAAATACAGTAAAACTTGTGTTAACGGACGCCCTTTTATATCGGCCACCGGTGTTATCGGCCACTTTCAAGCTAACAAATATCTGCTTTATAGGAAATCCCGTATTTAAAACCCTATTTCAGGTAAATCAACCATTTTATATTGGCCGGAAATTCTTGTGTGTTTAATCATGTCCCCAAAATAACATCGTTTGTCACCGAAGAAAAAAAATTGATGTTATCGCGAAAACTAAAAAGTACGCTTTGGGTTCGCGAAAACCGGCTGAGAAGTTTGGTGTTAGAAAATCCCAAATAAATGATTATCAAGAATAAAGCTAAACTAAATCAAATCTTTAAAGAAGGTGTTAATTTAAAACAAAAGTGGAAATTACAGAAGTCGGGGGAATTGGCAGTAGATCAAGTCGTCTACAATTGATTATGCAAAGCAAGAGGTAAAAATGTTCCAATGTGTGGATCCGTAATTAAACAAAAAGCACTTGAGGCAGGAAGCAATTTAAAAGTGGAAAATTTTGTAGCTTTGAATGGTTAAACAACTGTTACCTGGCAATACTGGCCACCCGTCTATAAAGGCCAATTATTCTTAATTTTATAGTGGCCGTTATAGACAAGTTTTACTGTATTTAGCATTGATTTGTGCGTCTATGGTGAAAACTATATTTATCTTTGTAAAACTAAAGGTCTAAAAATAGGGTATCATGTTTTTTAAATCATACCTAAGATAAAATTTATTTTAGAAATGAATATATAAACTTTTAGTGTTTGCTATTAAAAAAAATATTTTTTTCATCAACTAATCAGGCTTAGTTTATAAGACAAAAAAAAAAGGAAATAAAAATGCCATTCCCAGCCATTTAGGGTTTTAGAAATTGATATTGCGGCTTAGATATCCCACTGGAATGGGTTTAAATTCTGCTTTAAAATATAAGACTGTAAATAAAACGGGGCAGTAGGAATAATAAAATATAGGAGGTTTTACAGATTTGTATTCTTAAAAGTAGTGAAATACAAGTAAGTTCCTTACTTAATATAGTTAAATGCATTATATTTTTCACTTTTGGGGATTGTGCCCTTTTGGCCATTTTGAAACTTACTATTTCATAAATATGTTCTATTGTTTTGTGGCTGATTCATGTTTTGGTATGTTTTCTTTGGGAGTAGTCGTCCTGAAATTTTTTAGAAAATGGAACCACTTCGGTTCAGGTCCCGGAGTATAGCGAGCTGAGCCTGGTCAGCCCTAGTGACCCCTATGAAGTTGCAGATCGCCTGCAACAAAAAAGAAGAAAAACCCCCGAAAAACCCAAAAAATTAAAAACACTAATCTACGTTTCGGTGGCAAGTCGGCCACCGTTGTCAAGATTAAATTAAAAGAAAACAATTTAAGAAGTTTTGCTTTAAAAAACTTCTGAAATTCTGATAGCTTTTTACTTTTTATGACGTTTTGTCATAAATGGCATTAGTTTATTTGACTGGTATATTTATAGAATTCAAAAAGACAAAAAAGTGGTATGGTGAGTAAATTGATTTTAAGTTTGCCTGAATTTACTTCAGCATTAAGCATAGGTAGCCATGTATTATTTAAATTAACAGATATTGATGCTACACATTTATCTTTATTCAATAAAATAAATGCACTTTTCTTTATTTTACGTTTTTTGGACAAGTTTCCTTTGCTAAAATGCTAGAAGCATTCCAGTTTATTATGTGGTTGTTATCAAATGCGCGTGGACAGATTTTTGGTTTGTGGAATTATGTGTTTTTAATGTATGTTCAATGTTCTTTTATGCGTTTGGCTAATAGTCCAAAAGTTTCACCTCAAAAAAAATTATTACATTCACAAGGGATCTTATAAATAACGATTTTTTGTTTTTGTTTATATTGTATGATTTTGTTTTTGTTACTTGAGATCTAATAGTGTTTTGTGTTTTAAAGATAGTACGAATATTCAATTTATTACCTATTTGTAATTTTTTTTTGATAAGACAGGAATTTATGGTAAAATGGATTTGTTATAGGTCTATTTTAATTTTGTCTTAAATTTGGTTGTTCAAAGTTTGGAAAGTATTTGTTTATAAAATCAAGAGGATAATTATTTTTAACTAAAATATCTTTTAAATTTTTTTTTTCGTTTTCTTTGTTTTGATCAAAACAAATTGTTTTAATTTTTTCAAAAAGACTTTTTGCGACTCCTTTTTTTTACTCCATTTCATTTAGAATAATTTAAATAGTAATGGTAATATAATAAAATAAACTTGCGGCACACAATTATAATAACTTTTTTGTTGTTTTTTATGTAATTTTTTTTACAAATTTTACCTAGAGGAGATCATCCTAATTTTATTATCCCCTTAAATTTTAGAAAAAAATCAAAAAAAGACGTTTGTAATATGTACAGGGCAACATGGTATTGCCTGCCATTGTTAAAATTCAATGGAAGGCAAAGCAAATAAAACCCTCAAAAATCCAAAATAATGTTAAAGTAACTTGCATTAAAGTAAATATATGCTTTATTTACACAAACAGTAGAAACAAGTTCTCTTTCACAAAGAAAAAAAGATTCGAATCTACACATCAATAGAGCTAGCATCACTGATCAGTTTTACTGGACACTTTAATAAACAACAAATAAAATATATTTAAAAAATTATGGGTAACTAATTTTGTATTCGGTCCCGGGGTATAGAGACTAAGTGTGCTCAGTCATATTGACTTCTCTGAACTAGCTTATTGCCTAAAACAAAGAAATAAAAACAGCAAAAAAAAACAAAAAATCTAAATAATCACCTATGTTTGAATGGCAAGTCTGCCACTGTTTGTAAGATAAATATAAAGTATAAAAACCCAACTTGAAATAAAATAATAAATAAAATAGAAACTATGAAGATTTTAAGATCGCTTTTAGAATTTATATCGTAATGTCATACATGACATTGATCTGTTGTAACTCATATATTTATTATTAAAAAAAAAGTGATGTGATGGTCAATTTTAAGTTTTGCTAAAATAACTTTAGCAATAAGCAAAGGTAACCATTTATTATAGTTTTTTTTCTGGAAATATCAATTTAATGAAAATATTTTTATACCATTTTTAAAAAATACACTTTTTTATATCTTACCTGCAATACTAATAACAAAAAAGTAAAAAGATATATTATAAAAATTTCAAGATTTCATAAAATTCTATAGATGTAAAATGATTATTTGTATTAAAACTCTATAAAAATAGAAACATTTAACAGGTTGCCAATGTTTTCAAGTAAGTTTTATTTCTATTTTATTATATACAGGGTGCCACAGATTCGAGTGCATGCATGGGGATCTCGGAAACCGTAAGAGATACGAAGTCGGTTAAATTATGGCAAAGTTGTGTATTTGCGTAATAAACCAAGTCCACTTTAGAAAGTTGCAAAATTCCGAGTACTTCCGGAGATATCCGAAAAAAAACAAAATTTGCAGATTTCATTTTTATTTTTTTCTGACGTTATTTAAAGAGATATAAAAAAACAAAAGACACTTTCTTGTGGCAACTTTTTAAACTCTACAAAACAGCGTTGAGAGATTTTTCGTACGACGTTTCGTTTTCGTTAAACCATCATCAACTTTATTTTTTTAAATACGGGTTTTTTATTCAATTTTTTTGAACCTCTTATTATCCCAATTACAAAAATGTATAACACTTAATATGTATTAACAAATATGGTACGCCCCTATAAGAAATGATGTGCGTTCCTTGTCTAACTCATTGTCTCTTATGGAAAATATGTTTATTTATCAAAAAAATATTAAGTGTTATACATCATTGTAATTGGAATTATAACTGCTTCAAAAAAATGCAATAAACAATTGAGGGCCGTATTTAAAAAAATAAAGTTGATGATGGTTTAACGAAAACGAAACGTCGTCCGGAAAATCTTCCAACGCTGGTTTATAGAGCTTAAAAAGTGGCCATAAGAAAGTGTCTTTGTTTTTCCATATCTCTTTAAATAACGTAAAAAAAAATTAAAAACGAAATCAGCAAATTTCGGAATTTTGCAACTTTCTAAAGTGGACATGGTTGGTTACGCAAATACACAACTTTGTCATAATTTAACCGACTTCGTATTCTTAGGTTCCGAGATCCCATGCATGCACTGAATCTGTGGCACCCTGATATATATTTTTTTATATATATATATATATATATATATATATATATATATATATATATATATATATATATATATATATATATATATATATATATATATATATATATATATATAAAATATATACAGGGTGATTCATGAGGAAATGTTAATACTTCAGGTATGTAGTCAGGGTCCACAAATAAACATAAAACTCTATACAAATATGGATCCGCAAGGTCTTTGTTTCCAAAATACAGGGTGTTAAAGTTTTTAAATAATTTTTCTATTTTTTAAATAAAATCTATAATAATGTAAATATTGGAGTAAAAATTGTTATCCGGGGGTTTTTTGGTATGACGGATTCGAAACTAATCTTAGTACGGCTCTTACTTGTAGGGGCGCAACCTAGACGTCTTTTTACTATTTTGAACAATCACGACTTTTTAGTACGGCCCTGTATTACATTTTTAAGTAAATTAAATAATTGTTTTGTCATTTTTACGTTAAAAAGGTATACCTGTTAAAAGTTGACATGAGCAACTGTTTTCGAGATATTTCGATTTAAAAAATATACGACGCATCTGATTTTATTATATCAAAATTAAATAAAAATAAAACAAAATGTATAATTAAACAATATGTAATTTAATTTTCAATAAAATTATTGTTCTTTAATTTATGTTCAGCATAACATAAGCTAGGTTTTATAATTTTCACCAAATACACATAAAGTGCCTATGCATGTATTGTAAAAAAATGGAAAAATTAAATAAAAACTTTAACACCCTGTATTTTGGAAACGAAGGGCTTGCGGACCCATATTGGTATAGACTTTTATGCTTATTTTTGGACCCTGACTACGTACCTGAAGTATTGACATTTCCTCATGAATCACCCTGTATACCTATACAGGGTAAGTCTGTGAAGTGGGACACCCCATTTATTGCTTTAAATATTCAAATTGGAAAAAAAATGTTTTATACAAAAATATTTTTATTTTTGCTGCTCTATATTTTGCGAACAACGTTATGTATACAGGATGTATCAAAAAGCCCATACAAGGACAAAGTTAATTTTTTTAAATGACTCCCTATATTTTTTGTTAAATTTTTGTTTTCTACATAAAATTCTAGACATTTTTTTTGGCATATCGTATTCATATATTCAATTGTTTACGAGATATTCTCATTTAAATACAAATTTGGAAAAAAAAAATCCGCTCATCTTTTAATGTTGTTTTACATTTCTATGGTTTTAGCGGTTTTTGTAGCGTGACAAAACAGCCATAGTAATAACTAATAAGTAATTAGATATCACATGACGAGTAAAAATAGGTTAAACCTTAAACAAGAAAAAACGATTAAAACAATTTTTTTACAGATTAATAAGACTGTCATTTTGACATTTTTATAAATCTCTATCATCAAATTTTGGCGACATACCGCGTTGAACATTGTTAGGACAGTTAACATACTGGTTTATTTTCGCGAGAAGCGGTAACGTAGGGGAAGGTGTTCTGACGTCAGTATCTACGTCATTACTTTGTACCCAGTATCTACCGCTATCGCCACTAGTCAGGAGGAGCGTTAATAATGGTAATGTCAAGTTTGAATTTAAAATAATGGAGGATTCGCGGCTTTTCTATTGTTTTGGTTCTTGTGATGTTTTTTTTGCTATGATTTAACAACTATTTGGATTGCAAATTTTTTGGTTTATTAGTTAATTTCCAAATGGATGAATTAATGCAATTATATTTAAATCATAAAGGAAAAATTTACTTGTTATAGTTGACTTGGAAACAGCTAATATCTTATTAAATGAAAAATTTGGTTTATATATTATCTTTTCGACTTATTTCTTAACTCTCCAAAGACCTTACATTTAAATTTAAACTTTAAAGTGCATTAAACGATTAGTATGTAAGTTGACATACGTAAACCGTTTCGTTTTTGCGAGGATAGACGGGTTAAACACGGTTAGAATGGTGGGGGTAAGAACCGCTATCAACCAGTAGTTAAAAACGGTAAGTCGCGAAAAAATCCTTTATAGCACAGATGGTTATTATGTAACTCTTAAAAGACCGCTGAAACCATAGAAATGGGAAACAACAATAAAAGATGAGCGGATTTTTCCCTTTTAAATTTGTATTCAAATGCAAATATCTAGTAAACACTTGAATATAGGGATATGATATGCTAAATAAAAAATATTAAGAATTTTATGCAAAAAACAAAAATGTAACAAAAGGAGTCATTTAAAAAAATAACTTTGTTCTTGTACAGACTTTTTGATACACCCTGTATATATATATATATATATATATATATATATATATATATATATATATATATATATATATATATAATATATATATATATATATATATATATATATATATATATATATATATATATATATATATATATATATATATATATATATATATATATATATATATATATATATATATATATATATATATATATATATTATATGTATATCTCACTCTCAATTTTTAGTTATGATTTGTCAGTTTATCACCTTTTTACTTGGATTGGTGCATCCTCATGTGTGTGAATTATTGTCATAAGGCACATAATTTAATAAACTCTTAAATATACCAAAGGAAAAAGTCTGTCCTTATTTACTTCCATCAATGACAAAGCAAGAATTTAATTTCAAAGAAACCAAAATACTATCACAAGACTAATTGCAAAAAAATTGCGATAAAATTAAAAAATATATATTGAAATAGCGAGAAAGGAAAAAGCTCTCAACGACAAAAAAGATATTACCAATCGTAGTCAAACCTATTTAAACTTAACAAATTCTAACACACTATATAAAATATGTTTATAAACAAGTATGTAAATAGTAAGACTTTATCTGCTGTTATCTTTTACGTTATAAGAAAAAAATATTAATATAATAAAAAGAAAATTCAACAAGATAGAAATAAACTTAAAATCATTTTAATAATTTTACAATGTAGCACAGCTCCAAGGTAGGCATCCTCTTTAAATTAATTTTAATGTGTACATACATGATTTTGTTTTAATTATGACCTTTTAATTTTTATTTTAAAATTATTAAATGTTTATTTTTTTATTGTAATCTTTTTGGATTGTAAAAATACTGTTTGACGTTCTATTTTAACTTCGACTGTTTTAAGATACTTACGTTTAAAAAAGCACAATATAGGACGTGCAACAAACAAAAAATAACACCGAAATCAAGGGCAAATAAGAAGATATATTTTTTAGGAATAAATGGGATTACCAGCTTTTAAAGCGGGTGGGAAATAAATTAGAAGCAAACAGTTTTTTTCAGGTGGGTGCCAGCAAAACCAACGAATAAAATCTAAATTAAAAAAAAAAACGATAGCATTGCTAGCATCAACAAAAAAAAAATGTAGGCCCTGAATTTGTTTTCTAGCAACTTTTAATTTCATTTTAATTGGTTAAGTTGGGGTACATATAAAATATATTAATTTATAATCCAGCGTTCATTTTTTTGACGTTGCCTTATTTTCTTTAAATCACCTTTTTATTTTTTAAGTTGGTTAAAAACAATTATGACATTTAATACTTTAAAGCTAATTTAAACAGGGGTATAGGATAGGGGATTTGAAAAAGGGAGTTTTGAAAAAGGCATTACATTTTTAATGCTGTTTATTAAAATAATTATAATATGTGACTTAAAGCATTTACATATGCAGAAAAAATAATATGTACCAAATTAGACATGTGTGCTAAACATTTTTCTTGCCCAATATCAGCACATGTTATCTTCCGTAGTAAAGGCAGTGACGACTTATGAAGATTTTATTTTAACTTTACCACTTCTTCCATCCACCGTTCCAGCCTCCAGCACCAGCACCGTTCCATGCTCCATTACCTGCTCCCCATCCAGCACCACCAGCGCCTCCCCATGCTCCATGCCTTGCTCCCCATCCAGCACCGCCAGCGCCGCCAGCTCCACCGGCGCCTCCCCAGGCTCCATTTGCTCCAGCACCTCCCCATGCTCCCTGACCTCCAGCACCTCCCCAACCTCCTGCACCTCCAGCGCCGCCAGCTCCTCCCCAGCCTCCGGCACCACCACCCCAATGGCCAGGGTTTGCTTCAGGCTTAGCAGAAGAAGAATATACAGCCATGAGGGCTACTGATAAAACTAGGAAGAATTTCATGATTAGTAAATAATTACTGTTTTTGCTGTTTATTAACGTTTTACTCTAATGACTTGTAGACAAAGTCTGCTGGAAGGGCTGATAGCGGGTGGTATTTATACCAAACTAATTTTATTGTGTTTATGAAAATAAACAATCTCCGTTACATAAAAGAACACATGTTGATCTACACACCCTTTAAACTTTTTTTAAACAATTAGTTTATAATGAATATGGAATATTAATATTTTAAATGTGCACATTTTAATTTTACTTGTAAACAATAAGCCTGGTAACAGAAAAAGGTCGACTAATAACTGGATATAGGTAGGTGGAATTATTAAGGAAACAACAAATTTATACTATCAGTAAATAATGCATAGAATAAGATAATAATTACAATTATTGTGATTTTATCATAAAGATGTTACTAAAAGAGGTGCTTTAAATTAAAGAATTTATATTAACCGACACCAGTGTGTTGTACAGAGGGTTTTAAATTATTAACAGCGTTAGTCAAGGAGACGTAAATTATAGAAAAATGTTTTTTAAATTTGTTTTAAAAGAAACAATAAACATCTTATAGAAAGTAAAATAAATAAGGGCCTTTAATATTTTTATGTTGCTATTAGTTTTGGTTTTTACATTTAATTAATATTTTTAAAATTGGTACTGCCAATTTTAACTTAAGCCTTAGCTTATAATATAATTTGCATTTATTACTTTTATTTTAAAATATACATTTGGGACTATTGTTAAAACGTATCTAAAATCTAATAATTGGAGGAAAAACTGGTTAATAATTTAAATGAGGTGTGTTCACTCGTTTAAGTCCCAGGGATGAATTAATTTGCATAAGTGTTTTTTAACTTGTACTATATACTATGAGCTTTATAGGGTATTCTAAACCTAAGGCCAATATTAAAGGGTGTCATTATACAAATAATTTTAGAAGGAAAACATTTTATAAACATGTGTCCTCAAAGGCTTCGTTAAAGATCTACATGACAAAAAACTTTAAGATATTGATTTTAAAGTTGGTACACGGCTTACTAGGACTAACGATAACATATTTTTTAAATTTCGACAGGGTGTTACTTTTTTTGAGTCATGACTCTTTTATCCCTTTCGAACTTTTTTTTTCCATCGCCACTGTTTTCTTTTATTATAAGAATAAAATTAGATTGTAAAGTCTAAAAAAATATCAAAGTTTAACGCCTATAGGTAGTTAACGAAGCCTAGGGGAACACATGTTAATAGGATGTTGTTTTTTAAATATTTATACAGGGTTCCCCATAAAAGACTACCCATTTTAATTGCTCAGTAAAATTGTTAAAACTTAATAAAACTAACATTTTATTACACTTAATCACAATTAACTCTTTGGGATTTACCATAACATACGATTTATCCAAACTTTTAAAAATTACGTCTTTAAAGTAAGTTCCCTTTTTTTATCTTGGGACAGTCCACGAAGGCTGATGCCTAAGTACTAACGTACCGTGGGTGTCTCCTTTAACTTTTATGTACTTTTTAAGATTTGACAAGAAATGATTCGATGAACGATGAACAAAAACCTATCTATTCACCGGACCTCTTCAGAAATTCGGACTGTTAGATCTTGGATGTTTTCTGGACGAGTTGCAAAAACCTTTGACTTTAAATAGCCCCACAGAAAAAAAGTCTGATGCAGTTAAGTCAAGAGACCTTAAAAGCCAATTTAAATCCTCAAATAGTGAAATGAGTCGGCCATTAAACACTTTTCGCAGAACTCTTTTAGAGTTTTTAGCGGAATGTACTGTCGCTTCATCTTCTTCTATTAAGTTACTCTTTATGTTTTCCCGCAAAAAACTTGTTGTTGAACTGAATAATCCATGAGAATTAAAACTAAACATTAAATTATGTGTTTAAACCTAAT
The DNA here is from genome assembly GCA_019359885.1 of Listronotus oregonensis. Lineage (NCBI taxonomy): Eukaryota > Metazoa > Arthropoda > Insecta > Coleoptera > Curculionidae > Listronotus > Listronotus oregonensis. Next base: position 125,544 of record JAHBCN010000066.1, read on the forward strand.
GATGCTTTATTAGAAAAATGACCTTTTACAATTTTTTTCCTAGTTTTAAAAAAAATATGTTGATTCAATTCTCAAAAGCTATAGAAGATAATAATATTAAAAAACGTACTGACTTATCTTATATAGAATTTATTTCAATATCAAAATAGGTAGTTTATTATGGAGAACCTTCTACAATTAAACCCTTTAATATGTACATAAGTTTAGGGAACCCCCTGTATGTTAGGAATGTTAGGAAATTTTATCTATTATTACGTATGATTTTATAGACAATATTGTTATTTAAGTTCTACGTAATTGAAAAAGGTGCCCTAGATAAGCATGATGAATCCGAAAACTGATTAATCAAAAGCCTAAACCGGCTCCTTAACTGATTTATATTCTAAGTTATATTAGAGAGATATCTCAAATGTACACTAGGCCGTTACTCTCTAAGCTATAGCAGGCATACCGAACAAACACTATTGGTCGAACGCCGACCACGTGGTTTCCGTTACAGCCTAGCGTTATAACTGACTTCGGCAATAGTCGTAAACCAAGTGATTTAAGAATACACCTACGCTACGTAACACAGACCGTAAGATATTATTGGGGTAGCTCTTCGGGTATACACCTACTAGAGCCAGGTGATGATTGTGCTAATTGCACGCAGAGCGAGAGAGAAAGATTGTAGGCTTATCGCGTCAAAGCTGCTTCTAGTAGGTATATGCAAGGAGGGTTAGCTCGTACCAAACTTGTACATATGACATTTAATACAGTTGGTTAGTTTTACAACATTTATAAATGTAAAAAGTAAAAGAAAATAATAAGTTAAAAGTGCCTCAGTAAACATAACTTAAAAGATAAACCATAAGTAAAACCTTTTAAAGTTATAAAAATTATCATTTGACCTAGTGCAGACAGTTATACAAACAATCTAAATATTAGATTGGGAGAGAGAAAGAAGAATAGATGTATGGAACAGGGGTATATACTTAAAAATATTAAGTATTGCAAAAGGCAAGTACTATTAAAAATATTCTTTTATACTATTATATTATTTATATTTTTTATCAACGGTTCCGTAATATTTATTAAACGTTCCTTTTTAAGTAACTTTAAGATTGGATAAAATATTTTTTGCCTTTCTTAGTATTTGTCGTTTGTGACCTTCTCGATGAGAAATTCATCATTTTGTGAATTCATCATAAATTTATGCGTCGTGAACTTTTTGGAGTTCTAAAGAAAAGGACCAATAAAACCCATATTAAAGTATTTTAAAATTAATTTGATGCATTTTATAATTGGTTTATAATAGGTTTGTCCATTATAATTACTAATTACGAGTATTGGTCTCGAGACACTTACTAGAGCACTAAAATAGCTGAGTCAGCAATTTAAATTTGTAAAAACAAGAAATTTTTCATTAACTTATAAAAGGTTGATAAAACAAATGAATCATAGTTTAATCAAAGTATAAGAGGTAGTTTTTTTATTAAAAATTACCAGCAGTTAGCCATCCTATGATACAATTTCTCGGTGCAAAAAATTGTCTCCTGTAACCGGTGTGGTACTCGATATAAAAGTTAAATACTAATGCATTTTTAAATAACTAAAATGCAATGGTTTATTAATTATTATTTATATTAAAAAAATAAATAAATATTTGACAAAATAAAAAAAATGTGAACACGAGATAGGGACTCGGACCCGAGCGTGAGACGTCGGGACGTTGCCATTTAAACCAGAAGGTCAATGTACGAATTTAAATTATCTCTTGATTAAAATTCAGGTTTAAATTTTTATTGGCTTATTTTTTGGAATAAAATGTTTAGAAGCTTATTTCTTTGATATGGCTGGTTAGTGCGCCTTATTGTTTTAAGGGGTATACATCCTAAATAAACATACACACAGTCTTATTTTGTTTCCAAAGTTCCTTTTGCTTTAAATACGTATGTCTTTGCTAGTTACACTCACAGGCTCTTAGAGGGGCATTAGGGGTTTGGAAAAATCTTTCTATTATTAGGTTTTTGTCGCTTTAATTTTAAAACTAACAATATTCTTTCTGAAATCCATTATTTTTTTATAGATAGGGTTTATTCAATTTTAAAACTAAATCATTTACAGGTGCAAACATTTAGGTGGGAGCAACATTTTGAAGGCAAAACGGCGAACTATTAGCCGTTGATATGTTACTTGCTAATATTAAAAAAATATGGATGTCCAGATTTTGATGTTTAAAGTTTTAGTTATTTTTTCTAAATAGTTACCATTTTCTATTATATAACACTTAAATACACAAATGTGTAGAATTCACTTAAAAATTAATTAAAGATTATTTTATTGCTGTCCAATATCTTTTTATTATTCTAAAACCAAATATATTTCGGGTAGGTGTAAACTCAGTCCCAATTATTTTTATTACCCTTATGGGTACGTAAATTCAGTCCAATATAATTTTAGGGGCCTACGTAAACACAGTCCGATGTACCTGGGCCGTCATTAGGACAGGCAATAAAAGCTTGGTATATATAACTTTCTTAGAAACAGCATTTTTTTTAGGCATTTTTTGGCTTTGCGTTTCTAAAACCTGCGTCTTTACTGATTATATGATGGCTATTCTTCCCGGCGACCAATGAATGAATTTTGTGACTACATATAGAAACATACATATCGGAAGAAGCACCGTTTCCTCCACATGTATGGGCTGAATTTTCAATCTTTACTAATAGAACAACCAACTCATGTGAATCATTTCATTCCAGGCTAAATAAGCTTTTTAACGAACCACACCCCAGTATTTTTATTTTTGTCCAAGTTTTGAAAGGAATTCAATCGGAAACCTATGTCCAGCTTAGAAGTAAGTCGACAAGAAAATAAAAACATATTTTTATAAAAGAAAGCTTTTTAAGAGAAACAACGAACGACTTGTCTAAGGGATCTATTTCTCTGTTTGAATTTGTTAGGAAAGTATCTTTTAAATTTCTTTTCGTAGATACAGCATAAACAATGTATTTTATAATACGTATGTAAATATATGTTTTATATTTTCTATACATTTTATTTAAGAGAGTTTGCCCATGGCATAATAAATAGGCTTGTACATATTATATGCCTTTGTATATGGGCGATTACGTTTATTGAAAATTTCTTGGTTTTTGTATAAATTTGTTTCATATTTTTTTACTTTTTATTTAAGAGTGTTGCCACAGCATAATGTATGTTCTTTTACCTACGTATGGCTTGGTATTATAATTATGGTTAAATATGTTTATTGAGAGTTTCTTATATATGTATATTTGTTTCATATTTTTTTACTTTTTGTTTTAGAGTGTTATACGTTGTGTTTATCCTAGTACGTATGTCTCTGTATTATATGGTCAAATATATGGTTATGTTTATTGTAATTTTCTTTGTTTTGATATAAATTTGTTAGACATTTTTTCCTATTTTTTATTATTTTAAGGATCTTATATTAGCATAATGTAGTCGAAACTAATTCAAACAAAGTAGGTATACAGGGTAATTCAAATTCGACTCTTACCATTGGGATCTCGGAAACCCAATGATACGATATGGTTATGGAGATACGAAGATGGTTAAATTGGGGCAAAGTTACCAAATTTAGTGAACTCCGTTCAAAAAATGAAAATTTGCATTTTGCTACATGATAGTATTGTCAAAGTTAATATTCGACGTTTCATCTTCCAAGGACCATCATCAACTTTTGTTTTTCTTATGGGCGCCATATTGGACTTTACAACATCGGAGAGATCGTAAAATTACAAATTTAATACATTTCATACAATTTACAAAATTTAAAAATGAAGTTTTATTATTCACTGAATTACGCAACGTTGCCTTAATTTAATCATCTTCGTATCTCTTATAGTTCCCAAAATCCCAATGGTGAGAGTCGAATTTGAATTACCCTGTATACTATAATGTTTTCCTTTATTTAAATTATTTGCTTCAAATTAATACGGGACGGGACTGAATTTACGTAGCTTAGTTTGAAGGTCGGGACTCGGGACTGAAGTTGAGTAGCTCCGTTTGGAGAAACCTTAGTAATAAAGACCTGTTTTGTTCTCATTTTTATAATTTTTTTTTTGGTTTCCATTTTGAATCAGAGTTTAAGATCCAGCTGCTTAAATCTGCGGATATCTGTTTTTTTTAAACATTAATTTTCTTGAGTAATACATGATAGTGGAATAGATTTCAGCAGGATTGCCTGGCACAATTTAGCCGCAACTATCTTTATTTAAATATATCCGATAATCCAGTAGTAGTCATTCTTTTGTTTAGAATAGAAATAAAACACATATATCAATTCGACGTTTTGACAAGTCAGAACTTCCGGTGACTTTCAGTTTCCCTATTTAAAGGACATCTGATATTTTTACATTTTTGGAGTTTTGGACTCTTTCTGCGTTCAGCAGTACCCCATATTATGTTAAATTTTGACAGCTTTATTTTTTTTATTTTTTACCCGTAAAAATTTGACAAATAGGGTACCGTTAGACGCCGAATGTTCTCAGCAATCTAAAGATGTAATAATATACAGAGTGTCTCATTTGAAAATTAAAAGTTGAGGCCATTTTCGGTGAAACAGGAAGTCACGTAATTTGCCAAAAGACGTCAAATTTGATGTCTTCTAAGTTTTATTTTTCTATCTTAAAAAGTGCAAAAAAAAGAAAAGCCATGCTCCTGGATTACTCGGTATATTAAATTTAAGAAAGTTGAGGCTAAAATTTTCCAAACAAACCCGCTGTAATCTATTTTACTTTCATTTATTATTCATAAAAATTTGGTGTTATCAAAAAAAAAACAGATACCTGCAGATTTAAGCGGCCGGCTCTCGTACTATAGTTATTTTAATTAACAACATTGCATTGACTTAAAAAGTGTTAATAAAAGAAATATTTTAAATATTAAAAACAGTTTTTATATCTTTTTTTGTAATTTATTTTTAAAAGCTTGCTTTATTAGTTTAAAGCTTAATTTTTTAATTATACAGGGTGCTTTTAAAGTTGAGTCAATTATTTTAACATATTAAAGAACCCGTAAAAAGAAGTCTTTTTACCAAAAATTATGCATATAAATTTGTCAGATAAGTCAGTTATTAATAATTATTTACTAAATTTAAAATCTAAACTCCATGCTGCGGCTACATTTTGGTGGCACTCCCCGTAGATAAACTATTAATAAGGTGGAAATATTGAACTATTTTATTACTCCGACTCTGAAGGTTTTTCTTATAAGTAGCATACTTACTTAAAAATAATACTACGCAGCCTTGGTTTTCTTACGCATTGTACCTAAAACCAATAAAAGGTCAAATTAGTATTTATTCTGTTTTTTTAATATATACAGTAAAGCGCACCGTACTGCGAACATAGGAGGCTCCTGGACGATTTTGGATGAACCCAATTCTAAAATACCAATAATAATCTTGTGGCTTGCATTTCAATTTCCGTCTCGTTTCCTTAGTTGGCTTATTTTTGGTTGGGACTGGTGGGGAATGCGGTGATAAATTCGGAAGAATTATCTGCCCAGTTTAGTTGTGTACTACGTTTTTATTTTCAGTTAGAGGATGCAGTGTTTGTAGGCAAGTAACAAGAGCCTAGCTAGCGTCAACCGACTTCGATCTGATTTTTTTATAAGCCATAAATTTAAAATTAGTTGCTTACGAGACCGCAACGTTTGCTGCGGTCTTAAAACCAAACAGTTTTTCCTAATAAAATAAAATAATTTTTTCTAATAAATAATGAAACGTAGAAGATATTCTTAAGAAAAAATTTAATGTGCATTCATAAAATATACAAAAAACTCTTTCAAGTTATCAAAGATGCTCAAATAAACCACCTTCTTGAGCCACAAAATTACCAAGATTGTCATAAAAACGCCTTCTGATATTTGCTAGAATGTTAAGGGTAATAATCCTAAAAGAAGTCTCAATTTGTAATTGTAATTTTTGTAGATTAATAGCCCTATTCTCCTGGAAACCATAAATTTCTGATTTTACGTGACCCCAGAGAAAAAAATCGTTGGGTGAGACCATGAAGTGGAAATGTCGATTTATCAGTAAAAACAATGTTTCTTATAAATGCATTGTTATTTTTCATTTCCATTACAGTTTTAAAAAATTGTATTTGTCTAAAATGATCATCAGGGTTAATTTCGTGGGTTTTTCTTACTTTGTAGGAGCGGTATAAATTTTTTTCAGCACTCTTCCCACTGACCTTTTGCACAAATCAACCTGTTCTGCAATTGTATTAATGGAAACTGTAGGATTTTTAATAACACTTGTCACTACCTTAATTTCTTTCATTTTCCTTTCCTGGTTTTTTTTCTGGGGCACTATCATGTTTATGTTTTCTTGGAGTTAAACAACCAAATGTCAGAAAGTTTTTAATGACTCGGTAAATAGTGGAAATCGTGGGAGTCGGCTTAGTTATAAATAAATTAATAAATAATTCCCTAATTCCCCTAACAGGATTTCCACGGTGATACCATTCAAATATTTTAATTTTCTCTTTCAGTTCGTAAACATCCATTACTAATAATAATTATTTTATTAAAAAAACTTTTTGGTCGTAAATATTCGACACTGTACAACTATTGCTGTCGAGCGTTCGATACTAAAGAATTATTTCAGAAATAAACGTATTGAATTGTTTGCTGGAAGATTATTGATCGATAAGCAATGCGTGCGGCGTTTTTAGGTACATCCAAAATCGTCCAAGATTGTCCTATGTTCGCAGTACTTGCGCTTTACTGTATATATATATATATATATATATATATATATATATATATATATATATATATATATATATATATATATATATATATATATATATATATATATATATATATATATATATATATATATATAGTATGCTTGTGTTACTGTGAAAAATTCACGGCAATGCATGTATTTTATAGATTTTTTTACGGGTATTTTTTTGACATAAAGATAGCATTTTTTTTTTAAATTATAAAGCAAAATTATAATTTTCTACCAATTGAAGTAAAACAAGTCATACATAATATGAAATATTGAGCTATGTTAAATATTAAAAGAGTATCTTTGCACCACTGTAATCAATGTTTAAAAAAAATATTACTTGCAAATCTGTTTGCTGGTGCTGATTATGCATACAGCTTAATATAAAGTACCTATAAAAAAGTATATAAAAACTAGAAAAGGCTTTTTTTCATCAAGTAACCTAAAGTTTTAAAATTATAAAATATACTGTAAGTTTTATAATGGTATTTCTATGTAACTACAATCAGTTAAAATCAAACATTTTATCTTTTTTGGGAAAAACACTTGGAGCCGTTTACCTTTTTTTCGAGGAAAAAACTTTTTAAGCATATGCAGCAACCATTATCCACAACCTCTTGGAGGTAAGAGGGCAAAGAGAGCCAAGTGATACTTCGTTTTAGAGGTATTTTATTTTTCCTCACATACTTACTTTTGCTCGTTTGGTATAGGTGATTCTCCAGAATTTAAATTTCTAGAGTTAATAATGAACTTTTATTTGCAAATCTAAAAGTTAAAGTAAATAATCTACTTATGTTACTACATTTAAACAAGACTATCAATATAAGAAATGTTGAAAATGGCTACCACTAGCTTCCATGCAGTAATAAAGAGTTTCTTAAATCTTTCTCGCGCATTTCGAAAATAATTTGATCCATTAATATAATAATTTGGTTTAAAAATTAGCTACCTTTAATTTGGGCTCTGGTAAATCAATTATTAGAAAAAAATATTCTGCTTTAGGCAAATTTATTAAAACCCTTAAGTTAAAAAGACAAATCATTTAATAAAAAACATAAGAATTCAAAAATTTCTGCACTAAATAAGAGTAGGTATCCCCATGAAAAAAAACCCTTAAAACGAGGTGCTACTTGACGCCTCTTTCCTTCTTAGATTTAGGAGATCATGCCGTATAGTAAAATATATTTTTTTATTTAAAATAAAAGTACACGGGTCCAATTTTTGTTATTTAAAAACCCTTTAAAACACCAAAAAATTGGATAGTTTGCTTTTCTTTGACACCCTGCATTTCAAAAACCACTGAATCAAAAAGGCTTAATAGGTAGGTATGTACATAAGGAGAATCGAAAGAGCTTTTAAACAAGGTACAACTCAAGCCCCCCTATTTATTTAATATTTCAGGGGTGGATATCGCCCTGGCCAAAGGTTTGCCGAGAGGGGTTGTTGCTATGACTAAAAAGTTTGCCCCTTGAAAAAAAGGTATACGGGTATAAAAGCGTTTTTCGTAAAATATTTAAAAAGTACTCAAAAAGGTCCTTTGCTCGTTTTCGTTTAGTCATCCCGTATAGTAATTTAGTAATTATATCCTTAAGTTTTAACATTAATTATTTTTGTTTTGGAAAACAGACAAAATATTATTTTAATAATTATACGCAAAAGGTTATTATTTCAGTCCTTTTTGTATATTTTACCAACTATTTTATATATTATGTTTTATCTTTATCAGTGTTTGTATTCTTGTTGTGGGTTCTTATTTAAAAAAAAAATATTTAAAACAAATCATTTTTATGCCTAGTACACTATTTGTTATCCAACTATAACATTATTATTCTTTTAATTTGATGTGTTAAATAACTCTATTAAAAAAAATAATAAAACCGAGAAATTTCATGGAGGAGCGTGTTTTATGCCTGTAATAGGTAATTTAGAACACACAGACACTTAAAAACAGAATGAAAAAACCACGATAAATCTATTAAATTTATTAAAACCTATTAGACCGTCAGCCCATCAAAGAAAAACTAACCAATCGTACTCATAGTCCAGGAAACGAACCATGCCTAGCATTTTTTTTAATGCATGAAATGTCTTAAAATTTTGATAGTAGGTAGGGAATAGTCGAAGGACCAAAATCTATATCATGCCCAAGGGCGCCTTTACCTTGGGGGTGGTTGCCAAACCATCTCAAGGGTGGAATTTTTTAAATACATTTTAACCACAGGAATCGAAAGAAAAATAATTTTTAAGCAAAAAATGTTCTATGCATATTTTTTATAAGATGCATACTTTTTAAGTTATTCGCGATTGAAAGTCGGAGTTTTTCGTCGATAAAATGAACGATTTTAATCAATTTTTTGCAAATAACTCGATAAGTATGCATTTTATTAAAAAACTGTAAATAACAAAATTTTAGCTTAAAAAAAAGAATTAAATGTTTGTTTTTTTGTAATTACTGTACAAACCAAGTTGTGGTTTGTTGAAGGTTAGCTGTTATTCATCGAACACAAAATTTCAGAGTTTCAAAGGCAAATAACGCAAAATCTACGTATTTTTTAAGGAAAACTAATAATAACTTTTTTAAAGCATTTGTAAAGACCTTTAAAAAAAAGAATGTGTCATAAAAGTTGAGTGAGATATGATTAAAATAAAGTTAAACTAAAATTTTTTGAGTGCAAAAATCTTTGAAAACAATCCTCTAATTACCACCCTAATTGAAATAACTCTAGATCCCTTTTACAATTTTCTTTATCTTTGTATCATAAATGCATTCTAAAATTTTGACCGATTTAAATTGCTTAATTTCAAAAATATGAAGTTGCAAGTAAAAATTAAATTTTAAAATTACTTATTAATTAATAAAAAATAACCTTTTTTGAAAATAACTAAAAAACTTAAGAAGATTCGTAAAAATTACTAAGGTATCAAATGGTAGATTTTTAAATTACAAATATTTTGCTTTTTCCAATTTACTGTATTACGGAAATTAGGTGAGATATAAACATCTAAAACGTGTGTGTATAGACGAGCATTACCTTCTTTCAGCCTTTTAAACTCACCCTTCAAAAAGTAAGGGTTTTAAACAGTGTTAATATATAGGACCTTATAGCTCTTAAAAAACCAACAAAAGTACTTTTAATCACAAAAACTGAAGAAGTTATGTTTAAAAAACAAATTTTTTGAAGCATTCTAAAAGCGATTCGACGCAAATTTCAAAAAATCCGCGGTTTTGAACTATTTTTTGCATTGTAAGATTGTAAGAGGTGGGTTTTTAAGGAATAAAAAATTACAGAATTAAATTAGTAATTAGTAAGGGGTGGGTTTTTAAGGAAAAAAAAATTAATTAGTAATACTTTAAGCAGTCACATTTTTAAATTACCACTTTGTGACAATATGTTAATTTTTCTAGAGTAACCATTTTTTTTAATAAATTATAATCGGGTAAATTTTTAAGGGTTAAAATATATTATATAATGTTTTAAAAAATTAAATGCTTATTTTTCAATTTATATGAGCCTACTTTTATGTGACTTAAGCTTTTATGTGAAAGTTTTAATGGTTTTTGCAATAATGGGTAGTATTCACCCCTAAAAAATAAAAAGCAACCTTTAGCAAAATAAAGATTTTGAAAAAAAAGGTAAGTTAAGCTTATTCCTAAATTTTCATGCAAAACACTGTAAAATATATCAATTTTTTAGGGTAAATATATTTTTTAATCATGATAAGGGTTGATTTTTAGGGGCTAAAATTTTTGAAATAATTAAAAAAAAAACTTAATATTTTTTTAAGTTATTTGAGTCAAGTTTTACTAAACCTAAGGTTAAATGTATAGTTTTATAGGTGTTCGAAAGCCCCTCCGTTGTTAATCTTTTTTGAGTGGATTTTGTAAGACATTCATGATGTGGAATGGTTTTATTTCTATTAAGCCCTAATTAATTCTTTGTTTAAGTTGTTTTCTGGTTGAGATGACTTCTTTATGAATTTTATTTTCAGCACTACAGAGGTGTTAGATCTGGAGATCGGGGTGTCCAACTTATAGGTCAATGTATTCCTATCCAACAGTTTCTAAAGTAAGTATTTAAATTATTTAAAGAGCGTTATGTGTAGGGGCGCCATTTTGTTCTTTTTACAAGAAAATTATTTGCTCAGGTAAATGTCAAATAATCAGTTGCAGTTTTCTTTCTCGGCATTGAAACTCCACAAATCCCTCCATGGTACAATCTATTGGGGTAAATATAAGTTGTTCTATTTTAAGATTAACTGATGTATCGTTGTTTTAAAAAAAGATATACGAATATACTTCAATTAAACCTTTTCGATTCTCTAAATGATAATCCTTAAAACGAAATAATAGATATTTACTTTTAACAGAATGGCGCCCTTACCCATAACACTCTTTAAATAAGAGAGCAGAGCCGCCGCCAGAAAAAAAGTTTAAGTCAATTCACTATTCTAGGATTAATTAAATTAAAAACACAAAAAATATATCACAACTTTATTTTCCAAATAATAACACAGGTAAACAAAAAAAGTTGTGTGTGCTGGGTGACGGATTCTTTGGAGTATTTTTTTTGCTGAACACGAATCTGAAGTCAAAATTGGGGGCCAAACAGCAAATAATCGAGAGAATGCGTAATATCTTAAAAACCATAAAAGACACGCGAAACTTTATATGAGACAAACTATGTATTTTTACAAGACTTTTAATTTAAGTTATATAACTTTTTTGACTAAATGCAATATTTTTCGAGTTATAACCAAAAAATCTAATTTTTAGCATTGTTCAAAAAAATTTGAAAATTATATTTTTTTATTTTAAGATTTTTTTTGCAAACTTTAAGTGATTTGGGATTTAAATAAATGAAATAAATAATTTGTTATAAAAAAAACAAAACTCGTATTTATAATTTTTTTTTAATACGATTTTTTATCATTTTTTGGCAAAATTACATTTTTGTTAATATCTCCTTTATTATTGATCTTATCAAAAATGTTTATAGACCTTTTTTATAGATAATTCTAAAAGCTTCCTTTTTTGTTATATGAATATTTTGTATCTCTTATAGTTTATATAGTCGTAGTCCAAACATTCCGTGGTAGCAGGTTTCTGCCGGAAAATGTACCATGTCGGTCTTTAGGGGTTTGACCCCCAATTTTGACTGCAGATTCGTGTTTAGCGCAATAAAATACGCCAGAAAATCTTAGTCCGACACCCAGCACACACCCTTTTTTTGTGGACCTGTGTAATTATTTTTATTCCTAAACAATATTGTAACATTTAAGGATTAAGACGGGCATTGCTTTATTTTAGGTAATTTTAAAAAATCCAGGGGGGTCGACGGACACCCCTTGAACCCCCCTTGCCGGCGGTCTTGTCGGTATTAAAAACTTACTTTAGAAACCGTTAAATAGGAATACATTGACTTATAAGTTGGCCACCACAATCTCCGGATCTAACGCCTTCAGATTTTTTGGTAAGTGCTGTTGCAATAAAACCATTACACATCATAAATGTCTTAAAATCCGATCAAAAAAAATGTCAAAGTGCATTTAAAACAAAGAGGGCTTTCCATGATTCCTGTGTTTTTCCCTTAATCTGAATCAATTATTTTGTTTTTAAATTTCTATAGTTTTTAATTTACTTTTAACTCAAAAAAGCACATGACTCCTTTATTAGTTTTTTGATAGCACTAACAATTACAGAGATACCCTAACAAGTGTCGAAAACGGGACACCCTGTGCATGTTATGTACATATTTATTTTTATATCCATAATCCAAATTACGTATATTTTATACTGAGAACATCCTTCGGTTTCGTAATTTACCAGAGTCAAACACGACATACCTTTGTTAGTTCGATGTCAAATTAGCTTCCCGATCGTTCAGTCTAATAATAGCTCGCTACGACCTTCCTTTCCATCTTTTCTAATTAGGTAATTACTTTTAGGCCTAAATCTCCCTGAAACAACTATGCTATTGATTCAAAGTTCCCATTGGCAAATAGGAACAAAAAAAATTCTTACTTAAAACATGTGCTTGTGATGTGTAAAATGCACTTTTAGGAAATCTTGTAAATCGCAGAAAATACACATTTTTTTTAAATCTTAGGGCAGTCCACGAAAGCTAAGACCTATGTACTAACGTACCGTGGGTGTCTGAAGTGTGGTAATGGGAAGTTTATTCACACGAAACTTAAATATTTGAAGATTTGGGGGAAAAGGAAAAACTTCTGTGGGTAGCAGAAGTTTATTCTTTTTCCCCTGGGCTCTATGGGAATGAAGGAACGAACAAAGGGGGAAGTTCGGGCCCCTCAAGTTGGACTGTAAAAGGATGTGTAAAAGTGGCACTACGTGTTCGTTTGTTGGGAGCTGTTAAACAAGGAATTATACTGGCCAACTCTTCGGAACAGAAGCTGTGAAAATACCTATAAAAGAGGGACAAATCCCCTACAGCTCTTGGTGGGCAAGAGAAGGAAGCTTTTCTGTAAGTGTGGGAAAATTAATAAGACGAACAGCTCTTCTCTGAATAAAGTCAAAAATGCTAAGTGTTGTAGGAGACGCCATTCCCCAGACGTGAGAACAATATTCTGAAGAGGGTCTGATCTGGGATACATACAGAGTATACAGATAAGAAGGAAAGAAATACTTTCTGGCTTGAAAAAAGAAATCCAAGGTTTTTAAAGCTGCTGAGGCTATGGATGTAATGTGTTTGTGCCAGTTAAGGTTATTCTTAAGAGTAACAATCACAAGATTAAACAATTCTTTGTTCTGCAGAACTGGGCCGCTCATATGTAACAAATGAGCATTTGCGACTTTTTTTGCAATAGCGAACATGACTGTTTTTTGGAGGCATTAAATTGGACAAGATTTTTGGCGCCCCATCCCAAGATTACTTTAAGGTCTTGTGAAAGAAATATCTGCACTGACCTGCGCTTGTTTTCCAAATCAGTATTACAGAGTGGCCCAAAAAATTGAATATTAGAGTGAAGAGTACTATAGTTAGCAAAACTATGAATATGATTGGTTGCGGAAGAGAAAAGATTGTTGATGTAAAAAAGAAACAGAGTTAGTGCCAGTACTGAGCCCTGGGGCGCCCCAGCATTATTTGGATAGAAGCTGGAAGAATAACCATCCACAATAAAGATATACGTCAATAGAAAGGGAACTGGAGAGCCAAGAACAAAGCTAAGGTGGAAGACCCTAGAAAAGAAGTTTGTTAAGAAGCCCATCATGCCATACCTGATTAAAAGCTTTATGGCAAGAGCAACGATCTAGGATTTGCCAAAAAACTAAAGTTTTGTATCCTTTTTTGGGTACAGGTTGCACACGTACAGCTTTCCAGTTCTCCGGAGAAATTTCCTAGTCGTAAAAGATTAGAAAGAGGCCAGTTAAGATGGGTGCAAGCTCGGAAGTACATTTTTTCAAGACGATTGCTGGTATGCCATCCAACCCAAACGATTATTTGGTATTAAGAGAAGAAAGAATGCGCTTGCTCTGTTTGACTTTAAAAATGATATCGGACATTTTATGAGGAACAGGGGCAACTATTGGAAAAGCAAGATTAAAGGGAGAATCGAGATTAAATTTTCAGCAAATTGTTTTGCAAATAGTTCGGCTTCTCCTTTAGAGGTAAAAATAATTTCATCTTGTGCAAAAGTTTTGACTAATGTTTTTGGCAAAGGACCAGAAGGATTTACTGCCATTCGAGCAAGAGACGACTTTATCTTTTATCCGATTGTTAAAACGGTCTTTGACTTCTGATATAGTTTAATTATACTGACTAATTGCTTGAATGCTAGCCTGTCGGTTTTTGGTAACAAGGATTTAAATAAACTTTTTGTGGGCTTGGATTTTTAAAAATCTGGCTTTGTCACTGGATTTAAAAAACCATGGTTTTGATTTGGAGGTTTGTTTTTTTTTTTTGGTATGAGGAATATAGGTCTCAATGCCTAGTTGAATTGTTCGGTAAGTGGTTTGCAAATTTCGGAGGGATCATGAGTGGAAAAGCAAACACTTGGGTCTACATTAAGGATTAGGTTAATTATTTAGCAAGTCAATTTAAACACTTTATTTAAAAAAAAAAAACAGTTTTTATTTTATATTCTTTTACTGAGAACTGACACGGTTCAAAGAGGCTTTTTGTAAGGCGTTAAAAGTTATTCTAAATATTAAAAAAAACTTTTAATTTAAGCAAGTTTTGTAATATTTAATAAACCCTATGACCATGTGTGGTTTACAGTGCGTTGGTAAAAAGTATTATATTAGACAACTCCTGTTTACCTTTGTATTGCCAACTAGTAATTTATGGTTTTATTAAACCAGTGTTAATTTTTCTGGCGAAAATCTAAACCATTTTTTAGTGTTTTATTTTTAATTTTAGGCTTTTAAAAATCGTGTTTAAGACACGTATTATTGTAAAATAATACTAAAATCCACGTTAAACAGTAGGGTGGTCTAAATGACATGGGTTAAATATCCTAAGACCCGGGGCCCACGCTACTCAATACCATAGCCATAAAGAAAAAAAAATAGCAAAATTTAAAAACATTGGGAATAAATAAATGGCCTATTACATATTTTTATTTAAAATATTGACAAATATTTTTAAAAGGCATTTCAACAATGTAAAGAAGACTTTCTATTTCCGTAAAATAGACAAATTCATGCTAACTAAACAAGATGTCCGTTTATCTGTAAAGTTTACTGGGTCAAACACTTCGACCAGACCGGAAATTAACTTTTTTGTATAGAAAATGAAAAACTAATATTGGAATGTTTAGGGTTTTCTTTTGTTTTTATTTTTAGGTTATACAGCCAAAAATAGAATGCTTATAAAAATTAAGAAACTGAATAGTTAAAATTGTTATGGCTGAAAAATTAACTTTTACTTTGTGGAAACTTTTTAAAATACTTCGTCTCAATTAAACTAATTTTGTAAGGCTATGTAAAAGTTATTAAAAAACTTATCTTAAAATAAAATATAGCACCCAGTGGAGGCTCTAGAATTTTCATTTATTTTATGTAGTAAGTGAGACAGGGGACGCTTACGAAATATATCCCAGATGCTATTGGTCTCAAGAGGAATACTTTGGAAAAAAACTAAATTTTGGACTTTGCAAAAAAACATATTTTTTGGTAGCTCTTCTGGAAAAAAGTGAACTTTCAAAAGCAAATCCATTATTTGTACTTTTTTTGTCAAATCTCATATTTCGCAAAAAATATTCATGTTTTTCAAAAATCTACAGCCAGTTAAAATTTTTTCACTCAACAATTTTCTTATACAAATTTTTCAGATTCCTGATATTTTTGCGAAGTTTTATTAAATTCATGAAAAGAAAATTTGCTTTTGGAAGTCCCATTTTTCTTAACGACTTTTTTGCAAATTCCAAAATAAAAATGTTTTTTGGTAGCATAGCATCTGGTAATATCTGTTGTTAATAGCATCTGGTAAATATTTGTTGTGAATCCTAAGCCTCACTTTTTAGATTAAAAAAAATATATTTCAGAGCTATCACTGATACCACCTTTGATTTATATATTCCACTTATATTCATGACGTCCTTCTTAGCACTAATACACTTTTTTACATTTTAAAATTTTTAGTTGCTCTTTAATATTTTTTTAGGTTCTGTATCTACTAAAATGTGCTGGATTTAAATATGAGCCCCATTAAGCAATTACTAAATCTTATACTGTCCAGCTCTAGTATCGCCTCTCAACTCGTGTTGGTCAATTCAACATATAATTGATTACCATGTACTATTGTAAAGTCTAATTGGATGCAACGCAGCAATAACATCTTATAAAACTCTTGAAGTTAAGCATTAGACCAGGCAATCTAGAACGATTTACCCCAAAATAATTAAATTTTCTCGTCAAGGTCCGATTTGAATGGGTTTTTTTTTCATCTTGTTCAGAACGGCCGTATAGGAAAAAAGTCCCTCCTCTTCTATGTTCCGGAGGAGGCGGAAATGCATCGCGGGTGCATAAACTGCATCTAGAAGCGCATCGCATACGGCAAACCTGCCAAAGGGGACGAAACGCCGCGAAAATTGGTACTTGGGGATTTTGGGGAGCGCTGAATTCGAATATGCACATACCAAATTCTTTTAACCCCCGAGGGTGGGGACGTCCGGCCGCCTGGGGGGCGCGAGTGGAACGTGGAACTCAACGTTCTCGGAATGGCTAGAAAAATGCCTCTGGGAGGTTTTTGCGGGCGCTGTGGTGCAAAGGGTGCGATGGGGTGGAAGGGGGGTGAAAATAAAAGTTCTAGGAATGGCTGAAAAAATGAATTTTGGGGCTTTTAGCGGGTTCTATAATTTTAAATCTGATCCTGTCAAATGCGCCACGAGCACAGGGGGTATTTTTCACCTTCAAATTCGGAATCAGCGGTGGAAGGGTGTTATCACTTTAAACCTACCTACCTCCAAAAACCTCCCAGAGGCATTTTTACAGCCATTCCGAGAACTTTAAATGCACGTGCTTCCCGCGCACTAGGCCCCAGGCGGCAGGAAGTCCCCACCCCCCGGGTGGTTAAGTGAATTTGGTATATGCATATTCGAATTCAGCGTTCCCCAAAACCTCCGATACCAATTTTTGCGGCGGTTAGTGCATTTTGGCAGGTTAGCCATATGCAATGCATTTCTAGATGCAACCGCGATGCATTTATGCTTCTTCCGGAACATATAAAAGACGGAACTTTTTTTCTACGGTCGTTCTAAACAAAATGCAAAAAATCGGATTTAAGTCGGACCTTGACGAGAAAATGTATTTTTCTCTAGATTGCCTGGTCTACATTTAAATACACACGAGTACAATGAAACGCACAAAGCAACTTGACAAAACCTAATTCATTGTAGCACTACGTGTCGATACATTGGGTGTTTTTCAACTACAGAGCACAGTGCGCATTAATGCAGCATAATGCCGCATTAGCGAGCATTAATTGAAACAGTCAAGACCGATTATGCGAGGCAGTGCGGTAGTTAAAACACACAATGTTGAGCATTGTGCGGTAATTGAAAACACCCTTTTTGATGAAACGAAAGATGACACTAAAAGTAATTTTATGGCTCCCTTGGTTTTTGACACACTAAACAAAATTATTTTTTTTAGTTTAGTCGTCTTGTAACTTACAACAAAAGTAAAAACCAATATAGTATACATTTTTACATAGATTCCAGTGGTGTAGTTAGATTCTTGTCATTTTAAATACTTTTTGAGATATGAAGCAAACATATTATTTTTTATGAAACACCCTGTATGTTTTAAAATTAATAAATTATGTCGAATAAGACCTTTCAAAAGTATATAAATACTTTATATATTTTTTTTACATTTTTAGTCCATAAATGAAACTTCTAAAATTTAATTAATATTTATTAAAAAAAAACAACTATTCTGCATTATACATTTATTCGTTATATTTTAATAACAATCTTAACAATTTTTTGTTACCAATTTATTCCAGATTTCAAAACTGTCCTTCGATTGTTTTTACGACTATTAATTGCTGAGATCTCGGCGGTTGAAAGCAAAAGGGTTGTTTTCATTCAAAATTTGATATCTCCGCGAGAAATGGACTTACCAAGGATTTAAAGAAAGCAAATTGAAGCTGGATAAACAGGCAATCCAATTCATATGACGGTCTTGCTAAAAAATGTTTTTACAATCGTTGACTTAAAAGAAAAAAAAATTAAATTTTCTTGTGCGCGCTATTTCTTTGGATTACGTAACAAATGCAACTTCAAAAAACTTTTTGTCTAAAAGATCTTAAAACTAAAATCATAAAGCTTTAAAATGTTATTTTTAGATTTTCGATACGACGAAATACAGCCTGTCAAAAATCACCTAAAAATTACTAATATGTTTTTGGACCTTATATTTATATTTATATATAAATATTTACAGGGTCCTGCAGCTCACCTCCCTTCTTATGTAGCTCATTTATTATTTACTGTGAAATTTTCATATTTTGCAGACGTTACCTTTAACCCACGGTGCATTTCAGGAAAATAATTTTAGTTATACAGGGTGTCACAAAAAAGTGTGACGTCACGATGTTGCATTTTTTTAAATGGAATACTGTGTTTTTTTTTTGTATATTTAGGAACCTCTTGTAGTCATCTATCTTTCTCTAAAATTTTGTCAATGTCGGTTTAGTAATTTCAGAGAAAAAAAATAAAATATAAAAAAACTGTTTTGCACCATTGAATTTAAAAATGAATAAAAATACCAGTAGTGCTTAATTAATAGAATTAATCAAGGAACATATTAAGTTACGTAATATCAGTCGCTTAGGTCATGTTTGGTTAATTCGAACTGTACAGGGTGTCCAAAATTTAGTGTCAAACTCTTCAAATTTGAAAGCACTTTATTTTTCTTATTTTAAATATGAGCCCCTGTATATTTTTGGGTCGCTAGATGCAGAATTAAAAAACAAACATTTTTCTAATTATAACCCTATCGAAATTCCTAACACATTAAAAGTTATTCGTTGAAAACTCATTTTGGCATCTATTTTAATAGTAATACCATTGAATAAATATGAGGTGGCTATGAAAAACAATTTATTGACATTGGAGTTTATTTAACTCACAAAATCTTATTTTGACGTATTATAAAAATTCAAGTAAATTATTATTATTTATTAATTAAATTAAATTAATTTAAGAAAAACCTTTAAATGTTAAATAATTTTTGACATGCCAAAATGAGTTTTCAACGAATAACTTTTAATGTGTTAGGAATTTCGATAGGGTTATAATTAGAAAAATGTTTGTTTTTTAATTCCGCATCTAACGACCCAAAAATATACAGGGGCTTATATTTAAAATAAGAAAAATAAAGTGCTTTCAAGTTTAAAAAGTTTGACACTAAATTTTGGACACCCTGTACATTCGCGAATTTAACCCAAAAATGACCTAAGCACTAATATTACGTTACTTAATAAGTTTCTTGATTTAATTTTATTAATCAAGCACTATTGTATTTTTATTCATTTTTAAATTGAATGGTGCAAAACAGTTTTTTATTTTTTTTATTTACCGAACCGATGTTGGCAAAATTTTGGAGGAATATAAATAACCACAGGAGGTACTCAAATATACAAAAATATACAGTGTTCCATTTAAAAATGCACCATCGTGACGTCACACTTTTTGTGACACCCTGTATAACCAAAATTATTTTCCTGAAAATGCACCGTGGGTTAAGCGTAACGTCTGCAAATTTAGAAAATTTCACAGAATAAGAAATGAGCTACATAAGAAGGGAGGTGTTGCAGGACCCTGTATATATATATATTAATTTTATATATATATATATATATATATATATATATATATATATATATATATATATATATATATATATATATATATATATATATATATATATATATATATATATATATATATATATATATATATATATATATATATATATATATACAGTATGTTCCACGGAAAAGGTGTTGAAGAGAAAAACTTTTTTATTTTTGGTTTTATCGAAAAAAGCTACTCCTGAAAAAAAAATTTTGTACTTTTAAGTAGATTGGATGAAACATTTAATATATTTTAAGGGTGTTCAGAAAATTGAAAAACTTAAAATGGTACAAGGTAAAGTGCATTTATTTGAGAAGATATGAAAATAAGTTACTAGAAAAAGTTGTTTAAAATTAAAAGATAGTCTCTAATACCAATTTTCGAAAAAATCGTGTACTTTTATTTATTGTAATTAAATTTATTTTAATATCAATTTAAATTTTTAATATTAATTTTATCAAATGTTTTGCTATTAAGTAAGCTTTAAAGTGACGTTACTGCTTCTAATAATTATAAAAGCGAATGTCAATAAAGCTTGTCACTATCAACGCCTACTAGAACAATAAATTTAATGAATTAGATTAATTAATATTAAAATAATTTAATCAAAAATAAAATAATTTTAAAAATGGTATTAGGAACTACTTTTATTTTTGAACAACTTTTCCTAGTAACTTAATTTCCATATCTTCTAAATAAATGCACTTTACTCTTGAACCATTTAAAGTTTTTTCAATTTCTAAACACCGCTAAAATTTGTTAAATGTTTTATCCCAATCTTACTTTAAGAAGTAGCAAATTTTTTAAAGTATTTTTTTGATAAAATTAAAAATAAAGAAGTTTTTTATTCAACACCTTTTCCGTGGATCGGTGGCCACGAAAGGTCTTGAATAGAAAACTTTATTTTTAATTTTTGAAAAAACCACTTGATAAAAATGTTGCTACTTAAAGTAAGATTGGGATAGAAACATTTAACATATTTTATAGCGGTTTCAGAAAATTGAAAAATTAAAAATTAAAATAAAGTGCATTTAGCAAAGATATGAAAATAAGTTAAGAAAAAGTTGTTCAAACGTAAGGAGTCTTAATACTAATTTTCGAAAATGGCCCCTTTTATTTATTTGTGATTAAAATTTTATTATTAATTAACTAATTCCAAATTTTTGTACTAGTAGGCGTTGATAGTGACAAGCTTTATTGACACTTCGCTTTTATAATTCATTACTGCAGGATCGGCAGCTTTAATGCTTACTTAACAGCAAAATTTATAATAAATTGATATTAAAAATTTAAATTGATATTAAAATAAATTTAATCACAAAAAATAAAAGTATGGATTTTTCGAAAATTGTTATTAAAACTACCTTTTAATTTTGAACAACTTTTCCTAGTAACTTATTTCCATATCTTTCAAATAAATGCACTTTACTCTTGTACCATTTTAAGTTTTTAATTTTCCGAACACCGCGTATAAAATATGTTAAATGTTTCTATTCCAATCTTATTTTAGAAGTAGCAAAACTTTTTATCAAGGTGCTTTTTCGATAAAATCAAAAATAAAAAGTTTTTTCTCTTCAACAATTTTCCGTGTGAATATATATAGGCGGTAATTTACTGCTTCTACCAAAGTATGTGAAATGCTTGCTAGCATTATCGCCTTAAGTGGTTTACATTTTTATAAAGGCATTACATACTGAACTAAAATTATATAAGCCCAATACATATCCTTTAATTTCATCATTTTTGTTTTATGATTAGACTTGTTATATCAATTTTTTTATTAGTTTTTGAATTTGGCCAGTATTATTAAGAAAGTTAGCCGGCTCTAGTATTTTTAACAACACAGCTCACGAAGATCTATAAAGAGCCCAGGTACTAGACGTCATCGGAATGAGATTATTAATTAATTACTGTTTTTTAACTTACTAGCTATAATGGTTGTGCTAGTATCTATTTTTTTTTTAATTTAATCATATAATAATATGGTATTTCTTATTCAACCAAATTTATGTTGTTTTTTCTCCGCTGAAGTATGTCGAAACCGATATTGTTTTGGTAATTCCTCTCTCGACTTACATTTTAACACCGTTGTTGGGTGGATGTAAAAGATATTTAAAATCGATAAAGATACGGTTTATATACGCTTGAATTCACACATCTACCTCATTTTTTTTAATTTTGCTTAATGTTAAAAGATACGCAGTCATTCTACATTATATATTTAAATTTAAAATTTACCAAAAGAGGTTTAGTGATAATTCCCCACTTAAACCTAATATTGCCATAAACAAAGACAATAAAAGTCCAAAAATAAGTATTTTATCTAACATGTATTTACCCATGATCTTCAAAATTGCTTTTTATAAATTTTTCTATATACGGGTTGGTCAAAAGTTTTGGCAACAGGGGGAAATTAATTAATTAAAGACAGTTTTTACGTTAACAGTTATGCTTGTGAAATAAAAAAAAAAAACATTTCTTTTTCATGACGTTATAGTGGCAAATTTCATAAATGTGATATAAAATGTTTAAAAATAAGCTTAGATATAATAAAATATAAAAATTGTTATAAAGTAAAAATATTTAGAAGTTAGTTTTAGGATATTTTGCTGAGTTTTAAAAGGACATTGTATTTTTTGCAATAACATGTATTCTTAGATTGTATTTTTTAGTCACGTGCCAAGTAAATATTTTTTTGATTAATTGGCACGCACAATTGACACCCAGAAAACTTTTTTAAAAATATTTCATTAACAAAAATGTTGTATTTTTTAAAAGCTTTTTTAAATACCCTGTATGTATCGTCGCAGCATGCTTTGTATACTATATACAAAACTTTTTTTCTTTAATAGTCCAAGTAATTTTAAACTTTTTTTTAAACTACTAAAAAAAAGCATTTTATTCCAAAAAGTAATAAATTTATTACATTTATCCTTCTCCATTCCTAACTTAACTAGGCATAAGAACACATAATTTTAGAGATGTATGTCCCTAAATTAGCCGTATGCCTATTTTATTGTCTACTATAAATTTTCAGGGTTAATATTAAATTTCGTTCCAAACTCTTGCGCTCAACTTCGACCTTTCATTTTCACACATATAATATGAATTTATGCTTTGAACAACCTTGTGTATTTTTATTATTATTAAAATATTTATCTATAAAAAGTACTATTTCTAAGGTCCCATTTTTAATAAACATACTTTAGGTTGATGATATTTAAAAAGAACATTTTTAAATCAATATTTTTTTCTCTCTCCCAGATGCTTTTCACAGAATTAAGCCTTTACTTGATAGACAAGCTTTATGTGTGGGATTCTGTGTAGTAAATTTTAACTTAAAATTTGTTTGTTAAACGGTATTTAGAGTTTTTGAGAAAAGGTGTTCTGTAATACACCAGATGTGTGGAAAAACAAAAATTTCCTAATTAAGGGACGTTCTTAAGGTACTAGCAATAATTATGTTTCAAAGTTACATTGAAACAGATTATTAGCAAGTAATTCTTTAATTTCTTGCACTTTTATGTCTAAAAATATTTTAGATGTATTAAATAGTGTACCATAAGTAAACATAATTAGCTAAAAGTAGGCATTAAACAAACCCAACAGTTTTTTTTAATAAATAAAAACAGAAAAACAAACCTTACTTTGTAATTTTCTAAATTATTTTGTGGTAGATTTAACATTGAAATGAAAACTTAAAATTTCAATCATTGTATTCATAAGCTGAGTGTCCCAAATTTTGTGTCTAAACCAAAGTGGTCTTGTTGCAAATCGTTAGAAAATGGCTAGAAGTTTGCTAAATTATTCTGATTTATTGGGATTTTGGCAAGAAACTTAATTTAAGATGTTTTTTTAATTGTATTATATCATTAAATAGGAATTACCGAAAAATGTGCTTTTTTAGCATAACAAAAAAATCAAACAATAAAAAAAATGGAGTTACACATTTTAAATAATACGATATATGTACCCCAATTGTTAATAAAAATAACGTTATTTTTTATTTTTTTAACTTTAAAAACCAACCATTTGTTTTACATATTTGTCAGTATTAGTTATTAAATTAGGAATTAGAGACGCACTTGTTATATTATCAATAAATGAATTTGGTAATTTAATTGTAAAAACGTATAATGATAATTACACACTACGCTTTTAAAGACTGCATAAAATTTAGTGTAATATTTTTTTTAGCCTAAAATGAAATAGATATTTAAATAATATTTCAATACGGTAATGATATACCAGCACCGGCTGATACGAACCATTCAATAAAAATTGTTTTTTTGCAGTAGGGAAAAATTAAAACAATAAACAGATAACTTTTCATTTTATTGCATCATCTGTTCTAAACAGTTATTGTTACTTGAGGGTCACTGACTATGCATAATGCATATTAATTTAATACCAATTAAAACATATATTAACCTAATAATAACATAATGGTATCAAATGTTTTTTTTTATGAAGAAAATCCAATCTTGCATGAATTTCAATGGTTCCAAAAGGTGCTATTTTTAAAAAAAGGGCATATTACGATTGAAACAAAATAGGTTTAAATAATAATTATACATTTTTTCCAATATCTGTTAACGTAGAAAATGGCACACATATTTTAAAATTATACTCCTACCTACAAGGTTAGTTAAGGCCGGTTTTCGGTTTGCGAAATTGCACACTATATAATATTTTTGAATGTTAGTTCGACCCAACAGGGGACAAGTCATAAAAACGTAACAGTTTCCTGTATTGCACATCTGCTTCGTAGGACTACTACATTTTTTTTAAATAAATTCCTTAAAAATATGAACATTTCAAGTAAAATTGAAACAATTATTTTAATTTAAAGATTTAAATATTTACAATATATAAAGTGGTTCACGGAGTTGGCTTTAAAAATTGTTTATTGTTGACCCCAAATTTCCAAAGATAAGGACACCAACAGATTGCATCGTACATTTTTCGCTTCTATAGTTGACAAATAAATCATCCGTGGGTGGTATTTGGTGGACGAAGAGGAATCCGAGATACGTATTTTTATTATAATAGTAATTTTTACTTTCCACGAGAAAAACTCGTGTTCTGTGAGTTTTTAAATATGAGATTCTAGCAACAAAAATGTTAGTAAAAAATGTTTGAAATATCAAACGTCCAAAGAGTTATCGGCTAGTAGGATTTGGACCTTCCCGCTATTATGGTTATAATGTCGGTTCTAAAACCATATTATCTAGTTTCTTTAATTTAATTTAACTGATGTTATTAGGCTGTTACTAGGGTGTAACTTTGTTGCTGTGTCTGAAATTATTTGGCACATTTGGAAAACTGTTTTCGCTAGTGCTTTTCATTATTTAATAAGAGATATTTTAAAATTAAGTTATTTTTGACATGGTTAAACTAAATAATGTAATTTAATAATTTAGTATACAGGGTATAACATAAATTAATCAATGAATTTCTTAGTTATATATAACGTTTTTTACATATACCTAACTTTTAAACGCTAAAAAATAATAGTGCCAAAGAAACAATAAAAAAATTGACTTTGTAATTTACTCAGTAGCGTGAGTAGAAACATTCCAGTAAGGTTTATTTTTAAAAAATGTGGCAAGCAACTGACAAACCTTGTTTATCATTTCTTCAAATTTATTTTTTGTTTTAAATAAAATGTGTCTTTTAGTTTTCTTTGCATTTCCTGTCATTTTTCCGTAATTAGCCCTTTTGTAAATACCAATTTATCCATTGCGTACACATGAAAATTAAAAAACATGCAAAAATTGTAAAAATACAAATATTATTGAGTATGTTTAAAACTCTTTTTTAAAACTTGTATAAGCATTTAAAAAAGCGCCTTAGATGTTTTAAATAAAATATAGTATTAACCTACAACCTTATTACTTGTAAACAATAATTAATCAAACAAAAAATATTACAAATATTGCTAAAAGTGTTGTCTTCAGGTGCAATACATTATCCAATGCGTTTCTTTATGGATTCTCTCATTCGTGCAAAAATACCAGGCATATTCGAAAATTGCTGTGCTAAGTGCGCGTAAGTTAAATTAAACTCTTGTTTCCGTTTTTTGTTGTTGTCAAAATGTACTTTAAGTAGTGTATGACTATTGTTTTGGGCTATCCTTGAGTTCTTCTTTGGGCAGTAGTGTTAAAAAGCTGCGATGTACTATTTATTTGAATAGTGACACTTTGTGTGCTGTGCTGTCTTTAGGGATCGTATTCTCTCCAAAAGTATGTTTCCTCTAGAAATCAACATTTATTATTTTTTTGGGATTTATTTAAGAGTTTTCTACCTTAGAAGTTTATTAACTTTTGTTTATCTATGTCTTAAGTAAATTTTAATTTGGGATGTTAACAAATAATGTAATATGCAACGTTTTTCAATTTCACCTCTTTTTAAGCCAGAATATGTCATTGGCATAACTATTTTGGGCCATTGGAGGAGAATTCCATAGCAAGATCGTCCACTTGTTAGTTTATTTTTTTTTTTTTTTTTTAATAAAATATGTTTAGGTATACATGTTACATATATAAACGTTTTATTTTAATTAAATTTGGATACCAGACGTTTACAAAACATCCTATTTAAACATAAATTTATTTACAACTTTCGACAAACATTTAAGTATTGACATTCCGACTAAAAATAATAAGTAAAATTGGATATTTCTTGTAAAATGGTGAAAATTTGTTTTTCTACATAATGATAGCCTAATGTTAACGTTAAAGTTGATGGAAATGGATTAACTGTTAACTAAAAAAACTGTTTATAATGACAGCTAATAATTAGGTACATGCAACTGTTTTAAAGGTCATAATTACTTATAGCAAACTCTCTACCAACAAGTTATTTTTGCATATGAGCTTTTACACATTTTTAACTTTAAAATTTAGAAAGGCAATTTATAGACAATACAAAAAAATGGTAGCAATATCGCGAAGACAAATTTTGCATATCTAAGTGTTCGCATAGTTCCCAAAAGCCGTCCTAAAGCAATATTTTATCATAAATCACTTTTACTGCCTAAACAGGAGGTCACTGCGTGTTTATTTTTCAATATGTTTAAAAAATCTACAGGACCTTTAAAGCGTTATTTAGCTAGTGATTGCATTATCTGCCTACAGATAACCCAGATACGTCACCGAAAATTCTAAGAAGGCCTATTTCTAAGAAGTCTCTGGTATAAGAAACACGATAAAAAAGTGCTTTCTAGATACCTAATGCTTAAACCTGTTTTTTAATACCCAAAATAGAATATTACTGAGCCCCGCAGTAGATACGATCTTAATATTATTGATATTTTTAAATAAAAATGCACACTATTTTTTAATTAAGTTCTTAATTAAACGCACACTAAAAAGAGTGTGTACTTAATTTAGAAATAGCTAGTCTTTTTTATTTTTTATAGGTTATCTTAAAAAAATAAATTATTAACAAAAAAGTATACTACTGTAACATATTAATATGTCACATAATGTTTTTAAAAAAATAGAAGGGAGTAGCTATAGTAGATGCAGAATGGTAGGATATTACTTAAATTTCTGCAGTTTGATACTTGCAAAATAGATATTCCCAATTGATTTAAATTTAGGTAGACAAGATGGTTTTGCCTGGTGAAATTTTTATGCCATAATATTTTTTTTTCAGGTTGGTATAAGACCACCGCTGATATTTATTGGATCTGTTTGTAAAGAGAATGCAAAAGATTTCATCTCATTTTATGTACTTCCAAAATCATTTCGAGGTTTAAAGTATTTTTTAACAGATTTACCCGTATTATTCTGCTGAGCACGAATTTTAAACGAAATTTAAAACGTCAATATCTTTAAAACTATAAAAGATACTCGGTACTTTATTTGACATAAACTATGTATTTTTACAAGACTTTTAACTAATTTACATAACCTTTTTGTCTATATCCAATATTTTTCGAGTTGTAATCAAAAAACCGAATTTTCAGGATTTTTTTTAAGACTTACCTCTGGAAAAAATTTGAAAATTAAATTTTTTGTATTTTTGTTTTTTTTGCAAATTTTGAGTGATTTGGGATTCAAATGCATAAAACAAATGATTTATTAATAATAAAAAAAAACCTTAGTAAAAAAAATATGTTTTTCCTATTTTCGACTGAAATTTTTGTCACAAATACATTTTTATTTATATCTCCTTTATTATTTATCCTATCAAAAATGTTTATAAATCTTTTTTATAAATAATTTATAAAGTCACCTTTTTTGTTTCATCAAATTTTTGTATCTCTTATAGATTATATAGTCGTAGTCCAAAAATTACGTGGTAGTAAGTTTCTGTCGTGTCGATTTTTTGGAGTTTCCTGATTTTTTGCTGTTTGACCCCCAATTTTGACTTCAGATTCGAGTTCATCGGAAAAAAATACTCCAGAAAATCCTGGTTCGTCAACCAGCACACATCACTTTTTTTGTGGGCCTTTGTTATTAATTATAACACCTACAACAGTAACGTTTAAAAAAATCGTACAAAAATGCAATTCTTGTCAAATCCATTTAATATTTATTATTGAGTTACATGTTTATTTTAACGTATATATATTAAATCTTTTTTTGTGCATTTTTTTTCTGCAATCGTAACAACGTTTACAAAATTAATTTTCTAGAAGTCCATTTATTACAACTTGAGTAAGATCGAAAAAGTGATGGAAATCTTGATTCAATAAAGTATTATAAATGCAAAAAATAAAAACTAAAGTAAAAATTAAAGACCAAATGTTTTTTAACCTATTTTTTAGTTAGATAAGATGCGGCTCTTTGCTTCTAACTACATTTGATTGTAATTATTAAAAAATATGGGAAAACTTGTGCTGTGATAAACAGAATGTCAGATATTTTAAAGCAAAAGTTACAAAAGCATAATTGGTATTAGTTTTGGTTCATAAATTTCTACCGATTGTGGCGTGTTTAGTACGGGTATGATAGCCGTAAATTATATTTTAGAAATAACAGTGTTCCGCAGTTTCAAATTACCGGTTAAAATTACCAAATTTGGCCGAGTTTGTTTTAAGGCCGGAAAATAAAACCTCAATAAAACTTGTACACTTTCATAAATCACAAATTGCATGTCTGCTTGGTGTTATAAAGGTATAGCACGCAAAATAAAAAGACTACGTACAGGAACGAATTAGGAAATTGTCATTTTTTTATTTCCAAATATTTTACTTCCAAAGATATTTGTATACATTTTTTATAATAAGAATTTTTTCAAAAAATATTAATAGTTTATTATTTTTATAAAAAGGATTATTGCTTGAGCTAAAATCAAAATAAATATACCTAATATATGCACAATACTAACAGAAACTAGAAACATTAGAGACAGATTTGACATAAAAAATACCTTTTAATTTATAAAAATGTTTTTATTTTATGGTAATTAATAAATAATTTAGGTATATACGGACAATTATTGTCAAAAAAAAATAATAAATAAATAAAATATATAAAAAAATCACAACCTTTAGGTTAAAAAATGTACTCCATTTGATGAAAAAGAAATTCCCAAAAAAATCTTAATTAATCTTATATATATAATTTGCTAATATGGATATATTTATATGTAGGTAGGTATATATATTTATTTGTCTGTCCACGTGATTCTGAAGTTATGGCTTGAGCTAAAATCATGAAATTTGGCACAGTGGTAGTCTTTAGCAGTGGCTAGAACCTAACGAAGCTCGTTTTTTGAATTTCGCCCCCGGGACAAAAATAGGAGCAAAAAAGTGTTTTTTTACCGTTAGCCGAAGGGAAGGCGTCTTACGGAGACAGAGGCTACTTAATATAGTTTCCCGCCTGGCGGAGACAGGCTTTTCGTCTAGTATTAGATATTAAAATAAGACAATATTGTTAGGTAAATAAGGTATATTTATCCAGAAAACTATAAATATTAAAATGAATTATAAATAAAAATAATCTGTACGTCTTCAAGAGGCTTAACCATCTTTACTGCAACGCGGGTTTTACTTTTTTCTGAATGTAACCACTAACGAACTGTCCAAGCACTACCTACTTATTCCACCTCATTAAAAATGTAGAGTTTCCACGTTAATAATTAGATGGCTTTAGAGAATCGAATCCTATGTTTTGTTATATTTTTTGAAATAGGAATATTTTCCCTCATAATAACGTTTCGAATTTTGAATTTATCCTGTATATTTTTTGTCTTTTAATCACCGCCAATATAATCTTGCATCATACATCAACATTTAAAAAGCATAAACTTTAAAAAAAATAACTTCTTAAGATAGTTTCCTTTGTTACATACTTATTAAACCAGAACTCTAGTTGGTATTATGTTATTTAAATTAATAATATAGAGGACTAAACGTTAAAACAAATATGAAAAATAGAAAAATTGGAGAAAGGCAAATATCAAATACAGCAAGAGTCCGCGAGACCGCCAGACTTACACCATAGCGATCATTGGCCATACTATAGAAGCTGAAACTTTCTTTGCGCAATTTGCCCAATCAGGCAGGAGTAGGAACGAATGGCTACTAAGAAAGGTGTATAAAATTTATGTATAAAGATTAATTTTTATATTTTCTTCGGGATAGTATTAGAAATTATGTGATAGATTGTCATACATTTAGTATTGTGGTACCCCCTACGAACCTTAAATAAATCGTTACTTTAATTACGTTTTAATATAAAAGCTGAGTCTTATATATAGTTCAAGACTCTAAACTAAAAAAAAAAAATAATAAATCAAAAACAAGTTATCAAAAAATGCTAGGACCCGTCGATTCGTATTTTTAGTGGTGCCTATTACTATGATAAAAATATTTTTATCCCAAACTACAGATGTGACGTTATTGATGATCTTTTGTAATCGAAACCGAATTTTACCTAACTGTCCAATTTTAATTTTTTCTCTCGGGTCATTTGCGATTAATATCAAATAAGAAAAAAGAAAATCATTGTACAAAGACACATTACAATAATAACACAAGTCGATATAATGTTTGTAATATCGATGAGAATGCTTATTTTGCGTTTCATTTAGGAAGTTATTAAAACACTTTTTTCCAGAAACGGCCTAGCACGTCGCATTTTTAGGTACCTGCTTCTCTTTTATATAATGCGATCTTGAAATCATTTTTACCTGCCTTAGGACCGAAAAGTACAACAAGAGCGCAGAGGGGTATTTTCACAGTATTGTACGAACCTTTAAGGGTTTTATTGTTTTTTGCCGTTTAGTTGGTTTCTGTCTCGTTTACAGTACATTTAAGTCGATTTTGATATAAAATGGCAAGCTCGAGTCGTCGATGTTGCAAAAATCCAGCCAATAAGTTTTGTCATATATGTGGACGATTTATTATAAAGTCCTAAGCTAGATCTATATCTGAGGAAGTCAAAAAGCCTATTTTTTTTAATTTTAAGTGCCAAATTGGGAATCAAGATAAAAGTGGGGCTCCTCATGTTTCTTGTGTGAGTTGTCACGTAAATTTAGTGCAGTGGATGTATCGCAAGAAAATTCTATGCCGTTTGCTGTTCCTATGGTGTGGAGAGAACCTACTGACCATGTAGGTGATTGCTACTTTTGCATTACTAAAACCAGAAGGGATTTCAAAAAAGCATAGGGGAAAATAGAGTATCCAAATTTGCCCTCTGCGCTAAGGCCAGTTCCTCATTGCCACGAACTACCGGTACCGATAGCGCCTTTAAACCTTGAGATCGTGTTTCCCAGTGATTCTAATTCTTCATCAGAATCTGAGAACACCAGTTGTGACCCAACATTTTACCAACCACCAGTAAACCTCACCTAATAACTCAGAATGAATTAAATGACTTGGTACGTGACCTAGGATTGTCAAAAAACTTTTTGGTTTTAGACTTCAACAGTGGAACTTGTTAGATAAAAAGCAAGTGTTTCACTGTACCGAAAATGTAATGTTTTTTTTAATGGAAGAGTCGCCAGGTGTCCGTTGTGATATTGATGGTTTAATGAATGAGCTTAATATTGAACAGGATCCTAGCGAGTGGCGTTTATTCATAGATTCGTCAAAATACAGCCTAAAAGCAGTCCTGCTTCATAATGGAAACTAAAAACCATCTATTCCTTCATCCCATTCAGTGACAATGAAAGAAACCTTTGACAACTTACCGACTATATTAAATCGTGTTAAATTTGAACAGTATCAGTGGGATATCTGTGAAGATTTAAAAGTCATAGGTATCTTGCTGGGACTTCAAGGGGGTTATACAAAGTATTGCTGTTTTTTGTGCCTGTGCGATAGTAGGGAAACAAAAAAACACTACAGTAAAAAGAATTGGCCTTATAGAACTTCTTTTAAGCCTGGTACTTCAAACATTAAATAGGTCTCCCTTGTTAACACAAAAAAGATGCTGCTACCGCCTCTCCATATTAAGCTTGGACCAATGAAAAACTTTGTCAAAGCCATGGATGAAGAAGGTAGTGGTTTCCAGTACCTAAGAGAAACATTTCCTCAACTAAGTGATGCAAAATTAAAAGAAGGCATATTTATTGGACCTCAGATAAGGAAGCTCCTAGATGACATTTGTTTTTAAAAACAATTAAATAAAAAGGAATTGGCAGCTTGGACTCCTAATTTAAAATTTGGGTGCAGTAAGCGACGGACAAGGAGAGAGGTTTTACCAGGACATCAGGACGATGGAAACAAGATACAAAGTACACTGGAACCCATCTATGTTGGGTGACTACTGTTGGTTTTTAAAAAGACATGATGCTACAGAGCACAAAAAGAAAAAGTGAACGTTTTTGTCACCGTATCATATCTCGTGCAATATATTTTTTATTCACATAACAACCAAACCTCGGTAATGTTTTTGCATAGATTCCACATGTTTTATATGTTTATATTAAATAACTATATTAGATTGTAAAAATATGTCGTTTCCTTTTTATTCTCCCTATAACAAAAAAAACTGTACGAGTTACAGTAATAAGCTTATTATTTTCGGACTTAGAATTCTACTCAAACAAACCTATTTTCATCAATGTTACTTTACAAAAATTTAAATTTGTTGAATTGTGTAATTTTTTTAATCACGCTTGTTTTCTTTTCTGCTGTACTAACAACTTTCCTTAAATAGGGATTTGTTTAAGTTAGGTGTAACTTTTAATAAATTAACTGTATATAAAGAGCGGATAAAGGTTTTAAAAAAGCAAGGTGTAGTTAATTATTATAATTGCTTACGGTCTCACTTGGGACACGTACGTTAGTACTTAATTCTTAAGCCGTTATACACTTGCACAAAATAAAATAATTATAATAGTTATAATAATATAGTTACCATGGTATAAAATATTATTTAAAATATTGAGTAAAAGTTACAAAATAAAGACGTAAGCGGAAGTATCACATATTTTGAAAGAGATTCTGTATATTATATTGATACTTACTAAGTAAGGGGTAAGTCATCCTCTAAATATGGAAAAAATAAAAAAATACCTGAATCTCCAAGGTTATTTATTACAAAACGCAGTTTTATAAATTTCTATATACACTGGAATTATCTTCAATAAACTAAAAAAAAAAACAATTTCTTGCGTTTTTTGAAATTCCTATTTTCTTGGGATATACAGGGTATATTCGAAAATATTGACATGAAGGACCAAAAAAATTCCTAATTTATTAGTGACAGCCAAAATCAAACTTATTGGGGCTTTTTTTTATTTTCTCTAATGCCCCCATCAGGCAAAAATACAATTACAACATACAGGAGTGTGAAAAGTTTACATTTGGTTTTATTCCTAAAATTTTATGATTTTGCATATTTTTATGCATTGAACATTCAGAGCTAGAGAAATTTTATTAAAACGTAATTTATTTTGATTTTGTTACTTGATTTACCTTAATTAGACTCTTTTACCGAAACGGTTTTTCTACCCTAACCTCACTTTTAAAGAAATTGGCGGCGCAAAGCATTAAAACTAATGTTTAAGAATATTGTAGAGTGTTTTTTAAATCCACTTGATTTTTTAGAACTAAATGATTATTATAAGCAAATTCTAGCATTATAACGCCTTTAAAACGGTGACTGGTACTAGTGGTAGGGTTTTATTGAATTTTTTTATTTGTACGGGTCATAGTACCTACGGCAATTTTTTTATTTTTTATATGTGTGTATATTGTTATATTTTAAGGTTCTACTTAACATTTTAATATACTATACCTACATTTATCTTAAGTTAATCGCAATTTTAAAAAGAAGGAGGACCTTAAATATGTTTTGTTTGAATAAAATATAGTGCACATGATATGCAACAAAGAGGAGTTCTAAAAAAGGGCCTACTTCTTTTATTACGCCAAAACGACTATAAGTTTCTCTCTCATTAAAATGTCATATTGTCGGTAATCTAAAATATGAAATTAAAAAAAAGAAGGCCATGGACTCTATGGAAACTGGTATTTGTTTATTTGGACATTTTTTCCTTGGTTGACATTTTAATGTTCCGTTTTGCTTTTTTATATTTTAATTCGTGATATTTACCCTTAATTGTTAGTTATTTTATTTATTTTTCTTATTTGTACACAATGCCAAGGCTTACTGTCACCGAAAGACAAAATGCTCTTAGGCTCTTGGACCAAGGCATGGCTCAGCAAGATGTTGCGAGTTTATAAAATGTATGTCAGAGTTTAATTTCGCGTCTTAAAACAATATATATAAATACAACAAATTACACTTATCGGCATGGTGGAGAAATGGTGAAAAAAATTGACAGAAGAGCAGAAAGAATTTTAGTACGTCAAACGCAACAACAACGTACGAAGTATTCCAGGCATACGTGTTTCTAATCGAACTGCGCCAAGTGAACGGTATGCCCATCGGGTATGCCGTAGAAAATATGGCACCTCAAGAAGCGTTTGGTGGAGGAGGTATCACCGTTTGGGCGGGGGTAATATACAATGGGAAATCTGACATTTTTATCACCAGGCAAACTGTTAATGCTCTAGTTTATAGAGACGATATCATACTTCCCATTGTTGGGCCATTTGCTAGAAATTATGTCAATGATTTTCTTTTAGTTGACGATAACGCACGACCTCACCGAGCGCAAATTGTGACGGAAGCTTTGCAGGCTAATGAAATAAATCGTATGGATTGGACTGCAAAGTCTCCGGATTTGAATATTATAGAGCATGTGTGGTCTCGTCTAAAGTTATTAGTGAGATCTAGAGATGTTGTTCCAGAAACAATACAAGAGGAATGGAATAACATTTCCCAAGATTTCATTAATAATTTAGTAAACAGTGTGCCTCGGAGATACCGTGAAGTGATTCGTCTTCGAGGAGAGCCAACTATATATTGACATGGCCACATTTCTTTGTTACCTATTCAGTTAATTTATAAGTTTGATAACGTTCTTTTAGTTATGATCTGGTGCCTACCATTTATATCTTCAAGTTTATTTTTGTGTCCATTAAATTGATTGGCCAAGTGGTTTTAAAAAATATTGTACAATATTGTTAAAAATTAGTTTTAAAGCTTTGCGCCGCCAATTTCTTTAAAAGTGAGGTTAGGGTGGAATACAAAAAACCGTGTCGGTAAAAGAGTCTAATTAAGGTAAATCAAGTAACGAATTCAAAATTAATTACGTTTTAATAAAATTTCTCTAGCTCTGAATGTTCAATGCATAAAAATATGCAAAATCATAAAATTTTAGGAATAAAACCAAATGTAAACTTTTTCACACTCCTGTATGTTGTAATTGTATTTTTTCCTGATGGGGGCATTAGAGATAATAAAAATATTACCTTAATGAGTTTGATTTTGGCGGTCACTATTAAATTAGGAATGTTTTTGTACCTCCATGTCAATGTTTTCGAATATACCCTGTATATCTCAAGAAAAGAGGAATTTCAAGAAACGCAAGAAATTGTTTTTTTGTATTTAATTGAAAATTATTCTAGTGAATATAAGAATTTATAAAACTGCGTTTTGTAAAAAATAACCTTGGATAAAGTTTTGTAAAAAATGCAGTGTTTTAGTTTACACCCTGTACAAACCTTTTTCGATCACCCCTGACGATCCATCAGCCAAAGATATAATCTACACACCCTGGGCAAGTTAACATTGGAAACCGCATTTTAATATCGCTTACCGTTTTTAAAATATCGAACCTTAAAAATACCCCAAAAAATTACGTTATGCACTTCGAGTGTCCAGCAGTTTATTTTATCATATCATATCAACCCCTAATCAGGTGTGACATTTTTCGAAAAAGTAAAAAAATGCTTGATTTTGATTTTTCATTATCAATAATTTGACATATTATGCAGAATATTTTTAGGATTTTTTTAAGGTCTCTAGTAAGAGTGAGAAAATAGGCTAAAAATATGCTGTTGATACCCATACGCAACAGTAAATTCCTTTTTTCCTGCATATTCACATTTTAAACCAAGTTCAACCCCGTTATAAGTACCCAAAACCCAGCCTTTCCTTTCTTAATGTTCTGCCGCATAGCTTATGTCTTAAAATAGCGGTAGTAAATTATTTTTTATGAAAATGAGTCACAATCGTAAAATTAAAATCAACACCTTTTCTTTAATAAACAAATCGATTAGGCTTTACGTTGTTTTAAAACTTCCGACTTGGGTTTTTATGGTAAGAGGTGTGACGCATTGTGCATAAGTGCATATTTGAAGAACCGAGAAAACATGTATTTTTTTTATTGGCTATTTATTTAAGTAAGTAACATTGCCAATAAAAAGGGTTTTTAATTATATTTTAAACGATGCCTGTACAAGGGCGGGTTAAGGGGAGAAAGGGGGGGAAAAATTAAGAAAAAATAAAACAATAATTTTAGAACAAAATATATGCGGAAAGAAAATCCAGATAAAAGGATTTAGATAGGAGTCAGTCATGTCTTTAATAAAGCAAGTTTTTAATAAAGCAATTTCGGAAATTTTTATTTTTGCTAAAAAAACTCTGACAATAATTTTTAATAATAATTTAAACTGCTTTTATACACACATCTTAGTATAAAATATCTGTTAACACTTTACTTTCTCCTCAAAGACAAATCCTTAGTTATTTGAATACTAAGCTTAGCGTATCCGTTGTTAAATTCTCTAAATATTCGAACAATTCCAATAATCAAATAGCTAAAACCTTACCCCGTCATCATCCAAGAACTAAAACTTTGCCAACAAATCTCCTATTACTAAACGACAAATGCAGACTTAGTGGTTTGAAATACTAGCCCCTGGGAAATATTAGAATCAGGGCAACGTTAAAGCCTGATTTACACATGCACAATTTCTCGTCAAGAAATTGATCGGTTTATTTTTTTTATTATTGTGCTTTGCTTTGCTTTACACGTTTTAAATTTTTTGACATTTTTAGACAAAACAAAAGAAAATTTTGCCAATGATATTTCTAACTCCACAAATATTCATGTTGTAACTTAGGAAAAAACAAATATTACCAAAATGTCCACAAAATTGGCCAATAAATTAAAGCAAGTTTAAATTTATTATTCAATAAATTGGGTACGAGTAAAACAGGCATAACAACAAACAATTAACTTACCCGAAAATTAAACGGAAAAAAAATCTGTAGATAATTTAATTTCGAAAAGTTAGTTCTGGTTAAATTCGTAAATTGTTATAAACTAGTCTAAATCGTTAATACACTAACGGCCGAGTGACGATCTCGTTACTTAAGTTAACAATGAACTTAACAACCAGCTAAATTAACAAGGAGTTTGGCCACGTAGTACATTTTTAAATACTGATGTCAAGGGGTCGTCAATAAATAATTTAGTTTAGGATTTTGCGTTTTAAATTGGTTAAGCAAATAGAAAAACATATTTACCTTGCAGAGAGTATGAAAACAATAGGTTTGGCAGTATTGCAAAGTAATTTTATATATTTTCTCTAAAAAACAAGCAGCTGGAAAGATAGCTTAAATAAAAAATACTGCAGAAAATTTAGGTAGTATTACATCTATAGTAGACAAAATATTTAATGTATGTTGCTAGAAAATTGCTGTTTTAGTTCAATTAATATTAGTGAACTATTTACTTTTAACATTTATTTACTTACTGCTTATAAAATTCATCTATTCTTTTTAAAAGCAAAATATTTAAAAAATGTCTATTTTTATGT
This sequence comes from Listronotus oregonensis, assembly GCA_019359885.1. Classification (NCBI taxonomy): domain Eukaryota; kingdom Metazoa; phylum Arthropoda; class Insecta; order Coleoptera; family Curculionidae; genus Listronotus; species Listronotus oregonensis. The sequence continues at coordinate 163,778 of JAHBCN010000066.1, forward strand.
ATTTATATATGTCTGTATAAGTTAACGAAATTTAATTCGTGTTTCTTAAATTAATGGCGGGTCGAAAGCTATAACGCCCTTCTTATATTTTACATGTGATAATGTCTGATTACTATAATAAAGTTAGTTATGCTCCCATTAGAACCAAAGTCAGAAAACAACTTAAGGTGCAGATATATTTAAAATTTGGGTTAAAATATTTATAGCAAAAAGGCACAGACTGATTTTTGATTTTTTTTTAATAAATATTTAAGCGTATCAAATGTTAAGGGTAAAAGAATGGTCTGGAATTTAAAATATGAAGATCTAAATTTAGTTACTAGGCTAACGTAATATATAGAGAGTTTGATTATATTAGAATATTAAAAAATATATTTTTTTTGTAAGACTTTTGCATATTTGTTAACGTGAATATTACTTTTAATATATGGTACTACGAAATAATATTTAAATAAAAACCTAAGAGTTTTTATTAATTTTTTATTAAATTCTTTTTCTTTAAAGTTAATCCCAGGCCTACCAAAGGCAGAAGGAATAGTGGTAGGTCGACTTAAAGGAATATTGGATTATTAAGCACTTGCAAAGAATAGGTCTGACGAAAGACAACTAATGCAGGTTCTGTCAGGAAAAGAAATAATGACACAATCCCACAAAATAAAAAAAGTTGAAGGTTCTAAAGACTTGACCATGGTATCTTTATGATTTTGGGGTCGCTGAATCCGAATCCGAGGTCAGTTTGACCCTATCAGGACGAAATCTGTAACACACAGTCAACCCTACAGAAATATAAAACACAATATACACGTCAAGGGAATTTCAAGGTCAAATCTGCAAAATTAATCGCAACCAAATTTGATATATGTTTTTGGCGCGCTGAATATAAACCTCGTGGTCAATTTGATCCAATCAGGTCATGGTTAAGAGATATTTTGAGGTCAAATTTGCAAAATCCTAATTTTACAGATTTGACCACGTATTCGTATTGAGCGATCTAAAAAATATAAGTATCTACTTTTTTAATTTGGTTGCGATTATTTTGCAGAATTGACCTTAAAATGCCCTTAATCCTGACCTAATGGGGTCAAACTAACAACGGATTTGGATTCAGCGACTTCAAAAAAAAAAATACTATGGTCAAGTCTTTTGGACGTATAATTTGTTTGTTATTGGGCTGTGTAATTTTTTAGATTTGACCTTAAAATGCCCTTGGCCCTAAACTGATTGGCTCAAACTGACCTCGGATTCGAATTTAGCGACCCCAAAAACATGAAGATACCGTGGTCAACTCTTTCAGTCATTCAACTTTTTTTATTTTGTGGGGCTGGTGAGACCAAGTTGACAAGGTACATGGAGGAGCCTGGGTCAGGTTTAGGGAATATTCCCCTAACATGACCCGGACTCCTCTATGTACCTTGCTGTTGAGGGGTCACAAAAATTATGTTAAGGGCCAATGTGGCTAACTCCATTTAAAATAAGTCGAATCTAACAGTTATTGATTTATTGTACCATTTCATATTATTTGATTATCTTATTCAAATCACCAGTACTTTAAAAAAAAGTATCAAGTGCTTGATATTTTCTCTTAAGTCCAGGGCTTTCAAGCTAAAAGGGCCTCTCGCTACCCTGAGCGACGTTGAAAAGAGTCAGATAATAGTTAAATAAAGAGTTTTATAGACTTAATTCGATTCCACGTATTTATATAATTCGATATTAATATCCCATTAGGTAAATAGTATGGGAAAAGGAGAGTTTTTACGTATTTTTTACTTTTCGGTCACTTCACTGATTTTTAAATGAAACACCCTGTATACTTTAACGTTTTTAGATTTCTAAGACAATTTTCGGTCAGAGTGTGGTATTTTAAAAAGTTTTTAAGTCAACCTTATTTTTTTTAGAACAACTTTTAATATTGCATCTAGTGAGCCATGATCGGTCGGAAACTATTCTAAGGACCTCAGGTGATGTCACCAAATTATACTTGCAAAGTTTTAGTAATTAGTATGAAAAATACGAATAAGACAAGTTCGGGAAATCAAATTTCCGTGTCTAACTATTATTTTTCAAATTGCAACCCGATTTAGAAAAGCATATTAACGAATTTAAGAATACTTATTTACTTGCGATTGGATTAAAAACAAGAACATAAATTAAATATAACTGAGCAAAATGCTGGTAATAATTTATTTAATTTTTTAAGTGTGCCATAAATAGCCATAATCCATATATTTCGCAGTTATTTTTATCAAGCCTTCTTTGAAAACAAAACACTTACTTCGGTTATAACTGCAAAATATTGCATCCTGTCTATTCATGGTACACTTGACAAAAGTCAATAAATATTTGCTCAGTTATATTTAATTTATGTTCTTATTTTTAATCCAATTGCAAAAATGGTATCGTTGGATTCGTGAAAAAATCATTTTTTCGTAAAGTGCTTGTCTGAAAAGGGTTGCTATTTAAAAAATAATAGTTAGACACGAAATAGTTATGTTTGTAACAAGTGTTTCAAACAACATTTTTTTTATGCTCCAAAAAAACCTTTAAACTTTATATTATGTATGATTAGTCGTTTGACAACGCCAGTCAATTTTCGAAAAATGTCAAAATTTAATAAATTTAGGTGTCTAATTATTGTACTAAAATAAGTTGCCATCATGACCATTTGGACTAAGTTCGAAAAAGATTCATTTTACGGACTGAAATAAGTCCGTAAAATAGCCCTTTTTTGGAGCGAATACAAAAAATATATTTTACAAATTTGTCTTATTCCTATCTTTTATACTAGTCAATAAAACTTTGCGATTGTAATTTTCTGACATCACCTGAGGTCCTTAGATTAGTTTAGGTAAGATCATCACCACAAAGATGCAATATTAAAAGTTGCCCAAAAACATTAGGTAGGCTTAAAAACTTCTAAGAATGCCACACTATGATCCAGAATTGTCTCAAAAATCCAAAAACGTTTAAATATACAGGGTACTCTATTAAAAATTCAAAACCAGCGCCATTTCCGGTGAAACAGGAAGTGACAGAAAAGTGAAAAATATGTAAAAAATGTCCTCTATCCCTGCCATTAATCTATACCAAATCTTATTTTGATACAACAAATACTCCAGAAGATTGATACGGTATATATACAGGGTGTCCCAAAAAATAATGGAACAAAGAGCAACAGCAGATTCCTTAGGTCGAAATAATGCAATTAACGTAAACTTGCCTTATCCAAAAGTTAATAATAACAAAGATACAGGTTGACAAACTATTAATTTTCTTTTCGTTTTTTCGTAATAATTTCTTAACTAAATGACATAGCGGTACAAAATGGGAAATTTAGGGTTTTGAGGCAAAATTAAAATTCCATATTTAATTTTGATAGAGGCTGATACGCCCACTAAGGAGATGCAAACTTTTTGCTTAGTATATCGACCTTCAAGAAAAAAGTTATATAATTTCCGCTACTCAAAATGTATTACCTTTATCTTGAAGCAATTGAGATAAATGCACTTTATAACCCGCACTATGAAAATGGTTTGGCCAATTGTTTTTAACTTTGAAGTAATAGTTTTCAACACGTTAAATAGTCTTAGGACACAACCCAAAACCCTCTACCCCCAAAATTAGTCTTAAAGGTCACTGGGGATTTGGAGACCTTTGAGGGTGATTTTGGGAGGGTTAGAGGGGTTTTCGTGTTTTGTGCCCGTAAAGACTTTTAATCAGCGTGTTGAAAACTATTAGTTTGCAAAGTTTAAAAACAATTGGCCTAAACCCATTTTCCATAGGAAAATTGCGGGGTCCTTTAAAGTACGTTTATCTCGAAAACAGTTGCTCCTAAAGACCTAAAGGAGGTATACATTTTTGACGCAGCCGGAACTATAGTAACTTCATTTTTAATAAACAGGTCTAAGCTTAAAAAAAGTTATGCCATCTTAAACAAGTGGAGTAGGCCGTAGCTGGCGCCCTCTATTACCAACATTAAAAATATGGACAAATTTAAATTTCTCGCCTTAAAAAAGAATATTTTTGAAACATTTTGTTTAACTAATATTAAAATTAATAGAATAGGACAACTGTAATATTATTTATTTATTATATTTTATCTATTAAATTAAAAATTTCTCTTTGTTATTTAACATAATTAAAATACATGGTCCGAAACATTTCTAAGACGTTTTATTTGCCATTAAAAATAATATTATTTACTTTAAGACCCATTAAAAAATATTCTTTTCTTTAAAACCTTCGTTTTCCCTTACACACATTCTAGCTCCACGGCTTATACTTTTGCGATGCCTAAAGAATTTTAAATTGGTTTTGTCTTATTGATTTTATCTTCTCGAGTATTTATCTCAGTTGCATAATTTATATTTCACAGGTGGCCTAAATATTAAAGATCTAGTCTAACTGGATATCAGTTGGCAGCCCATTTAAAAAAGTTTGCATCAGGTATTTCTTAAATTGTACTCATAAATATTTTTAAATATATTTTGATTAATTATTTTTAATTTCATTAGCGACAATCTGCCTACTTGCAATTGATTTAATTAGAATTTTGCTTTTGTTTGTTTGGCACATTTCATTTTTTTTTTATTAAGAGTCCATTCGCGCCGCGAATATTGGATCCAATTTGGGGTTCGGGACATAACGTTTTTCTCAAAAACGGTATAAGTCATCGATAATTTCCAAAAACTATAAGAGAGCCAACACCTAAATCTAGGCTTCTGCTGTAATAATTTTTTAAATTTAGATTTAGTTTTTAATATTTCCTTGAATGAAAGTCACCCTAAATTCGGTTATGTTTAGATACTATTTTCTCTTAACTTGACTTATATTTTAAAAATCCGTTACAGCAGAGGCATAGATTATTTCCTTACCTTTAAAATGGTGTATAATTTATGTCATTTAAGTGAAAAATAGTTACCGAAAAACGTTATCTTCTGTAGGCTTGCAACCGGAAACAACATCGCATCGGTACACCGAATTTGGAAGAACCTAAATAAAATATAATATTTTTAATGCTGCTATACGAAAATTGTGGTAATGGGGGTTTGTTAGTCTCCGCCCACCGTCTCCGCGTCCTTTTGCCCGACCCCTAAGGTGTAACGAAAATGCACTCTTAAGAAATATCTGTGTCAATAATTATAAATATGGAATAATAATTTAAAAACAAATGTTAATTATTTAAAAAAATATTATATAAGCCACAAACTAGACAAAGAGAAAATAAATAAACAGTTCTTACATTTAGCTATACAAAATTACACATCCATTTTCGAAGTAAAAGTTTGTCATCCAATATTAGGGTTTAAAACGACAAGTACAGACTTCCACGAAATATGTGCCGTGGGAACATATAATCCTAGTAATTATTTCTAACGAGAAACTCAAAGTTTCCTAGAAATTTAGTACGAGAGGTGTTTATTTTAATTACCTTATATTGCGACTTACTTTTAACTATTTTTTTATGTAGATTTTAGAGCAAGTTTGGACTGTTATCTTTAAAATACAGGATAAAATATAAGATATATATCTTAAAACATACAAAAATAAGAGAGAATATGAAAAAAGGCATTCGTCGTGATGTACACTGATTTGTCGGAAGATTTCGACAGTGTTCTTATATTCTGCTTTTTGAGAAGTTTAAGGATCTTGTAATTTCTGGATTAATTGAACTAAATTGAATCGTACCTTATGAAGGAAGTACAGGTTAATAAATTAAATGGTGCTAATAGAGGCAAAACAAATTTCTATTTTAATCCAAAAAAATTAATTTTTTTTTTGCCTGATAAAGAACCATCTGCTAAAGATCTTGGTTTTAGTCTAATTACCATTTAAAATCCATGCTGACGACATGAAGTCTGCTTAGGAATATTATTTTTTTTTTGGCTTCTTTTCTTATTTTATTTCAGGGCAAAAACAAGAGATCCATACGTGTTTCTTTATTTAGGATAAATCGGTTTAACATAAATAAGAAATGTAACAAAATAAATCTATATTACACCGTCAAAATCAATCATAATTAACACAAAATAAATTAATAAATTTTATAAAAACTAGCTTGACGCTCTAAAATCTATTTATTCTTGTTTGAGAAAAACATCTGGTAAGTAATCATGATTATCGACTTTTTGACCCAATGCAATACATTTTTTATTGTTGTAACCATGGTTACTGACTTTTTAAACCATTGCAATACATTTTTGATTCAGATGTGTTTGTCAAACAAAAATTAATAGATTAAAGTTTTCTACTTTTTAAATATACATATGGAAGGAACACTTACCCAGTGATTAAAAATCAAAAATCTTTCGGATTAGCTCCGCGTGTTTTTTTATTTATTTCGCATTCCGCTTTTATCCGAAATGCATATTGGAACTTAGCCGCAGTGACCTGTGTCGACGAGGTATTGTGGATATATATATATATATATATATATTATATATATATATATATATATATATATATATATATATATATATATATATATATATATATATATATTAATATTGTTGGTGAAGTTCAAGGTCGTTTTGGCGCCAATGTTTTACATTTTCATTTAGCAATTTTTACAAACATGTATTTAAAAAGTATATCCCATAGACTAACACGACGCCCCACTCAATTTTTTAATGACACTTACACTTTTTGTTACGAGTTTCAATTCTAGGTACAACTTTATTTATATTTCATGTAGCATACCAAATTTTGACTATTTATTTAATTCTACATCAAAAATATATAATACACTATAAATCAATTATTGCTGGTTTTAAGATAATGACCTATGATAATGATCAATATTAGATTTTTAATACTGATAATACAATTAAATAATTTAATAAAGTTGCTTAGTGGTACAGGCGTTACTTATTTTTCTTCTGGAATAGCTCTCAAAGCATGTAATTTTATTTTTTAAACCCTACAAATTTCGTGACCTTTCGGTGAAAACTTCTCTCTTTAAATATACCCACAAGTAAAAATCTAGCGGTGTTAAATCAGGTGACCGGGATGACCACCTGACATGATCTTCCAAATCCATTGACTAGGAAATTAGATTCAATATATGATTCTAATTATCAAAACATTATCATAAACTTGCATACCTGACAAAATTGCCGAAATGCATATGACTCTTTTCGAATGCCACGGACCGGATGTTTTATTAATTTTATAAGCAACAACTACTATGCCTATTTTTTTGCTTTCTTAGTGTTGACTTAACTTAAAATATCAAGTGTGGGGTATCAAATTATTCACAAAAAAATGCTCTTTTTAAGTATACCAACGAGCCACCATCGTTCCATTTGAGAAAATTGAGTTATGTCCAGAAATAAAATTTTAGAATCTTTCTACCTTTCTGAAAAAGAAATAAAACGCGACAAATAATTAAAACTATTTTTTCACGCTTCGTTAACTTAAAATTGGTTATTTTAACGACGTCATGGCACTCTATATTGAATTTTAAAAAATTAAATAATTTTAAAGAAAAATGTCAAAAGTTGACATATGGGGTGTCATTCTATTTAGGATGTCATTTTCTATCGAATGGGTAAAAAAATACAGGGTGTTCCATTTAAAATGCAAAAAATGAGGTCAATCCGGTAAAACCGGAAATCATCAGAAACAATTGAACGCGTCATTTAATGCATTTTTAGGTCATATATTGACAAGCCAAATTTCTTTTTCCCATCTTAAAATAAAGTATAGGTGGAACCACCTTTGAGAAACACCCGGTATATATATATATATATATATATATATATATATATATATATATATATATATATATATATATATATATATATATATATATATATATATATATATATATATATATATATATATATAAAAAACCGGCCATAGAAACCATGTAAATTTTGATACATTGAAATATTGGCTCCCTATTGAATTTACAACAAAATTGTATTAGACTATTTTAAAGTTAATAAAGATTAGCTCACATTCTAAATTTTTTTTTTCTGATAAGGCAATTAAAAGTTATTTAAGAAAAACCATTTGTAAAATCTGCTGCATACCGCTACATATCGAATAAATGCACCATAGTAAATAAAATGGTCTGTCAACTTTTTAATTGACGTTTACTTTGTATTAGTTATTTCAAAATGTTTTACAGTATTGAAGAGAAATAACAATGATTAAATGGTATTACATGGAAAATAGTTATCGAAGAGTATCCGACATATTCTCTACGTTTTTTCCTGACAGACACATTTCAAGTAAGACAACAGTTCAAAATATCGTTCACAAGTTTGAGACAAAAGGTAATGTTATTATAAATGCAACTGCTTAGAGTAAAAATAATTAAATTGGGTAAAATTTAAGAAAATAATACCAATTTAGATGTTTTACCATTGAAGAAAATAAAGGGAAATAGCCTTTTTGGCTCTAGGAAAGAATCAAAGCAAAAATTGCAATTTAAAAAAATATAAAACATCCGCACAAAATCAAAGAATCAGGAATTATAAAGTGATGAGTTTCCAAAGGGGAGATTTTGCTTTGAAGTTATGGAAAAGGGGCTAACGATAGGACTTTTATAATATTTTTTAGTGAGAATTAACCTTCAATTAAAAAAAAGACCAAACGTTTAAAACATTAATTTCCAAAAAAAGAAAGAACAAGATTTGTATCTAAAGGGTCCAAAACCCCCAAAAAGGGAAACGTTTGGTATATTTGTAAAAATTGGGTTATTTTGGGCATTTTTCTGAACTGCATAAAGAAAAATTTATGAACTATAAACTTAATGGCATTAGAATTTCACCACAACAAGAATTTTTCAAATGGATGGTTGTCCCACACAATACGATTGGGAAGTTCAAAATTTTTCATTTTGACTCAATTTTAGGACCAAAAAAAAACCATAAATTCAAAAATTAGGTCTCCTTTATCTTCACCAAACGACTTCTTTTTTTTAGTCATCAAAAAGTTATTTAAAATTACATCAACATTTAGAAGAATTAAGTTTTTTTTTTAGCGGCGTTCGATGACTATCGGCATTTCAACCTATAAAAGAACTGAATTTTATAACGTTAGATTGCTAGCGGTAAACGGGGCGTTGAATCTAATACATTAGCTTTTAGTCTGGTGTTGTGGTATTATTATTTCTCTAATAAATGTAAAACATGTGAAAAACTAAAAAAAAAGTAAATAATAAAAGTGACAAGAATTTTATTTATTCCGGGGATACAAAGGTGGTATCAGGTAAGCAACGATTTTAAAATGTTTTTTCAAAAAACCCGACGTTATAAAAAACAAAAAAATTTAGATGTATTTCAATCATCAACGTCTTCAAAATAGTAATACAATTTGTTGAATCCAATAGGGGACCCAAATTTTAAAAATGTATCAAAATACATGAGCCTTTTAACCCCATGATGAATCATTGGGGAATATATATATATTATATATATATATATAATATATATTATATATATATATATATATATATATATATATAAAAATAAAAAAAAATATAATATAAATAAAATATATATATATATATATATATATAAAATATTACGGGAACATTAGTTGGGGAGCCCTTTAACCCTTAATCGAAACAAAGCCTATGTGTGAGGGAGTTTGTTCACACGGGCAAAATATTTAGATTGGGGGGAGGAAAAGCTTCGGGCAGCGGGTTTCCCCAACCCCACCCCTTGGGATAAAGGAACAAACGGGGGGAAGTCGGGGGCCCCAACTGGAAAGGAGCAAAAAAGTGGCACTACGGTTCCTGGAGCGCCAGAAGGGAATTATACTGGCCAATTGATCAGAGCCGGAAAATCCCTGGGGAAGAGCGACATCCCAAAGCCCGACGGGGGGGAAAAAAAAAGAACCCCCTCTGGGCGTGGACCTTTTTTAAGACGAAGGCTTTTTCTTAATATCCAAAATTTGCTAGGAGAACGCCATTCCCGGACAGGAGAACAATTCAAACAGGGTCTAATTTGAGACAACAGAGAAAGGGATTGAAGAAGAGAAAATTCTGCTCGGGGAAACAAGTTTTTGGGCTGCCGGGGCCCAAGGGAAGTAAGTGTTGCATGTTTATCCTCAAAAAAACGGAAATTAACATTTTTTTTTGTTTGGGTAGAACTGGCCCCTCAGGGGGAAAGGGATAATTTTTTTGCAGACTTTTCCACAGCGAACATGATGTGGGGAAAATCCAAAAAGATTTTGCCCACCAAGGGGGTTTCTGGTAAAAGGGAGATACCCGCAGGACCCGTTTGGGGCCTCGAATAAATACCGGTGGTTAAGAAATTAATGGAGTGGAGGGTATCGTCAAGAAACCCCGGAATGGAGTTTGGGAAGAGAGAAGATCGTTAATGTGTAGAAAAGGCGGGGACACCATTTCTAAAAACCGCAATGGTGAAACTGGGGGAAAATGACCATTTTAAAATTAACCTGATATATTGCATTGAAAGAAACCCAAGAAGAGCAAACCCTGGGTGGAAGACCTGAAGAAGGAAGTTTTAAGCATCACAGACCGATGAAAGTTGGGAAATTGGGAGAAAATCTGATCACCAAGAAACCGGACCCGCCAGTTGTAGACAAAGAGGGAAGGGTCAGCTGGGATATGATTAAAACCCCAAATTTTTTCATGTAATCTTATGTTTTCCAGATTTTTGGGTTTGTTAATAATTTTTTTCCCTTACTTTAAATAACCCGAAAGAGAATAGGTCTAGTTGAAGGAGAGTTTGACCTTTTTGGGGAAGGCTGCACCGAGTTTCCAACTTCCGAAAATGCCGTGTCAGGGGATTCGGAGGAGTTAGATGGAAAAACTTTCCGGTTTTTTAAGATTTATTGGGTTGGTATGCTTTCCGCCCAGACGATTTTTAAAATAAGAAAAAAAGAATACGCTTGATCTGTTTGGGCTTTAAAAATTATATCGGACATTTTAAGAAACAGCAATTTTTGGAAGAGGGATTAATGGTTGTTTTCTTGAGGTAGAGACAATTCCATCTTCAATTAGGGGAAAACTTTGCAAAGTTTGATTTAAATTTTTTGGGGCCAGAAAGCTTTACTGCCATTCGAGCAAGATAGAACTTTATCTTTATCCCATTTTTTAAAACGGTCTTTTGTTGAATGTGATTAATTATTTCGTTCATGCCAGCCCCGCGATTTTCGGGGCTGGGTTTGACGAAAAATTGTTTCAATTTGTTTAATGGTTTGAAATGACTGCAGGCAGCGCTAAATATGTTCTGGCAGGCTGGCAAGAACCCAGACCATCCAGCTTATTATTGGGCGCTGATGCCCGTAGTGGCATGTGCCCAATGGCCTCAAAATGTGTGAGTACAGAGATGGTATCAACCATATCAGATAATCATGTAGATGTGCACTGATGCCTGATAGAGTTCAAAATAAGAGATTCCAGGGGTTGAATTCATAAAAACCCCAGGAAAGAGGTGTCCATAATAATTATTGTTGCTTGACGCGAAATTTCATGCCTGTTTTGTATCGTTTTTATATCAGCCTGTCCTTATTATGAATGATTAACCTCCTCGAGACGATTTACTTGTAATAATTGAAACTGGGGAAATAATATTTATTGACCTTACTAAAAAGAACTAGCGAACTGCTGTAGAACTGTCAAGGACCGGTATATACAGCAGATGACACCTGTAGAAAGATTCTGAAAGCAAGCTGGTAAGACCAAAGAATATCAAAGTCTCATCTGATTTGAGTTAGAACCCATATTACTTGTGGTCGCTATAACCAAATAAAACAGCGCCACAGTGATGAAATAGTCTGCAACCGGGCGTTAAGTGGTTATTGCTGCTTGGGACTATTTGGGTCAAAGAAATAGCGGGGTTTGTAGGATTGTTGATAATGTGGTGAACAGAGTTTACAAGAGTTAATCCACAGGTTGTAAGATGACTAGACTTTGATGGTAATTCCAACAAAATCCCTCAGCTGAGAACCAAATGAGGGACGACTCTGACACTCATGTCTGGTGCTGATCACTGATGAGCCCAAATTACTGAGGGAAAAGAGAGGAAAGAAAAAGAAGAAGAGGAAGAAGGAAAACCAAAGAGAAAGAAGGAGATACAAAGGAAAACTGACTATTTTCATCAGAGAACCTCGAACGTACTAAGACTCCACGGGAGTTCGGGCAAGGCGGTAGTACTGCCTCAGGCGCAGAGGAAAGTCTTTACCACTCATCAATATATATATATATACATATATATAGCAGGAGAGAGGAGAGAGAGAGATATATATAGAGAGAGGAGAGAGAGAGTGATATATATATATATATATATATATATATATATATATATATATATATATATATATTTTTTTTTGATAGTTAATTCTTTGACTGATTTAATAATATTCTTGAGATCTTTCTTGGTTTTGTAGTCCAATTTATAAATGGTTAGGTGTTTTTTCCAGAAAACAATGCGACGGTCATTCTGATATTCAGCCTTTTTTCAATAGTTGTAGTTCAACGCAATTTTTTCATAATTGATTTTGCTTATACTGAATCTATCAACTGAGATCAAGATTTATGATGTATGGCAGAGTAATAACAAACAAAAATATCAATCCATTTGAACGATATTAATAACCAATTGTTAGAGCACACGAGCCGAGGAAATACGCCCATTTTTGTACTGGTTGTAAGATCGATTTTACTTTACAAAACGTTTATCATTATGTTGAAACCGATGTTGTTATTTTAGATAGGTACACTTTTTTTTGACTTTTAAACTTATCGATTGATTTAACCGTTTACGACCATAACTATGAATTCTGTTTGTTGTCTAGCAATGCTTTAGATTTATTTGTGTTTTGTTTCTTTTGACTTCAACGTCAGAAATTTCTTTTTTTTGGTGTATTTTCTAGTTTTAATATTTTTAATGCTACTAAAACTGAAAACCCTGCAGACCTGCCCCCTGATGTGTATGATTTGTAAGGAAGTGGTTTGTTTTTTTGTCAAATTTATGTCCACATTAACTGATTTTAATGTATTATTAGTCTGTCCCAATGACATAAATTTGACAAAAAACAAAACCACCTTGATAAAACTTATACATCAGATGGTCACAGGTTTGATTTTGATAATTGTAAAAATATTAAAACTGAAACTAATAATTCAAAAAAAAGAGAATTACTAAATGATTGAAACTAAACAAAAAATAATAATAAATCTAAAAACTGACACTTAGATGTCTAAAATTTGTAATTCTTATGACTAAAATAAAACGTTTAATCTAATCAAATAAAAAATTTAAAATAAAAAGAAACATGAATTTCATAAAAAATAACTTAATAATCAGCTTCTTTACCAACAACAAACTGATAAAGCATCTGTAGCTAAAGTAAAAATTGGTATACAAAACCAAAGACACCAAAGTTATCACTATAGACTGCCTGTAACTTTCTTTGTAGATAATAATTTTCGCCGACAATCGAATTTTATTAGAATACGACTTTTACCGCTGAGGCCTTCTCGAAGTGCTGCCGTTATGACTTTTTACTTGCACAGTTCGAGTTTGTTGTAGTTCCTCCTGATATTTATGTTGTAAAAGAATGCACGTTTTTGCAATGATATTATCTATAAAACTGAAGAAATGTGACGATGAATTTCGTGCTGTAAGATAAATTCCTAATGCTGCTTTGTATTCGATTCAAAGTGAAAATTTTGTGAACAATTATTAACGGAAAATGAAAATTGCCGTTGTGCATTAGAAAAATAATTATATATCACTTATAGTTTGTACTTAGGAAAAAGATATAATTGTAAACTTAAATGCATTTATATGAATCAAATGCAAAAACCGCATACAAATCCAATCTGTGCATCCTGTAAGGTCTTATTTGAGAGGCTGGTGTGCTGGCCAGCACGCCACCGCTATATGAACACCATTGTTAATATAAATAATATAAGAGTTTTTGCTTTACGACCTTTTCGGAAACAAAAGCAATAATTAGCAATTGAGCATCATTTAATATGAAACAAACATAGATGTTTCGCAAAAGTCCGAATGGAACTAGAATTTCTGGTTGGCTAGTGTTCAAGGGGTTAAGGAAAAGCTGCTAAAATATTTTAAAAATCATTTTATTAATAATTATAACCACCAGAACTATATATTTGTTTAGTGATGTGGCTTTTTGATAATCCTGATACAGTTATAAAAAAATAATCGTCACATCTAATTGTTCTTTTATATTTATTGCAATTTTTATTATTATAAAACGCACCTACGCCATATGACTTTTGTCAGTTGACTTATAGTTTTAAATATTACCTATTTATTGAGAACAATATATAAGATAAATTTATCATCTAAAATTCTGGTAATTGTTTAAAACCAAGATCCACTTTTTTGGCATGCAAATCAACATGAATATTTTTGAGACTTATGATATTTATTTTTTTAAGTTTATCGATAATAAGTTTGTAACCAAAAATGTTAATTGATTAGTAAAGCTTTTTAGAATTTTTTTATACATATTTAGCAAAACAATATCGTTTCACGTGGAATATAAACAAATTAAATTGCAAACTTAATTGACATTTCTATTTTCTTAAAATAATAAAACATTGCAAATTCTAAAGATTTTTTTTTAAACTCAAGGGTAAGGGATAATATCAATTTAAACTGGATTATTAGAGCAACATGGAGGCATCTGAACCGTCCCGTTAAGCCAACATTTTATGAATTTTAAATTATAAGTCAGAGGTACCGTGCATAGTTAAATATAACTGATTATTTAAGCAGGAATATAAAATATAATTGAATAAGAAAAAATACTATCCAATTAAAATTAATCAAAGGACTCAAATTGTTTCTATATTTCCTGCAGAGATAAGGTCAACTCTTGAACTTAATTTTTTAAATCTATTTCAGTCCTAAAAATAAATATGAATCTTGTTGTAATCACATGAAGAAACCTGCAACAACTGCCTGTTTTTCACCATTTACAAAAACATGCCAAGATAAATTTACATTAAATTACTCTGTTTAAAATTAAGATACATTGTTTTCTGCTTTGTAAATTTTTAAAAACTACCCCATTTAGAGGTTGGAAAATCGCCAACCAGCAGATTTACAAAATTGCAATTTTGGTATTAGAATTTTTCTTCTCACTGTAATTCTTTGTTTCATTATATCCTTAGAAAATGAAAATAATACATTTTCATCCTAAGAGCATGTAAACCCCAACCCCATAAACTATGTGGGGTGAAATCATCCACTAAAGAGATAAAATCGTAAAGCAACTAAAAATGAAAAACACTGAATTTTTGTGACATATCTGATAAGAAATAAATGTTATGATAATCAACCAATTCCTATTCTATAGGAACTAACTCAATAAATAGAGTAAATGAAACAAAAGGTTTCTTTAGAATAAAGTCTTAGTTGCATTTTTTTGATATATAGAAACCTGTAGAAGCTACCAGATTTTTCAGTTTTTTTAACCAAAAACTACCCCTAAGATATCTCAAGAGAGGTCTATAAGAACTTAAAACTGCAAAAATGTACATGAATGAGATACCTTCAAACATGATGGACAGCTTGATGATTTGATTAATAAACCATTCTAAAATTAGCGGTAAGAAAACCGATCACACAGTGGAAAACGAACAAAATAAGTATTTACAAAAAGCGGTTTTAACTCAAAAAGCATTTTTCATCCCAGATGGTAATAGTTCTTTAGGGTTTTTTCTGTTCGCCTTTAATCAAGTTATCTGAAGAGGAAATCATCCCAATGATAAAACTATATAAACCTTTAATATTAAAAACATATTTGGATAAAATGAATATCTCAAACATGTTAATGAATTTTCTTAATTTTAGGATGAATTACCTCCCTTGTAGGGTGGTTTGGTTAAAAGTGATCTCAAAAATCTGGCACACTTGCTTTTTGTGACTTTGATCTGTAAAATGCTTGGTGTTTTTTGTAAAGCTTAGTGTTTCGTCTATTTTTTCTTACTGATTAGGGCTGTTTTGATCTTAGAAAAGGCACACCATCATATACATTTATTTTTATTACATGCCCAAAGTAATCTGACTTTTAAAGTTAGAATGCACAGATTTATATATTTAGGAATGACGAAATTCTATGAGGGGTTCAGTGGGAAGCTGACTACAAACCCTGTGGATGAAATATTATTTATTTTATGTCCATTTGAAACAAAAATCAGTGAGAATAACTCTCAATATCTAGTATTTTGCAATTTTAGATTTGGCATCTTTCCAACCCCTAAATGATGTAATTTTAAAAATTTGTGATCACTTCCTAATAATAATGTGAAAAAAATACAGCAGTTTTAAGCTGACTTCGTTAGTCACCTTTTAAATAGTCTCAACATTTGAATTACTAACTATTAAAGTATACATCAAAACACCTGATTGAAATTTAGAAATGATCATAATGTGGTTACATGAATTCAAAGAATTTTAATATATATGTAAGATAACACTTCTACCAATAATATAATCAATGTTTGATAAAATACCATTCTGTGGTAGGAAAATGAAAAGCTCAATTTATCTGTTCTTCTGATTTACCCAGTCATAATATTGACACGACTTCCCACATTTTAATGCGCTAAGAATATAAATTTTACCACTGGTAAAACACAAACAAATCACAACGCACAACACACATTGATATGCTATAATCAAAAATGAAAAACTGTTTTTTTTTTATTTAACCTAAAACCAGCCGCTTTTACTTTGATGCTGCATCGAATTATTGAATTTCACTTATTTGAGTACAGACAAACCATAGTGCAACAGATGCGGTTATTTGATTTACGACAAAAAAAATTAACAACTAGTGATTCTGCGAAACATTCTTGCTGTGTGGTAGATGTCCATAATAAAAATGAATTTGCAAAATTTGAAATTATGTTTACCAACGTGTATTCTTATACTAGGTAATAAATATATCTTTGTGTAAATAACCCGCTAGACGATAAACGAATATAAATCTTGAAGTCAGTCTTCTTGATAATAATCTACTTTCTGTTACTTCTTATTTATTTCATAACAGTTCCCGGTTTTTATAGTGCAAAGGGTGCGGCATTCTTCCCTGATGACGCTCTGTCTAAGAATTCAAAAGATCTGAACTCTGCATTTACCGGGTAATTCAGACACCAGGTGGTCTTAGTAACTACAATTGATCTTTGGATAACCAAATTTTAAAAATGATGGTTCTCAATCAGGTAAAATTGTTTTCAGCAATATTTGAAAATCAAATGAACTGCTTTTGTTGATGTATGCACCTGTACATGCATATGTGTTACACCAGGTGGTAGGCTTAGTGATTAAATGCAAAACCCAGATAATTAAGAAAATTTTGTTTGCAGAATTAATTACAACATTTGAAAGGCTAGGGAATATCCGGCTGAAACGTCAAAAAATACATTTGGAAAACACTTTTCTTTTCTTTTTCCATTTTGTAATTTGAAGGACTCAAACCCACAGAAAAGTAAGAATTTGTGTGCATGAGAGATATATATATATATATATATATATATATATATATATATATATATATATATATATATATATATAGAGATATATATATATATATATATGTATATATATATATATATATATATATATATATATATAGATATAGAAAGTATTATACATATATATGGTATATATATATATATATATATATATATATATATGAGTATGATAATATATAATTATGTATGCATACATATATATTAGCAATGATGGAGTTTTTCACTCAAAATTATTTCATATAAGTTAAAATACTGACAAGAGATAAATGAAAAACTTTATTCTGCAACACTTCACCCACCAATCTTGACTAAAAATCCAAAAAACTTAGGTTTAGTTATTTGGGAATTACTGTTTGATACAACATTATACCTTTCTCTAATTATTCCATAGTTAAAATTTGAATATAAATTAATGTAAACACATATTGTACTTCTTCATTTTTCTATTTTTAAATTTAATATTTTAATTAAAATATATAAAGACACGATTTTTTTTTCGACTCCGTCAATATAAAAATATAATACGTTATTTGTATTCTGCAATGTTCTTTTTCAAGCTGCTTCTTCCAATCTGATAAACCATTGATGACAGCGAGCATATCAACTTTAATAAATGCTTTTGTAAGAACTCAAGTATCTGTAAATAGCTGCCTGTTAGAATAATAGAAAAAGAAATGGCCCTCCCTGATGAGATATTTTATATATATATATATATATATATATATATATATATATATATATAAAGTTATATATATATATATATATATATATATATATATATATATATATATATATATAGTATATAGTATATATAGAAGAGAGAGAGATATATATCAAAGTATATATATATATATCCTTGATAATGCAAGATATTTGATAAAGTAATTTAACTACTGAATAATGGTAAACAGGCGAAAATGCCAAGAGTATTGGCTTTCTTATTGATGGCAGATTCCCTGGCTAATGTTCTCATCTTACTTCAATCAGTAAGATAAGGTACTGATGAAAGCGCCTGGTGCATTGATCTTTATTTACCTCCTCTGTTTTCAAATTTAAATCGATAGCAATTAAATAATAATGCTTATAATAGGTTCTTACACACTGCAGAATAGCCTTATGGAGATGAGTCTGATAGGTTCCACAGGGAGGCTGAAGAAACAGCCGTAATATGTGCAGCCATCAGTAATGGGAAAGTCAAACCAAGAAGATAGGAGTGTGGAGGTTATGTCAAGACTCTGAGTCCAGCAATAATACTGGGCCCCAGAAGAAATTGAAAGAACTGATAGGAAAACCACACAACTGGCTATAAGGTGAGGTCCTTTCCCATCCTGAACATCGAACTGAACTAACTGAGGTCTAAAAAGCATCAAGAGCAGATGCTTGTAGTCATGATTATAATTGATGTAATTTATAATACTTAAATAATAAAGGCATTTCTGCGAAGAAAGAAAGAGCAAAACATTAAGGCGGAATACTTAGTGGGGATCCAAAATTCGTAGAATAATCTGACCACGCGGGAAAAAAATATGAATGGTGAGAAAGAGCGCCTTTGACCTTGCACTGATTAGTACGATCAGGTCCAGATTTTCTGACAACTTTGTTTCCATATTTGCATACCAACAGATGTATCAACTTTGGTAATGATCAAAAATCACTTTTACTTTCTCTTGCTCTCTAATTCTGAAAGTTTTTCTTTGTAACATGTAGTTTTGAATGTTATCTGAGAATTTGTGTCAGCTATTCATTAACCAACAACTAAAATTAAACCACTTGGAGAATTTATTTGTTTCTCCACTTGTAGCTTTTTAACCAACCAATCATAGAATATTTTTAAAATTATTTAATATAACCGTACATTTTATTTACCTAATGGTGTCCCATTGCGGGGAAGAATAGACTTGTATAATCACATCCACAGAAGAAAAGATGGCGCCATCAGGTATTTTTAATTTGAATAAGATATTTGAGACTTCTAAGAATTTACATCAGCAAAGTACTGTATCTAGTGAAAATAGAAACTATTTTAGAAATTTCAACACAGACATTAAAAAAGGGCGAGAAAGAAAATTAAATTTAATTTATCAGTTTTTGTCGATCCGATATCTGAAATGAGACATTGTTGAGTAATTTTACTTTAAATTCAGATTAGTACCTTATGGAAAATCATTCAACTCATAAGGCTCAGATACTAAAAATTACCTAATTTAATCTTTGCTATTCATTTAGCTTGACGCTAAAGATGTAAAGTTGCATATTTAAATAAAAGTAATACAATAGTGTCTGACATGCAAGAAGTTTTAATATAGCATTCGAATTTTGACCTATTTAAATATTAATCGATAGATTTGACTTTTGTTCTTCGCAAGGGTGCCACAAAAAGTATTACATTTTTTTATTGTAAAAACATTTGTATAAAATAAAGTTACCGTGGATCCATATGGCCTGATCTATGCTTTATGTGATAAGATGGAAAACTGTACCAGATCTTATTGACTGCACTTTGTTTGATCTTGAAACAAAGCGGCCAAATTGTTTAAGAAAAAGTAGCTGTTAACAAAGAAATAAAAAACAAAGTCCAAAAACACTTAGAATAACATTATTAATAAAACTTTCCGTTTCGTAAAAAGGAACTTACGGAAAAACCCTTTGGGTCTTATATATAAAAGTTCCCGGGTAAAATTTTTTGGTTTACAGTTATGTAAATGGCTCACCATGTCGAAAACTTAAAACAATATGTGCATAAAAAGTTAACACAATATTAAATTTAATTTGTAGAAACCAATAGTGTTTTTTTTGGCAAAAATTTATATGCATCTTTTTAGGTTAAAATATATTGATCCATCTAACAAAAAAACCGATTTTTACAGACCTATTTTTTTTTAAAAAAGTAATTATTTAAACATTAAAATAGTTTGGTTTATATTTTTTGATTTTTTTAACTAGAAAATGTGTATTTTTGAAAAAATTTTTTTTAATTTTCCCTGGGGTTCCTGCTAGGAAATTTTAAAAAATTTTAGAAGATAACCTATAAAAGGTCGAAAATGGAACTTTAAAACACGGGTCTTTTATATTTTACGTAAAACTCTTTATGGGAATTTCTAAACCCTAAACCTTTCCCCACTCCTTCCCATTCTCCCTACCTATCCCACCAGCTCCTCCGGAAAACTTAACCCCCACCCGAATTCCAATGTACACTTTCAAAATGTTTTTAAATTTGCTTTTTTTTAAAACCCTTCTTAAGTTTTTTTTTTTAATATAAATCAATTTTTCGCTTTTTTTTCTTCAAACGCATTAAATATTCTTTTTTGGGACCCTTCAAGTTTAAAACCCCAAAGCCCCCAAGGATACTTATGGGTACCGGTGGTTTAACTGTAATAATTAGCAAATCCATACTTTTATTTCTCACCCTTTTTTTCAATTCCATTTTTCCCAAACCCTTCCAACATAAAATTATTTGGAAAAGGATTGTGTAATTGCCCCTTTTAAATTCTTCAGCATTCCTTCATCAAAAAACTTTCCCGGAAAAGACCTTGGTCCACTCACCCATTATCCCCACTTGTTGCCTCTTCTCCCAGCCTGCAACTCTTCACAAACTCCCCAGCTAAAAACAGCAGGTGAGACTGGAATATATTTATTTATATGTAGATGAAATTAATATCAAATTTTTAAAGTCCGGGGACATATAGTAAAATTAAGAAATTTTAATAATTAATTTTTTTTTTCCGGGGAATTGTAAGATTTCCCATTTTTGGGTGTTTTTAATATTTATTTTTTCTTTTTCCGCTTAACAAAATCCCAGCTCACCTTTGTATTTTTTTTTCTGCACGCTTGTTGGCACGGGGAGGGAAAAACTGCTTCAAAGGTATATGTTTTGAAGGTTATCAAACCGACTAACTGTACTTTAAAAAGTCCATTAAGTAATCCATCGGAGTACCTTTTAAAGAAAGCCTAGGCGATAACTCCAACCTTTCTTTCTTTGCTCGGTGTGTTTTATGCAGTAGCCATATACTGATGGTTTTAAACGGACCCACCTAAAAAAATGCCATTTAGTATGCAATGAGAAAATTTTATAAATTTTTGATATAAATTTTAAATTTAAGCATTACCTATTTGAGTGGGCCCTTGGGCCATAAGTTATAACTTTTTATAGAGCTTTTTTTAAAATGTATTTTTTGTCACATTTTCATTACCCCTTTAGTTTTTTAAAATAATTCGTTTTTATTTTTAAATTTAAATCCCTTTAAAATCTTAAAATCTTGCATAGAAAATTTAGTATAAAAAGTAAAGTGTTTTATTGACTTTATTACCTTTTCCTTTAAAAACAAAAAGTTTTAAATTATATTGAAAAAACCCATTTTTCACGATTTTTTTAGTAAAAAAAAGCAATTTTAACCCGCTGAACTAGGGGGAGCAATGCGGATTTAAATTAATAAGGGTTTTTAAAAATATAAACAAAATGTTTCATGGTACGTATTGGCTTTGTTTTTGGCCCTTCCTTGGTAATCAATGTTTGGGGCCCTCAAATTTTAAAATTTATTTTTTTTAAAACCGCGTATAATAATGAAAACCCCAAAAAGCATTTGAAACGATAAGGGGTTTTTTTTAAATTAAAGATGCTTTCGAAAACCGATGGAAAGTCTCAAAAAAATTTTTAATTTTTAGAAAGATAAGACAACATTATTCTTAAGTTTTTAAACCAATTTTCCCATAGACAAGATCAACTCTCTTACACAGACGATTTACTGACGAAATGATTTTAACGTCCAAATTCTGAATACCCAGAAAATTTTTAAAGGCAAGTTTGTTTTTAATTTTTTAAATCAAAATTTTATGTTTGAACTATTTAACTAATTATTTTAAAAAAAAAAACTGTTTTTGTCGATAAAGTTATACCGGGTTTTGTTTCGTAATGTTGATACAATAAGGTTACTTTTTACCAAAATGAATTTGAAAACCCCCTAAAAAATATTAATTTAGTTAGTTATTTTGCTATTGGGTTTTTCCAATTTCCCCTCTTAAACCCGGGGAATTAAAAAAAATGGCTTAAATCGGCCAGAACCTTTAATTTTATATTTTTTTGATTTCAAATTTAAAAAAAAAGATTTGGCTTTTCTCTAGAATTAAAATTTTTATGTATTACTTTTTAAAATATTATACTTTTTTTTTATAGATTTTTATGGAGAGCTAGTCTGCTCTCGCAATAATAGTAACAAAAAACATGAAAAGACATAAAAATGTTTAATTTTTAACAATTGATTTGTTTTTAAGTACTATAATAAAATAATTATTTTTATGAAATTATATAAAAATAGAAAATAAACTTACTTGAAAACATTGGCAACCCGTTATAAGATATATACACATATGTAGCACATAAATTATTTTATTATATTACTCAAAACAGAAAAGAAACTAAAAAAATTTAGTTTCTTATCTGTTTTGAGTAATATAATAAAATAATTTATGTGTTACAATCGTCCGTCGATAACCAATAAGTTTGAAATAACATATATATCTTATAACGGGCTGCCAATGTTTTCAAGTAAGTTTATTTTCTATTTTATAAATTTCATAAAATGAATTATTTTATTATAGTACCTAAAACAAATCAATTTTATAAAGAATTAAACATTTTATGTCTTTTCATATGTTTTTGTTACTATTATTGCGAGAGCAGACTAGCTCTTCATAATAATCTATAAAAAAAGTATATTTTTTAAAAAATAATACATAAATATTTTAATTCTGGAGAAAAGCCAAATAATTCTTCTTTTATTAGAATCGTGTAGTTTTAATATATATTTAATATTTATAATAAATAAGTGATTAAAAACATTATTATTTACTTCTTTGTTTCACTAACCGACAACAAACCGACAGGTTTTTCATTTTTATTTTTTTTTTAACTGTAAAGCAACAAACTTACCTTTTTAAATTCATATGTACCTATATAAATAAAATAGCATATACGAGCATCGGTCACGGCTTAAATTTTTAAATAAAAAAAATTCTTATAAAACTTCGTAAGTTAATTCCTTTTTGCGTAACCTGCAACTTTTTTATCTTCGAAAATTCTGAGAATTGGAGCATTTTTAATTTGGTATACATCAAATATGTTTAGGTTGTAGGTCGGGGCAAAAGACCCTCAATTTTTCTAGGCCCGAAAAACCATAACATTTTACTCTTATTTATCTAGCAACTGTACCAAAATCAGCCGCTTACCTATTTATAAATTACATAACATTATGCCCCAATATTTTTGCTGGTCAATAGAAAATTTATAAATTTTACCTATTACTTCCAAACCAGTCGCGATTTAAGGGACATCAAAATGAACAATTTTCATACTTCATATTCAGTTTAAAGGTCAGGTTCTACTTATAGAGCAAGATTTTTTTTTAATCTTTATGACAGCTCACGAAGGATTATTATATATGTATATTATATCTTACGGATTATATATACATATAGGTATAAACCGAAGTACCAAAGTACCGTAAGTGTCCGGTTTTCCGGTGTTTAACCCATTTCTTCCCAGTTGTTCCGTCAACGTTGTCCAAGCACTGAAACATGCAAATGTTGCATTTCACAGCACCTTTTAGACAACGCGGTAGTGCCACCACGGACGTTATTTTTAAATAACTACTACCTAAAAAAGATATGCACAAGATACCCTCCTCCCTCCCCACTCGAGATGCCACCAAAAACACTTTTTATATAAATGAGGAAAAAATTCTTATCCAAAAATCCATATGTACTAAATTCTAAAATAAGAACAAGTTCCGTGCACAATTTTCTTCCACTACAACCTATTAATATACAGGGTGATTAGTAAGTAGAGGCAAAAAATGATGACTCAAATTAATTTTTTAATTCTGAATCGAAAACCAATAATACTTTTATTGCAAGTTTTTCGTCGTTTCCAAGATATTTCACTATAAAGTGTTGCTAAAGAAAAAGATTTTAATCGCATTGTGGGTGTCGCTAATCTTTGTTTGCGCTTTTAAACTATTACGTCATATGAAATCAAGTTTGACTTTTGTCAAAAGTTAGACACTTGTCAATCTATTATTGGAAAAATCACAAGAAAATGGAGTTCATTAACGGAGAATACGGCGATATTGTTTATATGTATGGGTATAACATAATAATTATTTAGCATGTTCACCAAAGTGTCTAACTTTTGACAACGGTCAAACTTGATTTTATATGACGTAATAGTTAGAAAGCACCAACTAAGATTAGCAACACCCACAATGTGAATTAAATTTTTTTCTTTGGCACAACTTTATAGTGAATATCTGGGAAACGAAGGAAAATTTGCAAAAAAAGTATTCCTGCTTTTCGATTCAGAATTAAAAAAATAATTCGGGTCTTCATTTTTCGCCTCTACTTACCAATGACCCTATATATTTGCATCAGCATCATCTTCCGGTTTTCACATTCTTTTGTCTTTCCAAACTCCTGGTTGTAGGTCACGTTTTGACATGGCCTTTTTTATTCCTCCCATCCATGTCGCCTTAGGTCCTCCCCTTTTCCTTTTTTTTTGTGGGTATCCATTTGAGGATTTGATTGGGAATTTGTGTGTCATCCATCCGTTTAACATGTCTGTACCACACCAGTTGTCTCCGTTAAATTTCTTCTATTATATTTGTTTGAACATTCATGATATCTTCTAATACTTTCGTTCGTTATTCTTTGCATTCTTAATTTTCCTGCTGCTCTACGCCAGAAGTCCATCTTCAGGGAATGCAGCCGTCGGTCGCGTCCTTCTAAACTTGCCGTAAGTTGTTAGGTTTTACAGCCATACAGGACTATACTTTTAAATATTGAGGTGTATAGGAGGTGTTTTCGTTCTTTAGAGATGCACTTTGACCATAGGATGAAGTTAACGCACCCTATTACTCTATATATTTGCATAATAATGAATAAACAACTTTATTTACAATAATTATTTCTAATTTAAATTATCATTTTCTAGCGGAAATCTATATTAATTTAAGTTTTAAATTACATTTTCCAAGATCTCCTTTGACGACCATTAAACTACGCTGTATTACACAACTAGACAAATATATACAGCTACTGTAGACGTTCATTTGATAGCTTTTTTATATTTAAACTTAATTTGACTTTTAATAATTCTCTTTATTATGTTTTGGAAAAAAAGTAGTTGCACAATTATTTATTAAACATGTATTAAATTAAGGTACATAAAACACATACAATACAATGTAGACAAAAGAGCAATTTTTGGTTAATTATTTATTTCTAGCTGCTCCACAGGGCATATTTTTGCAACAGGTCGTTTATAATTACCAGTATTTATTCTAATACTAACTATTTAAATATTGCCATTATCAGGTATTCTACCGTGGGACCAATTATTTCTTGGTCATTGTTTATCTTTTAATAGAACTACTTTACTAGTTTCTTTAATGGGTTACCAAATGAAATAAATAACTAGTGTATTTAAAAAGGGGTTTGAAAGTTATTGCAAATATTTTCATTCCTTTCTGGGGTACAACTGTGAATTAAAGAAGTTCCATGGGCGTTGCCATTAACAATTGATTTGGGGTCAAACGCATCACCAACTTATAGATAGTGAAGTGTATTCAACACTTTCCCTCACAAAAACAATGGAAAAAAATCTGTGGAATTGGCTGAGATTTTGCAAAAAGATAGTTTTCAGCACGCTGATTAAAAATCCTGCCGGGCCTAAAATCCGGCTATGCATAATTTTCAAGATATAAGGCTTAAATTTAGACTTTAAGAGTTCCGAAAGAGGGCCAAAGAAATAATTTTCAGTTAATTTTCTGTATTAATTTAATGTTATATGCTGTAAAGCTTAGCGGCCTTAAATAAACGAAAAAGCTTGTAATTTTTATTTAGCATAGCCCTTTTTGGCATAGTTCAGTATAACTAATTTTCAGAGCTGAGTAGGACTCAAATCCTTTTGAATCGAATTCGTTATATAATTTTAAAATGATCCGAAATCGATTCCTTTTTGGAAGAATTCGATTCCAAAAAGAAATCGATTCCTTATATTTTTAATTTTAGACTAATGCCAAAATTCGACGTTTTAAATACACCATTTCAAATTTCCAAATTTTCAACCAAGATTCTTAATTTCCAAATTTCGACCTAGCCCCCCTAAAATCCTTATATTCCGAATAAGGCTAATTGGTTAATAAATGGCAAAATCCGCCATTTTTAATTTCCATATTTTTACCTAAGATTTTTAATTAAAATTACATTGATTTTCCGAAATTAAAATAAAGAATTTTAAAACATCTGCCCATTAAGATCTTAAAATATTAAACACACCTAACATGTGATTTGTGACTAAAATATGTTGAGTGTGGTATCCAAAAACGGGCATACATTTTACTTGAATTTTTGTTAAAAGTTCTGATTGGTCGATCTTTATAATTTTCGTTATCCTTGTAATAACCGCGATGGAATGCATTTATAGATTTTAATTCAGGGTGTCATTCAAAAATGAATTTAAAATTTTAAGACGTTTTTATGTTTCGTAAGCAGAGAAATTATTAAATGGCACTGGTGAAACTTTCTTTAAAATTACAATAGGATGTCCTATTTATAAGTCGCTTATTATCTTTCTCTCAAGAATCACATTTAAAAACCTTATGGAAATCTAGCATCATAAGGTTTGAAATACAGTTTGAAAAATTGTTTCATTTAAGGGTGGATTCATATTAATCTTAGAAATAACATATTCAAATTTTTAAAATATCTACCAAAAACTAATTTGACTAAGAGTTACAGCACTTCAAAATAATTCTAAAATTATATATTGCGGCTCGGACTTCGTGCTAAAATGTTTGACGTTTGATTAATCATGTGGATTATGTAGTATCATTCGTATCGTAGTTACCATTTGTAAAGATGATCCGGATTCGTGATCCAATAAATGGGAATAGATTCCCTGGATTGCAATTGCAATTTCTTTTTTCCTTAAAAAGGAATCGTGATTCGTATTGCTGATTCGATTATTTCACAAGGATCCGGATCCGTGAATCGATTTATTTTTTGAAAGATCCGTCCCAGCTCTGCTAATTTACTTGTATAAATATCTTCTTTTTGTCTATTTTTATTCCAAACTCATTTCTTTGACCGAAAACATGCTAAGTTTATATTAGATGCCCCTAATATTGTAGGGGCATCGAAAATAAACTTAGCATGTACTTAAAATCTATTTGACGTTAAAGAAACAAAAAGAAAAAAATTTAACTGCTTAACTTGTCGGTTAAATAATTATTTGCTTTACAAAAGCGACTAAAACGTAATTTTTTTTTAATATACACCGTTAATTTTTGTTTTTTTTTTATATTAATGAGAATAAAATTATCTTTATAATCCCAGCAAATTACGTATGTGTAATTAATTTAATATGACAAAACCATTATGTACAAAAACCTTTTTATATTGTTAATGGATAATCATTATAGGTGTTTTTGACACATAAAATATACGATTATTCCGTAACAAATCCTTTATATACCCTTCGTCAAAGTTATATTATTATTTTGTGGCGGTATTTAATTATGCATATATAACAATTAAATTTTCCATTTTAATGGTTTTTATAGATACTAATATAAAAAAAAACATATTCTATTAGCAATAAAATAAAATCACAGTCACTGATTCTGATTACACTGACCAACAAATTGGAATTTTTTTACAGGTCCAATGTAGTAGTTGTTTTTGCATTATTATTGACTAAAACGAACCTAAAATCTCTATTAAAGTTCCAAAGTCTTAAATTAAGAATAAAATCATATGACATTTTTTAAAAGAATTTAATGGTATATCAAAGTTCGAATTGGTTTAAATTTAACCGAACCAAAATTTGAGTGTATGGTTTCCTTTCAAAGGGAACTCTTTAATTTTTTTAGAGATGGGAAAAAGAAAGAAATAAGTTAGGGAAAAATTATTTCTTTTTAATAATTGGTACTCTTTTCATTTCTAAAGTGGCCTTTAATTTCAGTAACGAAATAGAGTAAATTCAACATGAAAACATAGGTTCTTTTTGGAAAATACACAACTATGGAAAGATTCACAAATAGTAGAAGGTTTTATTTTTAATTTAAAAACCCCAAATTTTTTTTTTTTTAACGTTTTTTTCATTTAATAGCTTCTTTTTTAGAGGGTAATTTAAAATTTCACTGGAAATTTACACCTTTCCATGAAAAAAATAAGGTGATTAATTTTTTTTCCCAAAAAATTAATGGGGTTTTTAAATAGTTTTTTCAAAATTTTTAATAAAAATGAAATTTTTTAAAATAAAATATACGGGAAAATAATTTAGTGATACTTTTTTTGA
Organism: Listronotus oregonensis; assembly: GCA_019359885.1. Taxonomy (NCBI): domain Eukaryota; kingdom Metazoa; phylum Arthropoda; class Insecta; order Coleoptera; family Curculionidae; genus Listronotus; species Listronotus oregonensis. The sequence goes on from JAHBCN010000066.1 coordinate 192,625, forward strand.
GAAACCCAAAAGTAGATTTTTTTTTAAAATAAAACCCTTCATAAAAAATCCAAAATTTTTAAAATGTAAACTTTTTGGGAGAAGAATAAAATAAAAATTTTTAAAGTTTAGTTTAAAGGAATGTCCAAAATTTTAAAAAAATATGACAAAAATTTTTCAATTAAAAATATAAAAAAACCTGATTAGTTTTAAGACAAGATTTTTTGTTTTCTAAAATTTTTCCTCTTCAAAATGCAAAAAAAGGGGGTCCATTTTAAAATATTTAAATTAAACCAATAAAGCAAATTTTAAAAATTTCCCAATTTTTTTTTTTTAAAGAAAAACCCCTTTTTAAACCCTGGTAATTAAAAAAATTTCCAAAAAATTAAAAATGAAAAAATAAATACAAAAGTACAAAAGATTTGGGTTGGGATCACTTTAAAAGTTAAAAATTGAACTAAATAAGAAAGCAAACAGAGAAAAACCTAAATACTTTTCAGGGGATAAAAAGAGACAATAGTAAAGAGTTTATTGACCTTTTTATTTCCAATTTGAACTAGCCATTTGAAACCTTTTAATCCAAAAAACCCTTACGAAGTGGAGTAAAGAGTTTTTTATTATGGAAAATTTTTCTTTCCTTTTGGGCCCAGCCAAATTATATATATATATATATATATATATATATATATATATATAAATATATAATATTATTATATATATATATATATATTATATATATATATATATATATATATATATATATATAATATATATGATATATATATATATATATATATATATATATATATATATATATATATATATATATATATATATATATATATATATATATATATATATATATATATATATAATAATAATATGTAATAAGATATCACTTTAATTAATAATACGGTTATCTTTTTAATGATATAATATAATAAAAACATATCCTTTTTATTTTTAAAATAATAGGTCAATCACAACAGAACATTGTCAATTATACGTCAAAACATTGTAAAAACGATGATTCCAAAAGGTCTGTAATTTCTATTAAAATTTTAACAATTTAAATTTTTATTATTATTAAATTCTCAGCTAATTTTTTGCACATTACTTTTTATCTTGAAAAAAGTAGATTAGTATTTCATTTTATTGGGGCTTTTTGAGGAGTTTTTTTTTCTGTTTCTGGCGATTAACAAGTTCAGGGGGGTCAATAGGACTGATCACACCAATTCTCTATACCCCGGGACCAGGAGTGAAGCGGACCCCTTATATAAATATTCCTTTTGCGTGTACCCCACAAGGATTATTTAATCATTTTTAAGGCTTTTCATGCCTTTTTAAAGTTTTTATTCCCAGCTTAGGAGGACTTTGTGGGCAAAGTGTGGGCAAAGCGTTCTATTATACTGATATTTTTTAGCTTGTCTGATTTGCAAAGAAACCAACATCTCGTAACCAAATAAAAAAGATGCCACTTTTAAATCCGCTTCATAAAGCAAATTAACTCAGTGAGTACATTAGTCAAATAAAACAGTGACAAATATATATTTTTTTTAAGCAAACTTGGTTCTTGTGTTTTTTATTTAACGCTTGTCCTGCATTACAGGTCATGAAATGTTTACTTATTAAAATATGTTGGGCTTTTAAAGTTATATATAAACATTGCTTACGTTTAATTGATTTTAAATTGTGCTAATTTTACCGTCAGCATTTGCACATTTTAAGAGATGAATTACGTTGAAATTTTTTTTAATGATTTAGCATTATTAAAAAATAAAAATATTTACAATAAATTGTTTTTAATTCTGTTAATCCTACTTTAATGCATAAGAATTTTTATAAAAAAACGGGCTTCTCTTAGTAAGCTTTTTTTATTACATAAAATGCAAAAATATTTTTTCAAAACTCCAATTTATACAGGAAATGCTTAAAAAATTTTAAGCAACGACGTTCTTCCTTTTTTTTATTTACGTTGGACTTAGTTAAGGAGCTGTCAGAACCTGTTACCGGTTGTAAAACTAAAAAATCTACTTCTGGCCTATTAGATTTTTTATTTAAGAGCTCTAGCTTAAAAAGATGTTCAAGTAAATTATTTCAGTTTTGTCTAATTAAAACCTGTCGGTCGAAAAAAGGCAAAAACCCTCTTTGGCATAGGCACACAGTTCAGTTCTAAAAATAATATTAATTTAAAAAGAGACACAGTGGCGTATAATTTAAAAATTATTTCAATAAAAAATTTTAAAAAAATGACAGAGCGTAGACTACTAATAGAACTAATACATTAATTAATGCGACGCCATTGGTTACAATACAAATCTAGAATAATCACAAATATAATAAGGAAATATCGATTTTTTTTCATTTTAACACCCTTTGTCTCAAAACCAAAGCATTTTAGACTCTAAAACCATCTGGTCAGATTGTGACTGGCTAAATGGCAAAATAGCCTCAGGCCAAAAAAAAACATCTGGTCTCTTAAGTTTAATTGTAAGTGCCTAATTACAAACTTGACGTTTTATTGGCGTTGCCGTTTTGACGCCCAAAGTCGAACGACATGAAGTATATGACAACTGCGGCGACGGAGTTTATAATGGTATAAGTATAAACGCCATAAGTTAACTTGGGAACAGGAACTGCAACAGCACCGGAAACAATGTCATATATAATTTACTTTAGTTAAAATTTTTATTCGATTAAAAGTAACGATTTTATTTAAATTCCCCCAATGAAATTAATTTTTATTGACATTTATCATTGAAATTTATAGTAAATTTTTGAATATTTAAATTAACATTGTCTTTTTATTATTTAAATTAATTATATATTTAAAAATTAATAATAAAATGGAAGAAACATTTACTAACAAAATTAACCCATAGTTAAGATATAGCCGATTGCAAAATTTTGGGGGTACTTTATTATAATTATCATTTAGGAAAAAGTTCACCATTGTGGTGGAACTTATAAATTTAGGGGTTGGGGAAAGTTTTTTTTAAATTTTTTTAGTAAGCCATCCATGATGAAAGGGATTGAAATAACTAAACAAAGTCCAAAGGGATACTGGGGGTGATCCCAAAAGGGCGGACCGGTAAGGAATTTGGGGATAGGTCAAAATCAATCCGCCTTATAACCACATTATTAACCTAAAAAGTTTAATTTAGACAATTTTAGTTAGATGAATAATGGGGTAAAAAACGGGTTAATTATTGTGCCACTAACTTTAAAGCGTTTTTTATCCATAGCTCTTGTTTTGTTTTTTGAATTTTTTAAAAATATGTTAAATTTTATTTTAAAAAAATTTAACCAATCGATTAATAATTAATTATTACGGGTCCCAGGTGAAATGAAAAAAAAAATGTACACACTGATTTTTTATTCTTAGATAATAAATAAACTTTTTTCCGATATTTTTTCTATCTATTGTTTCAAAAATTTTTTGGAATTTTTTAATTTCATTAAAAACTAAAATTTTAAATAAATTAAACGGATTTAACCCAATAGGTCGACTGAATGAGTTTTTTTTCGAAAACAGAGTTGAAAAAAAAGTTAAAAGACTAAAAAGGGTTTTTTAGTTGCTAATCTAAAATTTTAAAATTGCAAAAAGAGCTGAATATTTTTTTACAATTGTTTTAATTTAAAGGGGTCCTGAGATCAATTGGGAAATTTAAAATTTGTCCTAATTAACTCTTTCTAAAATACCACTGCAAATTTAGAAAATGGCTGAGGGTATTAATATACAAAAACCTATATTTTTTTAAATACCTGATATCCTAAAAGTTTGGGGAAATTATGAAGTTTTTTAGTGGTAATCAAATATTGGGTTAACATTGTTAGAAAAATTATGTTAAAAAAAAAAGAAGTTGGGCCCGTAGATATTAATTGAAAATATTTTATCTTTTTAAAGAATATTTTTTTAACTAGATTTTCAGATAAATTTTTATAGGACTTGGAGAAAAAAATAAACCAGATCATGAATTATACATCTTTCTTTTTGCAAGACAGATTACCTGAAATGGTTCGTGGAATTTAATTTTTTTAAACAAACCAGTATTTAATAAATTTACCCTTTTGGTTCCTTAATGTAACAACTATATTGATATAGAGATCTTTAAAGCGTTATACATACTTTTTTTTTATCATAAAACATTTATTTGTAAATTTAAACTTAAATGCCATATTTTGTTTTTATTTTTATTTATATACAATTATCAATAGTTTATTAATAGATTCCAACTGAGAAGAAATTTTATTTTGTCACATAATGAAACTTTCAGAACTTGAGACTTTCTAAAAGAAATAATCATTTTTTTTTTTACGAAAACCTCTCAATTCAAAATCATTATCACTTTAACGGTTTTTGTTCTACCTTTCAGGCCGCCGACTAAATTTTACATTGGCAAAATCATTTAAAAAAACAAATTGTTTTAGTGGAAATAATTATTATTTATATAATTAAAAACATTTTGAAAATTTTTATAAAAATGTGTTATTTTTACTTTTAATTTAATTTTTCTGTATGTTTAGTCCTTTTAGGTCCCGAACAAATATATTTTATAATTCAAAATTTGTTTTTTTAAAAAAGGGTTTTAATGATTTTTTACCGCCAAAATATATTGAGTTTAAAAAGGTGAATATTTGATTGTACCAAAAAATTGCAATAAGCCAAAAAAGGGAACTGTCAAAATTTTCATTATCAAAAAGAATCTGATAAAAAAACATTTAAAACTAATGTTAAAAAGATAGTGTGTTTTAAAATATTGGGGGGGGTCCAAAACACACCCGGAAATTTAACATTGGTTCAACAAAGCTGACATCATAGATAGAAAAGCATTTTATTCATAAACAATCGAGCTTTGCACATTTTGTGTTTATTATTTGCGACGGAAATGGAAGATAGTTTTTTTGATTTGGAAATGATAACCAGAATATACCCTATTTTTACAAAAGACTTTTCCAAATTTTTTAATTTTTTAAAAAATTATTACCAACTAAAATTTAAAAATTTTTTACAAAAAAAACCCAAAAAAAAACAACAAGAACATTATACAAAACATATTGAAATTTCCATTGTCGAAGCCCAGTACGAAAAAACCACACTATTAGTCGTTGGGAAGTACGCTTTAGGAAAGCCCTGTAAAGTTGTCGCGCCATTTTTTTGTCCAAACAAAATAGATTTTGAATCATTATTTTTTTTGGGGTATATTTTATAGTAATAAAAAATAAAATATTTTTCCCAAGTAAAATATAGAGTTTAAGAATTAAGAAATTGAAGGTACCCAATACTCCAAATGAAACGAAAATACTTAAGCCATTAATCAAAAATATTGTAGTAACCATTTCCGGTTTTGGGATATTGTTGATACAGTTTCATCCATCCCCAGCAAAACCCTTTTGAAGGGCCCCATGATACGCTATCCAACGATGTTCTCCATTTAAACCCCAACACCCCATTGATTTACATTAAAGAAATTGAAGTTATGTTAGAAAATGTCGAATTTAAATTTTTACCAGATAAGGATATAAAATATCAATTTAATTTTTTTGGTTTTATTTTATTCTTTAACGATTGTTGATATTTGATAAGAAAAAAAAAGTTTTTTTGCTTTAAATTGAACAAATTGTTATTTTTTGTAAAATTTTACTGAAAATAAATTAATTTTCTATAACTTTTCCATTTCAATAAAATTTCTTAAAAACAGAGTAAAATGGAGGTATTATAAACTTAAAATAATATTTTTCTGAAGTCAAAACCCTTACGGTTTAAGAAAATGACTAAAAAAGTTTTATGTTAATCAATTCATACGTAATTTAACCTTACCAATCAAGTCCTTGTGAATTAAAATTTATTATTGTTGTTAAAACAAATCAACCAAATGGTTAAAGAATAGCAATATGCCAAAAATTAACAAAAATGATATTTACATCTCTGTATTTTGGGGTAATGGATTTCGAGGTATCCTTTTCCCCATTTTAGTTTTGGTAATTTTAGCATGAGAATATAAACCCCCCAAATAGAAAAGCCAAAACCGAGTTTGGGAATTCATAACTCAGGACCATAACCCTTGTTTTCCTTTCCGTTAATACGAAAATAGCGTTATCAAAACTTTCTTAAGGGCTTATATAAAATAAACACGTTACTTAATGGATTGCCGGATGCCCTACCAATATAAAACTTTTTGAATATTGGTATAACTAAGTAAAGTTAATTAGCAATGGTCTTTGTTTAAATAAACATACATTTTAGTCAAATGGATTCATTTAAAAAGGCTTTCCTTGTGAAGTCAGCTATAATCAGCTAATTACAGCAACAGCAAATGAATATTCATATATGTTAACATTTAAATTAATTTTTAAACAAGAATTTTAAGTATTTCATAAATGTATTAAATAATATCCGTAAAGGTTCATGGTCTACCATATACAGTGTGTTCCAAATTGGTGGGGAATGTGTGGGGATCTTGAAAACCACGATAGATAGAAAATTGGTTATGTGGGAAAAGTTTTGGACAATTATGTTAGTAAGCTAATCCCGTTTACTACATGGTTTTATCTATTTAGGTTTTTAAGAAATTTTGAAAAAACCTGAATCATGCATTTTCGAGAATCGGCCATATTTTTTTATTAGTGAAAATTTTTCAAATCTGTAAAAACTTCTTTAAAGCAACTTTTTTTGTAGAATATGACCGTGTAGTCAATTTTTATTTTCTACGTTTCGGGTTTTTAAAATCATCATCAACTTTATTTTTTCATATGGCCGCCATATTGGATTTTTACGCAGCCAAATAGTGCTTTTTATTTTGATTTCAACAATGTATAACATGTTATAATTTAAGAGTTTATAACCTCATTTATTTCAAGAAACAAATATTTTCCTAGTTGGCCTTGATTCCGGCGAACGTCATTTTTTTTGTAAACAATAAAATATTAGTAATTGTCAAAATAGATAAGCTGAACAGATATTTTACAGAAATGGGTTTTCGCGAGCAAAGCTATACCGTTAATACCGTGTTACAACAAAACCACACGTAACAAGTTAATTGAAACAAGTAAAAACAAAAACGATGAAAAGTGGCTAAACCAATATTCCTACTAAAATGAAGATGTAAAATAACGACCTAAAATTCAAAATATTGTCCATCTCTCTCAACATATTTACGATATTTTTTTAAATAGTCTTAACTATCCTATAAATGATTTTCTCAAAAACCTGAATAGATAAAACCATGTAGTAAACGGGATGAGCTTACTAACATAATTGTCCAAAACTTTCCCCATTTAACCAATTTTCTATCTATAGTGGTTTCCAAGATCCCCATACATTCCCCACCAATTTGGGACACACTGTATAGAGGGTAGATCAAGATTTTGATACTAAAGTATGAGAGTTGATAAAAACCCGTTTTTATTTAAAAAAAAATCCATAAAAATATGTCAGCAAATGCTTCAGTTACAGTGCGTGTTATTTTAGATCAGTCATCGCCAACCTTTTCAATGTGTTCAGCTACTTTCATAATTTTTGAATAAAGAGTGAGCTACCTACGTAAGCCAACCTAAATTAAATAATACACCGGTATATTCGACGTATATGATTTTATTTTACTAATTCCTTCTAATAAACTAATGACTTGTAGTACTTATTTATAGCTATCCTATTACCTAACTTATAAATACATCCATATTTATATCTACCGATCATACCAAAATTTTTACGCAGCCACAATGGCATGTCATATATGATTTAATAAAAGTGAATGCAATTAACAAAAAAGTAATGTACTTTTTTTAGCAAAAACATGTGCAGATAAAAAATACAATACATGTTCAATGAAAAGGTTGAAATTCAGTCTCATCGATAATTTTTTTATGTTTGGAGCATAGTTTGATACAGCCAATCAAATACAATTATATAAATGTTCATCTGTAGATCGATTGCGGTATTTGTTCTTATTTAGCTTCATACTGGACACAGAAGAATCAAACAAATACGTTAAAGTAAATAACACCTTCCGATATTGGAATTTTCTCAGATGAAATAAGATTTTTGAAGTGAGAAAACAAATCCAATCCAGTGTCCTTTTAGTGGAATAAACTTTAAAAAATCTTCTTTAATTGTAAAATTACTAAAAACCATCCTGACGAATAAGGCCATCTGGGAGGTGTCAACCACATCTGTTAGCTCATCCAGTTGCAGTGAAAAATAAACACAGTTACCTAACTCACTTCTTAACTGCGAAAACATATCTACTCGTCTTACCACTGTATTAGCGGAAAGTTGCATAGATTTTATAGCAGACACTATTTCTTCTTTATTTTTTAACTTGGCAAATAAGAAATCTGCAGCTTCTGAAAACGCCTGTTTTCTGATTTCTCCGTTTTCATAGGGTTTCTTTTTTTGTGCAATTATCTGGGACGCACGGTAAGATGCTTCAGTTGCAGCCTTATTTTTGTCGAGTTTTTAAAAATATTGACTGTTGTCCAATTAACTGATTTTTTAACTGTTTCAGTTTTTTCCTTCCTAACTAATGGCAGAATGTAATGGGAATGATTTTTTAAAATTCGAATGTACAGTTTTATGATGTCTCTCAATATTTCCATTTTTAGCTACGGAGACTGAGTTATTACATAACAAACATACATTTTTACCTTTAACTTCTGTAATTTTCCGAATGGAAATGGTATGTCTTTACTTTCTTACTACCGCTTGCCATAATATTTCCAATTTTTAGGTCAGCTCTAACGAAACTACTGCGTGTTTGTACAGTATTTAAACTGTACGCAATGTCGCGCGTGATCAAAGTAACCCAGATCGTTCTCGAACAGTGAGTTGTGGCTAGTAATAAGTAATGTAATAAGATATATTTATTGAATTTTTTTAAGAAATTTTTTAGCAGTGAATACGTTAGAATTTCTAATACTAAATAAATTGTAAGTTTACTAGTTGTTTACATAAATAAGGCAATCTTCTTTTATCTTGACGAGATGAACGATAAAGCGTTTTCGGATAATATTCCATACCTTTTTTATTAGGAAAAGTAATGAAATACTCAGTTTGGTATCTTTAAATCAGAATGTTAAACACTATCCCCCTAACAAAAAAAAAACCGAAGTTGTTTAAAATGAGGATCGTTTATTTTCATGCATAATGATACTATTCCGGGGTTAACATAGCAAATGTTAGTCAACCTAGGACAGAAAAGGGCACAGAAGTCATTAAAACAAAAAAAATATTTTTCCGAGACGTTTAGTAAATTCTTAATTCTCCTATTATTTAAAACAAATTTTAAACAAATTGTCGTAATACCCTATTATATTCTCTTAGATATTAAATGTGTCTCAAAGACGTTTATCAAATTTAGTAAAATCAATTAGGATAAAAAGGCAACGGAGTTGTAGTGTGGTTATCAGCCAAGAAAGTTTGAAGGTATATGGAAGGCCAATGCTGTAGAACAAAATTGTCTGGGCGTGCAGGGCAGCGGGAATAGGGGAATTGGCCCCGTGGAGTTTGCGCAATGAATAGTAGGTCAGGTCCGAACTTCCATAATTCTTTGTTAATATCTATAAAGTTGACATCACCAAATGTCAAATTATAACTACCTATACATTCACTGTTTTTTTTTATTTTTTGCACAAAATTGTCGGTTATTAAACGATACTATTATAGAATATTTAAAATTATTGTGTAATATTGGATTTCATATCATCCGATTAAATATGGAAAGAATAGATGGCGCCACTTTACAGCCTTTTATTTAAATGGTTGATATTTTTGAGAGTTTTGTATTTTTACCAAAAATCTTTGTAAAATAAATGAAAACGCGATTTTTTAAAATAAATTTTAAACATTAAATGATAGTTTCATGTACCAATTTTGTGATAAAAGAAGGGCAAGATAGTGTAAATGAGTTTAATCTAATTGTTGAATTTAAGGATTGATATCTGAAAAATTAAACGTCGAAAAAAAGTTACTTTAGATTTGTAACCAGCGCCTTTGTATGCAAAAATTAATGAAATCGGTAAGGGTAAAAAAAAATAAAAACTTTTCATAATTTAAACTGGTTATTTGTGGTTTATGGTCATACAATATTTTATAAATTTATAATATGTATAAAATTTGTATTAAATAGTGTCACCTCATGGTAACATAAACAAATTTAACAAGAAGTATAGAATTTTTTACATAAGAGATTGAGAAACCAAAAATCTAATTTCTTTTTAAACAAATGCAGAAAAAGCAAAAAAAACTTTAACATAAAAATGTATTTTCTTAATTAGAGGTACCTGTATATATTAAAATTTGCCTGGTTTCCCAATTATTAATAATTTTGATCCTTTAAAAGAATGTACTACATTATTAAATGAAATAAGAGTACCCAAATGTAAACCTAATTTCTTTTTAATGATCCACAGAAATACACAAACATTGTGGTATTCATCTAAAAGATAGTTAAGATCACCTTACTTTGCTCACTGCTATTTCCTATTTTCATTTTCTATTATTCATAATTAATATATTATTATTTATTTGGTTACCTAGCGTTGCGTCTCATAAGAAGCACCTAATTTAAATACAAGAAATACTTACCTAAAGTAAAAAATTCCGGGTAAGTTACCCTTGGATTTGCAAGACAAAACCAAACAACCCCTAGGCATTTTGTTTCGATATTATAAGTAACAAACAATAAACACAAAATTATAGTCATAATTTAATAAACACTAATCACTAAAATAAGAAGGTTTTTAGCAATCCAAAAAACTTGTGCAACTACATAATATAAACACACAAAGCAAAACAATTGAAATTAATACGGCGCAAACCACAACGAAAATGACGAAACCACAACGAAACATAAAATTCGCTTGGGAGTTGATGAGACGACGACGATTGATGGTACAGCGCGGATATAGTTTTATACGCGCCATGCCGTTGTACCAGAAAACGGTACTCCGACTCTCATAACAGTATAATGTGTTGCCTAACTACACACTGATTTATCAGTGTGTAAATAGGCAACACATTAAAATATTTCGTGGAATGTTGTTATTGCGCAGAATCGGCGGGGCTCACTTTGACAGTTACTTTCATAGTGGGCTGGACATTTTTTGATCGAATAGGCCATAGCATTGGGCTTCCATACCTTTAAACTTCCTTGTTATCAGATAATGCCTTTTCGTATAAAGTGGGCGCTTAGATAAAAAGGTATAATATCACAGATATTCAGAACGAGCCAATACGGAAAAAAAGTAAGGAAAGGCGCTAAAAATTACTCCACAGGGTTACTTACATAACATATACTATGATCACAGAGTTATATTTATTTTTTAAGGTTAATTGTAAATTAATTTATTTAACTTCCACCACTGTTAACATTTTTAAACAATAAGGAATAAATTGTTGTTCTAAATAGGCATAGAACTTCTTGTAAAATTTAAAAATTGAAAAAAATAAAATCTTTTTATAAGTAAAACGAAATTTCCGAATAACTAACTCTTAAATTGTTTTTAATAAACTGTTTTTTACGCAATATAAATATTTGCATTCAGATATCGGCTGTTCCTTTTAAAAATTGCTACTTTCCGTAACATCGACAACGGCATACACATTGTTGAGTAACATATATTTAAATTGTTGTTAAGCATATAACATTCTAAAATTTAACACTGATATCTCCATTAACAAGAAAATTCCATGCAGGCATGTAATTGTATCCCTTTATATCCAGTTCAGGCGGTAGAAGCACCAAAACTGCAATTATTCGTATTTTAGTCGTAGCATATTTACTATCTAGTCCCGGCACAAATAAATTTTCTAGTTTAAAGGAATTACTACAAAGGCGCAAAAAAACTATACACTTAGGTTTGTAACTTTTCCAAAAAATGAACACGTTTACAATAACATTGCCCTTATTTTGTTTTTGTCTCTTTTTTGTTAAAGATTTTGTTCAATAACATACCTACATAGCTGGTTAAAAAAAAGGTAAATCTTTTCTCATACTTAAAAAGTTTTAAATAATTAGCTCATCATCCAAACAGAATAGTCTATTTATTATATTTTCAAACGTATTCATACGTCAATAACGTGTTTAAAAAGTACGGTCGTCCCACGACTAAACGAGGCGATCAATTTTTCTAAAAGTAGGCTTTGAAAAATTTTTAATACTAAAAGGAATATTAATGTCAATGGCGGCATGTCGGCTAAAATATTTTTAAGTTTGTGGCACTTCCGGTTATGTCGAAAGTAGGTGCTCAACTCTTATTTTAAATAAAACACCTTATATTTCATTTTTAGATTTTACACAGATTTCAAATAGATTTTATGTATTATGTTCTATACCTAAATATGAGTGTCTTTGACATATTTAAGTTTTGACGTCAAAAACGACGTTTGCATTCCCTAAAACTAATTATCAAGAACCCTTTATCACCTAATTTAAATTGGATTTATAATTAAAAAGGACCTACTTTATTATATTTTTTACAATATTTTAATGCCTCATTATACAGGGTGATCAATATATAAGAATAAAAATTAAATTAAAAAATTGCCATTTGACAGTAAATGTTTATTAACGGAATACCCAGGCCGGTGTAGAAAAAAGACTCGTAGGCATGACCATGTTATAAATTATTCATGTGATCGTGTTATACTTGTTTTTTATTTTATTTTAAAGACAAATAACCTAATTTAATCTTCTAGAAAATAAACACCATTAGCATTGAAGTTCGACATCCTCTGAATGAAAAGTTTTCAGGACCCTGAATGGATAGACAAGGACCTGTTTTGTGGCCCGCAAGAGCATCAAATTTGACAATATTGGATTTTATTCTTTGGGGATGCAGTAAAGATTTGATCTACAAAACACCTCTAACTGCAACAACAAACATGCGGGAAAGTCTAAGAAAAGCCACAGTTACTCCTTTAATGTTACAAAATATTTACAGGTCTTTAACCAACAGGTTAAAAATATAAATATGTTTACAACAAAATGCAAAAGTATTTAAATATTTACTAATTTAATCATTTTAGCAAATACTGTAATGTTCTGTTTAATTATCAACAAGTTTATTTATGATATGTTTTATACAAAAGAAATGTTTCATTTTATGTGGGCTTCAATAATAATAACGGCAAAAATTCACTTTACACTCAAACTGCTAGAGAAAAATTATTTTTTTCCATACCCGCCTATGTGGTCTGTTAATAAAATATTACCATGAAAACCGAAATGAATGGTTTTTTGTAAATACATAAAAAACCGTTAAGAATTTGAGTTTAATTGGTAAAAAAAATATTTCTGCATTATATTGTTAAAAAATATATCAAACAAGTTATTTTAGATACCCTGTACAAAAATCATGGAATAAAAAAAGGTTAATAGTATCTTAAGACCTTTTTAAACTTACTTCATACCTTACCAGGAGTCAAAAAGTGGTTTTATTTTTTTTATATTTCAGTTAGTGTATTAGTCTTTAATTTAAAAGTTTAATGAAATAATGTTAAAATTAATCTATCTAGCAAATTTATTTAGCGTGTTTCAAATATTCTGGGGTCTCGGCACTCCCTTGGTATCTTTAAACCGTTTTATAATGTTGTTAAGAAGTTAAATTAAAATCAGAATATTAAGCTGTTCTGAATGTTGCAAAGTTCAAAAATGGGTTGCAAACACGTTAATATGGAGCTAGTTCACAGTTTCATATATATGTTAATCATTTAAATCTTATTACTAATTTTTACATCTGCTAATATTTAATAAGTTCAAAACGGTGCATCACAGAGCCATAGTCATATATATGGTTATATTTGTCTTTGGAGAGGGCTATGCAAAAATGTAATAAAATATAGGGTATTTAATTTAAAACAAATCAGTTTTCTGTCGCCATCCTGTATATAAAAACGCAACAAACCTAAAAATAACAGTAAATTAGAGATACTTTTACAACAAACAACTTTTATAAAAACCTTTTTCTCGTATAACTTCCGAGAAAAGATATAGGTCCTTAATAAACGGGTCACCTTGTACATTAAAGTTTGAACTTTAATTAAGGCACTTGGAACTTAAAAAGTATAATTTTACATGTGTTTTTGAGCCCTAAAAGTCGGTATTTTTCGTTTTTATTTTTTAATTCTAAAGGGTAAATAACTCAAAAACTACAAAGGACCACGCACAAAAAGAAAGAAAATGTCCGCTCAGTCAAATTGTCTGAATTTTTGATATGTTATACATTTTGTCATTCTGAACAAAAGTCTTTATGGATACTATGCTCCAAAGTCCACGGTTTAGCCGCTATGGAGCTCCAATGCTCCGCGACTACACATAGTAGAGAAACCTTTAAAATGCATTATAATTATTTTATTGTATGCTGTTTGATGTATGAATGTCACATTCATAATATTGACAGAGTTGACAGCTGTCAAGTAGCTGTCAAACTCTTTCAAAAAATCTTATATTAAAGAATGTAATCATATGTTTTTATGACGCTGAATTCAAATAAGATGTCTTTTTAGTAATTAGCTCAGGAAGTCAAACTCAAAATAGTGTCATACCTCCGAATTTTTTATATATGCACCGATTTTTTTGAAAATCTGGGATTATTTTATCTTACCCTCCATATCAAAATCTATATGGTCAGAAGGTGTGCAAATTGTTTTTAAGGGGTGAAAACCACCCCTTATCGAAAAAATAGATTTTATAGGTTTTTCGGCTTTTTTTCGATTTAAATGTCTTTTACTTATGTAGGATAAATATCCTAACGTATTGTACAATGTACAATATAAAATTGGTGTATTTTAAAATATTAACCCTTAAGAATCTTTAAAAACTACCCTTTTGATGAAAATAATATAAAAAAAATCTTTTAACGATTTGTAACACAACCATTGTAGTTTTACTGGAAAAAATTCATAGCATTTTAATAAAATCATTAGTTACGACTTTTCAACCCCTAAAAACTACTCCTTTGCAGAAAATGAAATAAAAAAATATTTAATGATTGCCAATTTTTAAATTTTGCGTAATTTTAGTATTACAGTTTATTATCTCTACTTAAAATTTTAATTTTCTATATCCTAGCAACCCTTAAGAACCACCCCTTTGACAAAAATAAAATAAAAAAAATATTTTTTATACTGATGTTTTGATTTAAAATTTTGTTGGTTCTAAAGTTTATTCTCTGAACAGTGTATATAAATACATAGTAGGTCTCAAATGTACCTACAGACAACCTAGTGCCAACAGAAAAAATCAGTGCGCTAAAATTTGAAACTTTTTTTACTTTAAAATTGACCAAAAAAAAAATATAAATCTTATTTTTTGTGTAACTCTGTTAATTTTGAAGCTATTACATCCTAAAAAAATCATTTTAAAGGTAATTTTCAGGGCTTTAAGACTACGTATGTTAGAAGGGCTTGAGACCCTTCATATTTTATAGGTAAAGGGTCAAAAGGCTGCGGAAAAGTAGTCCTCGCACTATAGTGAAAGTTTAAATCGGTTATAACTCCGTCAATTTTTATGCCACAAAAAAAATATAAAATAATCGTCATAACAAATGCTACATTTTTCTACTCTTTAGTTTTTTTCGTATCTCTCATAGTTTTGAAGTTAAAATGAGAAAAAGAAATTTTTTTGAAAAATCACAAAAAAACCATATTATTTAAGCTCATTTTTTTCAAAACTGTGCATTTCTAATTAGTAAAACTTTTAAATGTCATAAATAACATACAAATAAAGTAATTGGTGCAAGGAATATGTTTAATTTTGATTCTGAATGAAATAACATTAGTTTTATTGAGACTTTTTTAGTTTTAACTCTTTTACACCATATCTCACTAAAATTTCAGTCAAAAAGACTTTCATTGGTGCTTATTTTAAAGGTCTTTTTATGCTTGTTGAAAAATGTACCCTTTTCCCGTTATTTGAGGTTAAGTACTTGATCACGTAAAATGAAAGATCTTCAAGTAGCTATAACTTGCCTTAGGTAGAACTTTAAGATCATCATAAATAGTTTAGTTTCTTTGTTTTTTTATAAGCTTCATTTTTGTTTATTACACTTTTTTCGATAAAACGCATAATTACAGAGTTATGCGTAAAAAAAATTGAAAAATGAGGTTTTTTTAACTAAAAATCGCACTTTTCAATTGCGAATAATTCAAAAACTATTTATCTGGCGAAAAAACTTGAAATAAAATTTTTTACTTTAAATTTGCATATCTATCGATTTCTAGGGGTATTTTGGGTAAAAAATTATCCATCCCCGAGAAGGGGTGGCATCTACCTCCAGGGGTAGTTGCGCACATCGGCACCTTATAGATTTTGGTTTTCGACCATCCATCTATTATCTGTCAAAATTTTAAATAATGCATATATAAAAAATTCGGAGGTAAAATGCTTGACTGCCTGGACTAAATAAGAAATCTTATATTAAAGAATATAATTATATGTTTTTGAGGACGCCGAATTCAAATGTAATGTCAAACCAATAATATTGACAATTGACAGATGCTAGTTGTCAAATGCTCTTAAAATAAAGAAATCTTACATTAAGAAAAAGAAACTTTTAATTTTGAGGACGCTTAAGTTGAATCTGTTATCAAATCGATACAATTAACGATAGATACAGCAGTAAACTAGTTTTCAACAAACGTATTTTAAATTCATGTTTGAATTGAGCATCTTCAAAAACATAAGTTCCTATTCCTTAATGTAAGATTAATTTTATGTATTTAAGAGCACAACCCTTACATTGTAAATTATAAATAATATTGTTATAATGTTTTCTAATTATTCCTTAAGCGTTTTATTTAATAAAAGGAATAATTAAAACACAAAAAAAGGTTTTAATTTTTAATGTAAGGGCTTTTTTGTCGTTGCTATTATAGCATGCTACAATGAATTCGGGCAATTTGGTCAATGATATTTTTGAGGGGGCTATTTTGTCGGGGTCATTTTGACAGGTCATGCAAGATAACCCCAAAGTAGACAATATAAAACTTGTAAAAGCTTACTTATTTTTGATGTTGCTTTTAAATTCAAATTCCTTTGGGCATACCTAAAACAAAAAAAAATAGGTAAATTTATGGTATCTTTTTATAGTCCATGCATACAAGGTTTTAAAAGTCAAAATGTTTTGAAAAAGCGGCAATTTACAAAAATATTACAAAAAAAAAACGGAATAAAAATGTTTAAGTATGTCTTTAACAAGTTGTGTCAATGATATTCTTCAGTATGTCCAAATAGTTCAATAAGAACATTATTACGAATTGAATAACCACTATATCACGTTCACGATGGCTTTTTTTTTCGAAGAGCTCATACCAAAGTTTAAGCTTTTTGTTGTTTTACCGAATAGGTCACTAATGTCTTAAAAAACAATTTTAAAAAATACCTTGGTATTTATTTCAGCCATATTTTATCAGGAACAAGTATCCAAAATGTATAAATATAATACTAAAACTAATAAGTATTAAATATGATTACAATACTTAACCAACAATAATGTTTTCCATAATATTATATATATATATATATATATATATATATATATATATATATATATATATATATATATATATATATATATATATATATATATATATATATATATATATATTATATATATTAAATTTAAATGTTTAAATTTTGTATAAATCTTTCTGCTAAAATGCTACACATTGTTTTATTGAATTTCTATAAAAAAAAAACATGGTGGTTAAATCGAAATACGGTGATGGCGACCAAATTAGTAGTCTCCATGGTCTAAATATTTAATATATGCTTACCAAATCCTTTTTTTAGTAATCCATTATAATTTGGTGTAGCAATTTGCCAACAACTACCTAATTCTATACCAAAATTAACATTGTTCTAGGTATAGAAATTAGTTATTTAAAAACTTTATCCTCTTAACTACCAAACAATGACGTATTAATGTTGATTATAGCTTGCGTTAAAGTACAACGTTGTACTAACTTTTGCCCTACCTGGTTTAAACAACTTTCTAGTTAGAAAAGACATTGAGACATACACGTCCTAAAAACGTTAATCTAAGACTTAAATTGGGTCAAAACGTTTTAACAACGGATCAAAAAATTAAATTAACTAAAAAGAAACTATTTTATTAGTTAACTATCCAACCTTCCGGTAACGTATTCAGTGCAATGATGCTACACTTGTGTTATATAACAGTGCTGTTAAATGAAGGGACAAGACTTTGTTATTACCAATATGGAGCAAGATAAGAAAAGTCAAGAAATACATTTCTGGTTTATAAATCATAAGCAAAATATTCCTTACTTGTTAAAGTTATGTTTAGAACACATTACCTTACATAATTTGCATAAAACACCAGTGTATCGCCTTTTATTTTTGTAAATAAACTTGACAGTTTACAAAATCCGTCATAAAAATCACTCAATCAATTTATCTAGATTGCCATGGAATAACTGACTTTTCTTTTTTTTAAGTTTTAACAGTAATAGATACCAGGTACAATTGATATAGGGGTTAGAATAACAGAGCTCCTTATTAAAAGCATAGTATTACAGAAATTAGACCTACCTAGAGGCAGCCTTACCGCTTGGCCGTGCAAACAACGTGCATAAAAGAGAAAGAAGAATAAGTCTACTACCTTTCTCTTGAGCTTAACCTGCTGACTAATGGGCGGGGAGAAGTATATACCCCGCTTACCAATCAACACTTTGGAGTGAGAGGGAAAGGTTATATACATAGTCTTCTTTCCCTCTCACACTTTTAAAGGCAGTGCCAAGCAGTAAGGCTGTCTCTATAGGTCTATGCTTGAAAATAATTAATTTTAATTTAGGCGTTAAATGATTTTTTTAATTTCAGTAATTTAAAAATACTAAATGTATATAGGTAGTGACTTCCTTTGGTCTGGATAGTAATAATAATTTAGTTATTTTTATAAGTCTTCCGCAATGACCATCCGAAATACCTTATATAATTTAGGAGCTAATTAAAACATGTTTTTTAATACGATATTTAACTGTATCGATTTTTTTAAATTAGGATTTGGACTGACACAAAGTATCGATACTTATAGAACAGCATTGTTATCTTAACCCCTATGTTAAATGTGCCTGTTATGTAATACTGTTAAAACTTAAAAAAAAAATGAATAGTCGTTTATGCCATGCCAAGCTAGACCAATTTTGAGTAATTGTTATAACACAGTATGTAAATTGTCAAGTTTATTTACAAAAAGAAAGGGCAATAAACTGGTATTTGTATGCAAAATATATAAGGAAACATATTTTAAACATTACTTTAACAAGGTAGGAATATTTTGCTGATGTTTTACAAACGAAAAACGCCTTATTTTTTTTACTCTTTTTTTAGCAAAAACAAAGTCGCGTCCCGTCGCTTAACGGCTCTGTTATATAACAGAAGTGTAGCATCATAACACTGATTATGGCGTACGTCCCGTTATATTTTATTTAAAAAAGTAGTACTGAACGTATGCCGATGCTTGCTGAGAGCCTTCAGCATTTAATTAACTTATTTACGTTCACATAAATCAAATTTTGGAGGACAGCAGCAAGTACAGCTTACGTTTAGCGTTTTATTTACACTTTTTTAAATAAAACAAAAAATCGGGATTTACTTTCGTCTTAACTGTACGTGTTTGTCTTCACAGTTTTGATTTTAGCCCAAGTGTACTCATTTAAGCCACTGCAAATCTTCACAGATTTAGGTAATTCTGACAGACAGAGCAGAGTGAAAAAAAAAATTAACCCCACAAAATGTATATTTATTTCTAAAAACATTTCTTCACCACCCCAATATTGTTGTTCTATTTAAAAAAAAAAACGGGCTTTTAAATATAGTGCCCCATATTACAGGCTCAAAAAAGAAAGGAGTTCTAATACCAAAACAACCTCAAAACTTCGCTTGGAACATCTTACTTTACAAAAATCTAAACGTTCACGTGGTAATAACGTGCTTCGTTGTGCGTGCGTTCTTATTTAAGTCGGTAAGGAACTCCTGATGCATTATTATTAAAATTTATAAAAAGAAGTGGAAAATAAACTACAGATTTTATAAGTCATAAAAACCTAGTTGAATGCTTGATTCGTAGTAAAATATAAATATTTTTTTAAATTTAGGTTATCTTGAAGAAGTCTTTAATCGTAAGTTAAAGCTATATAGTACAAATAAAATAGTTAAAGCGTCCGGCATTTTTACGACTCCCCCTAATAAAATACTTTTTGGGGATTTCCCTGTGAATTTACTGTGTAAATTATATATAAACTGTAGATGTATTATTAAATCATTTTAATTTTTTTTACCCATTATGTACCAAATAATTTTACAAAGGAAAAAACTTTTAATAACAATTTATTGGAAATGGCTTTGCAAGAATGGTCGGAAGAAAATAGGATATCGACAGACCAATTTTCGTAAATGAGTTATCGGTTTTCTCGCTAAGAGTTACTCAAGTGATATATAGTAGGATTAAATTTACTGGTACTTTTTCTAGTATAAAATAAAAAAAACTAAAGATTTATTGATAATGTCCCCAACTATATTTTAATAACTCTATAGATATCTTTTATTTTGCTTTAAGAATTTTAAAAAATATATAAACTATTTTACAAAGCTCGACAAAAAATATAAATTTGTTAAATAATATACTAAATGAATTATTATTAAATATCACTTATTTTTGAAATATTTTGTTTAAAAATTATCTTGACTTTTGGGTTAGTTGATTTGATTTCATATATTTTTTATAACGATATTATATTAGGCAATAAATTATAGCCCGATTCTTTTTAGTGGTTAAAAAATTATAATTAGACTGTTATATGACTTAGAGATATTTTTTGACCCTGGGTGCTATTTTATCAATCTTTTTGTTACGACTGCTATGAAAATATATGTGTGAATTTTTTTCGCACTGTTCTAAATGTGTGAAAAATATGGCCTATTTGATATTTTATTTTTTCACCGATATCTTCATTGTAAAAGGAGGCTTCAAAGCTCCAATAACTGTTTAGCAAACCTAAGATCTTAGAATTTTTTAACAAAATTTTACCAGTTTTAATTTTAATTATTATTTAATTTTCAGTTAAGTTTTAATACTTTATTTTTATCTTGAAAACGGTGGCAGACTTGCCGCCGAAACTTGAATACTTGTTTAGATTTTTTGGGTCTTTTTTGGGAGTTTTTTTTTTTTTTTGTTTCAGACAATCTGGTAGTCCAGAGGGGTCAATAAAACTGAGCAGGCTTAGTCTCTATACCTGACACACAAATATTAATTATTTAACTTTGCGCATAAAACTTCAACAGAAGGCACTATACACTATATAAAAGCTCCTTCAAGTAGTTCTTAACATGAAAAAACTAAAAAAGTTTATCAATATTAAAAGGTAAGAAAGGGCTGAAAATGACCCCTCAAGGCCCGAAAAGTGGGTTTCTTGCTAATATCTGCCAAAATATGCAAATTGGAGAATTTTTGTTTGGATAAAAAATAAAGACCGCCTTGTATCTACAAAAATGATCCCTATATTTTTTTCGAAAAATCGATAGTTTTCGAGATAACGGGACCCAAAAGCCGCTATCTTCATCGATTCACTTATAAGCGGGCGGACAAATTGTTTCATTACTCGGGCAATAATGTACATTTTTTAATCATTTAAAGTTCATTGAAATGGGAAAACCTGTACCTATGATTGCATATGAGTTTGGGTCCATTCTGAGTTTTGTAAAATATTTAAAAAAGCGGTCAAATTTTATTTTTCACAATATTTTAAGAGTACCCCATTAATTTATTGATATTTAAAAAAAATGGTTTGTTATTAACATTTCTTTTTTATAATGAGACCTAAGCAGGTGTTTAATGATCCCAGAAAATTTCCTTTACATCTTTTTTGCGTTTTGATAAAAAAATGTTTTGCCAATCTGCATTTTTAGCCGTTTTCGGAGTTCTAGAAACTCTGTAGAATAAACGCGTATCAAACACTCATCATCCATTGAAATGCTTTTCAATGCACATCATTTGAAAGCTTAGAGTATCTAGTTTCCAAATGTACTTTTTTCTTTTTAATAAAGTCCAACAGACGGACAACAATGCATTTCCAAACCCGTAAACTAGAAATTCGGTAAGAAACTACCACATCTATCGAGTGTGGAATGTTATGGATTTTTCGACGTCCGTTTTTGCAAAAAAAATTGCTATTGAAAAAAAAGGTAATTATCATTTTTGTAGATTTCGAGGTGATCTTCATTTTTTGTCTGAACAAAAATTCTCTAATTCGCATATTTTCGCGGGAAACTCATCTTTGGGGTGCCATTTTCAGCG
Organism: Listronotus oregonensis; assembly: GCA_019359885.1. Classification (NCBI taxonomy): domain Eukaryota; kingdom Metazoa; phylum Arthropoda; class Insecta; order Coleoptera; family Curculionidae; genus Listronotus; species Listronotus oregonensis. Next base: position 214,921 of record JAHBCN010000066.1, read on the forward strand.
GGTTCCCATGTTCAAATCGTGATACTTTTTCTCGCTCGAAAGCATCCGCGAAGACCTAAAAATTGCGCCACAAATGAAAACTGTACAGATTTGGGTATTTTCAGGTTTTCATCTGGACTTTGGCCATATTGTCAAAAATTACTTTGTTCCTATATGTCAGGTAAAATAAATTTGTTTAATAAACTTTTAGGGCAGAAATAATTAAAAAATAAAGTTATTAATCTGGAATAGTCCGTTAGTCAAAGTTACTGTGTGTTACATACCCGATCTCAACAAAACAAAAAAAACATAGAATGTATCTAGTGGAAAGGTTTTAAATCAAGATCTAAATAACGCGAAAAGGAGTAAATTTATATTTAAATAAAAAGGGGGTAAAAAATTTGTGCCATCAACCAATCGATTCCTGATCTACAGCTGCTGTTTCAACCATATAAACATCACATTATTAAGGGAAATTTTTATAAGAGTCCATGAATACAAATTTTATAGGCAAGTAGGCAACTATCATTACCTTTAAAATAATTTCAGTTATGGGAAAAGGTGCCAGAATTCAAATTTCCTGGTTGAAAAAATGTGTAAATCTAAATTTAAGCCCACCGATGGCCAACAACACAGCCATTCATTATGAGATAAATTTTTGTTTTGAAGTATGCCGCAAAATTTGTGCATTATTTATTTTCTTGTGGTGTGTTTTTATATTAAAAACTGTGAATTGTCCTAAGAAACAATATGGAATGCTATCATTATCCAATTAAGTAGTGCGTTGTACCTAATTGCCAAGATACAACTAGTAAAAGGAATACTTTTTTTTTTAAACGGAAAAAAGAACTTTTTTAAAAATTGCCTGAACAAGTTGGAAATCCAATTTTTAAACCAAAACCTTTAAAAAAGTTTGTACAACTAATGTGGTACGTAGACATTTTTGTGAAACACAACGTCTACCAGGTTACGAAAAACAGCATGTCCAACAGAATACTTACCAATAAGTATGTTATTTTTACATAGAAATAATATACGAAGCAGTCATCAGGCCTTGGATACTGTATGCCTCCGCTATATGGTGGCGACGCACGGAACTTAAGACGTCACAGATAATGCTGAAACACATACAAAGAATGGCAATGAGAGGAATAACTGAGGCAGCATCCACTACTCCGACGGAATCGCTGGAGATTATTACGGGGCTCCCACCTCTCCATATAATAATCAAGGCCTCAGCAAGGGCAGAGGCACTAAGACTGGAGTGTGGAGGACGGTGGAGGAGAAGGAGGGGGTACCATGACATCGTGGGCCAAGTGAGAACTGTGGCTCTTTCGATGAAGCAGGATAGCATTCCCCCAGTAATCCACTTAGACTTTAAGCTATGTTTCCACCGGAGAAACATGAAGGAACTTTTGTGTTTCTGTTGCTTGTTGCTCAAAAATGTTTCCCAAAGTTCCTTAAAGTTCCTAAGTGTTCCTTCTTGTTTCGGCAACAAATGTTGCCTGTTTACAATTGTTGCTGGTTTCCAGTTTTAGCGGTAAACTTCAAAAGAAATTTGGCAACAACAGGGAACAGAAACATATTGTTTTCCGAGTGGAAACAGATACTGCAACTTGTAGTAACTTGTTTTTTAAGAAATTTTTGACACTACCATTATATTATTTCCGATGTGTAGATCGTTATTTTTAATGCATTGAGTAGGTGCATGCCACCATATTCACTTCTATCACGGAGACTTAGTTTCACCCAATATTTGTGCTTTTTTTTTTTTTGCCGACAACACTATATAGGCCGCCGCTGCTGCCGCTATTTTATCATCTTGATCCATGTTTATCAACCGCGGTGGAAACACTAACTAAAAAAGTTGCTCTCTTTCAGTTACCAGAAACATTAAAAGTTCTGTGAGTGGAAACAAAAAGTTTACATTTGTTGCCTTCAAGTTCCTAAATTCACAAACAAGAAGAAACACAAGGCAACAAAAATGTTGCTAAATGTTGCTATTTGTTCCTCTAGTGGAAACGTAGCTTTATGCACAAGGTGAACATAGCATCGGCGCGGCGGATGACTGAGCTCACAAACGTTGTGGGACACCAAGCGAAGAAACAGTTATCTATACAGATGGCGCAGAAGGAGGCCGCACAGGCTTCGATTTCTATGTAGAAAGGACGAACTACTATTCTATGGAAGAATGGGAAAATATGCAACCGTATTTCAGGCGGAAGTTATGGCAATAGCCAAAGCCATAGAATACTGCCTTAATAGAAGATACAGGGGAAAAATAACCATATGTACTGACAGTAAGGCTTATCTAATTTGCCAGGGACGGACTAGCTCTAACACCATAATATTTTTTTAAACCCTGTATGATAAAGGCTTAACAATATTATTTTTGGATAGCTTTAATGTTAAACTAAAAAAAAGATATTTTTAATTGACATCGATAAAATTAACTGTTTACGAGAAATAAAATATTATGATTGGTAAAGTTTTTTATATTATACAGGGTGTTTTTTAACTGAATGTCAATATTTCAGGAGGTAATTTTTGGGTCCATTTTAAGAAGAAAACTTCATATGAATGTATGTCCTTAACGTCTTAACTTTTGAGATAAAAACAAAAACCGTTTCTCTACATGATCATAAAAATGTCGGTAAAGAATATCACCATCCAAAAAATAATATAATATATATATATATATATATATATATATATATATATATATATATATATATATATATATATATATATATATATATATATATATATATATATATATATATATATATATATATAGTTAGATTATTAACCATGCAGAGATATATCTAGACTTAATTTTTCTAGGTAAAAACCGTACTTCGGACTAAAAAAACAAGAGATTAAATCTGATTACATTTTTTTTAGTCTGACGCACAGTTTTCACCAAGAGAAATTAAATCTAGATATTTCTCTCTATGGTGATATTCGTTAGGTACCAATATTGTTATGATCATGCAGAGAAACAGTTTTTATTTTTTAAGCGAAAACCGTGCATCGGATTAAAAAAAATCAAGTGATCAACTTTACTTAGAAATAATTGGAGATTTTAAAAATAATTTTTATTTTAAGAAAAATCAGTGGCGTACCATCAATGTCTGCCAAAATAGGCAGGTCAAATTTCGTACAAACGCACTGGTGAAAATAAAAAAAAACTGAGGTACACCTAAAAACGCTTCTTAATACATAGTACCTGTATGCCAAATTTCATTAAAATATCTAAAGTGGTATTACAGATAATTATTAATAATAAATAATTTATTTTTAAAAATTTTACCACCCTGTATCTCAAAAGTCAAGACGTTTAGGACTTACGTTTATATAAAGTTTTCTTCTTATAATGGACCCAAAAATTGCCTCCGTAAATATTGACATTCAATAAGAAAACACCCTGTTTAATGTAAAAAAAATTACCAATCATATTTTATTTCTCGTAAGCAAGTTGATTTTATCGATGTCAACAAAATACCATTTTTTAGTTAAAGGTTAGAGCAATCCAAAAATAATATTATTGAGCCTTTATATACAGGGTCTTAAAAAATTGCTATTATTGTGTCGGAGTTCGTCCCTGGCAAACTAAATAGGCAAAATATGATTTAATAGGTTTATTTTAAAAATACCTATCTAGTTACCTTTATTAAAAAAGAAAAACATTAAATTTTGGCTAATATTATAAAGTTATTAAAAAAATATTTTCAGGGGCGTCTGTTATGTACCTATGTATCTCCGTAGGGGAGGGTCGTAGGAAAAAAGTTCATGGAAACTTGTCATAATATTTTTAGGTTTTCTATCAGATTCCGAGAGATTGCCCACATATTCTGGGACATCCTGTATAATAGGGCTATTTCAGTTATTTTTTTATGAAAGTACAGGTAGAGTCAAAAAAGCGGCCCGTCTAGTTCTCGTTGGATAACCATGTACGTCGATAAAACATAAAAACCCGAGATTTAAAAACAAAGTTAGGTAAAAGTCTGTAGAAAGTTAAGAAGCGTAGCATTAAGGCGTAGTCCAAGACTTGAAAGAAATCAATTAGAATAATCTATGTTTAATCAAAGAACTCAAAAAATGTATTTTAGTAATGAAAAACATATAAATGAAGGTCCACTCTAGATATTTAAAAATAATATTAAAAAATGGAACTTTTTTTTCAGGTATGCATTAACTTTAAAATACTCTTTTATAATACAATACCATACATTATTATAATAGCTCTATCTTAATTATGAATCAAAATTAATAAAATATATTGCTCAAATTCCGAAATAGCTTAATAAAATTGATATTTTGCTGCCTAAATAATGTAAATTTTAATTAGGTTAATGGATACGGCCCTTGCACTGGTTTTCTGTTTTAATTTTTATTAAAATATTTAATAACATTAAAATTAAAAATGTACTTTTCTTTGTGAATATTATATTTTTTGTAATAAATTAAACACATATCATTAAGAGACAAAGACTTATCTAAAGAGCAAAAAAAAAAAAACCCTTTTACAAATGACCAAATATATCTTAGCTTCTAACTTTAGTGTGTTAGTAATTTGAAAAAGCTTTACAAGACAAAAAAATCTAAAATAATATTAATTTTTATTATAAATGGCCACACACTTTCTTTAAAGTAGTGTTTATTAAAAAAAAATTGGTGAGACTATGATGAGTCACACCAATTGTTCAAAAAAAAAGGAAAATAATAAAAATTATAGCAAATTGATGATCCCGTACATAGGTTAGCTTTACGCCAAAGCAAGCTATAGGTGTGCGTGCAAATCTACCCGCAGCTCAGGGTAAGGAATAGTGAGTTTGTAATGGCACCACCAGTTTTCTTACGAACTACAAACTGGAAGTCTCCTAGATCTTATAGAAGCTTGCTTGGGCGATTACACACCAGTGCACAACAGAAAAAATTAACATTTAAAACTTTTCAAAAACAAAAGGCGAAAAAAAGAAAAAAATAATAACAAAAAATTATTCTGGTGAGCTAAATAAAACCAATATAAAATTTAAAACAAATCATATATATTAAAAAAAGGCGTTTAAATGTATCAATTAGAATAAAAAAAGAGCGTTAGAGAGGTAGACTTAAATATTAAAATATATACTGCCTGTTTTCCGGTAAAGAACAGAGTAGGTTGAGAGTATGTAGAAGAGTCTACAACTGAGGGTCTACAACTTTGTCTGTAGAAGAGTCTACAGCTGAGGAGAGAGTCTACCACTGAGAGTAGAAAGGTAAGTTGAGAAGATTATTGGAAAGAGGTCGAAAAGACTTGAAAAGAAGTTGAAAAGAGGCCCTACAAACAACGGTAGGCATTAAAATATAAAACCAAAATAATAATAATAATTAAAGTTTAATACAAAATAGAACAAATGGCTGAAGGCCTTACATAAATTACCAAATCCTAAAATGAAAACAAATAAAACAATTGCCTGAGGGCCTTAAATAAACTATTAGAATTAAAAAAAATCAAATAAAAGTGGCTAAAGGCGCATTAAATAATAAGTCTCAAAAAATAAAGGCAAAATTAAATAAATTAAATTAACCATTTAAATAAACTACTCAATAAACAGGCTATTTGTGCTAACATTGTTGACAAAACATACCAAAAATTAACAAAATTATTTTCACAAATTAATTTTAAAACAGTAAAAAATCAAAACATTTACGATTATCAACAGCATAGCTGTTACTGCGCATCCATTAGGTGTAAAATAAAATTATTTATTACTGATGTTTAATAAAAACCGGAACTTACAAAAAAACTCTTTTAATAAAAACAGATCTTTATTTATAATTATACATATAAAATTAAAAGAAATTTAATTAATGCGCATGCCTGACTCTTAATTTTATTTTTTAATTAAAACTTACAAAAGAAAAGAAATCTAAACTGTCAACAAGGATAACACAAATAAAAAAAAATAAATTTACTAAAATTAACAAATTAATATCGATCATATCGATATTCGATATACATTCCTCCTACACTTAATAAAAAGGCATAATAATAATAATATCAATCCAAATATCATACAATTAAACAATTATTATCAATTAAGTATCCAAGCTTATAACAAAACTACCCTTTAACATAACAATGCTTACTTAGCAAAGAAAAATGAAACCATAAAGCTACATCTCAAAATTTAAAAATTACAGGCTTTAAAAAGTCAATTTAAGAGAAAAAAAATTATCAACTGTCGTTAAACATGAAAACTGATTATGAAATTACCCAAAAAAAACTTATTATTTTCATTTAAAAAAAAACTGATTACGAATAGGCCATATGGACCTTTAAGCAAATTCTTATAATTCCACAATGTAAATCTTTAAGCCAGTGCCATGAATATATTAAAACAAAAGAACTAAAATAAGGTAAATAAGTTGTCTTACTGAAAGAAAAATGAATATTGAAAACAATAACCCTTAAATAATAACCCTTAAAATTTAAAATACTTAAAACCAATTTTACCCCAAACTAATAAAAATAGCCCGTAGACTATGCAGGTCTAAAAATTATTTCGTTAAACATTGAACAGATTGGCTTTAAAAAAATCACTCTAGTCTTGATAATTCTATACTGCTACTGACAGACAGACAGACAGCACAAATGTTTATTTATTGTTACTTATTAATTAAGATTTTATAATAAAGTTATTTACAATTAAATGTATTAAACTTACTAAAGATTAGAGGGCGGCCTCGAGGATTTTACAACAGCTACTGGATCAATACAAATCCTGATTATTCAGTATTATCTCCGCAAATTTCGGCACTTAAACCCAAAAATATCTACCAAACAATACAATTTCAGCCTTTGCGGAGATTTGGTATCGGCTTGTTACAAGAATCCCTTACGGATATCTTTAACCTTTGGTGATTAAAAATATTCAACAAACCGAACTTGACTCATCAGCTGCTGCCGTCAAAGGTGTCTTAAACGTGCCGCTTTAAGAAAAACCTTGAATCAGGATCCTTAGAGTATATACTTCTGATGGCAGTGCCTAAAATCACCCTTTTACCAGTCGACCATGCATGATTACAGTCCCAGATAGAAAAAGTCCAACAAAAAGAAGAATACTAGATAGATAGATAGAAACTCAACCTCAAAAAAAATCAAAGAATTTATATAAACAAATATCTACGATTGCAAAAGATGTTACAAATTTTAACCGTTTCAGATAAAAAAAAACCCTTTGCAAACTAACACTAAAATTGTACGAAAAGACCAATAAAAAGATGCACCTAACCAAACACATAGGCCCAAAAAAAAATTACCGCTAGGTAACAAAACAACTCCATGGGAATAAGGAAAAGGCCAGGACAATAAAGAACTTTAAACTTAAACCAGGTAAATAAGGCTCTTAACTATACATCCCATGCAAAATGTATAAGATACCGGAGTGTTAATATTATAAGAGATTTTAGTTAGTCGAATAGCGAGCCACAGTAGACCGATCGGTCGCGGTGGAAGGGTGTTATACCCACTCACTTTAAACCTACCTACCTACCTAGTCGAATAGCATCTCGACACAAAAATACAGATATTTCAATTCCAGGTGAAACCAACAAAATGCAGCTAGAATTCACCAAGCAAAATCTATAAAAAGCCACTAGCAATGAGATAGTACCAAGAAAAAAAGAATTTGCAAAATTTTGTTGTTCGAAACAAAAAAAAAGATTGATAAAAGAGCTAAGTAAGCCTAGATATCTTATTATAATTGTAATAAAACTGATACAGGTGAGTGCATAACTCTTAATATAAGCCTCAATATTTATAAAAAAGGAATACATTGCTAATGACGAAATCAAACTGTGACAAAATATTTGATACAGCACACAAAATAAATACAACATAAAATACTTTGCAAAATGTATGGAAAACTTGGCACTGCATAAATATTGACATGACATCGGTTTGACGATTATTCTATTAAGATCCAGTTAAGGCATTATAAACTCATTAATCAATATTGACATCTAAATATGTTTTCCAAAAGTTACACTGTGTCGCCTTTTCACCCCTACTAGCAGGAATAATTGAAGGTTACAAAGGTTTCTACACAACAATAGATTTGGATACACGATTAGGGAACTTAACACCGATGAGCATAATAGCAAACCCTCTAGACCCATTACCGAAAAAATAAGAAAAAGTCTAGAATCCAGAAAATAAAATTGTTTAACATTTTAGGCTTGTATTGAATTTTGAATAGAATAGCACTTATCTGTTAACACATGTTTTTTAAATAAATATATGTATTTTAAGGGTAAATAAAAGACACAGCTACAAAGATTGCATCCTCAGCAGATTTAAACAGTAAACAAAATCACCATACTGGTAAATATTAGTGTTACTAACCGACAAAGAAAATAAAAAAGTTTATATACAGGCTGGTAAAAAAAAATCATACCTTTTTTGGTATTAAAATTGATAACAAAATGAATAAAATTGCCCGAAGCTACTCCACTGGTCCATAATAACGGCAACGTTTATTATTAGAAGGTGTATTGTGATTACTTTACTTTAAGTTATTTCAAAAAACCCAATATTCGAATAAAGTAAAAATCCCAATTTCAAAAGGTTTCCTTTCACCTATGCTAAAATTTTAGTCTTATTTTCGGCCAAAGAATATCCCCCTATTTGGAAACACCAAGTATATGTTTGGTTATAACAAATTTATAAAAAATAAGTATATTTTAAGCTTTTTGCCACAAAAAAAGAAATATTATTAAAAAACACTGCGCTTTTATTTTGTAAATAAACTTTGTCTTAATCATCATATTATATTTTATATGAAATATTTTAATATTATATGTTTTTTAAATAAGAAATTAAAAGTACCCTTAATGTGTAATTGGGTTCTCAGACCAAATCTGGTCCCTTTACCAAAATAAATCTATAACATAATTCAGTGCCCATTTTTTAATAAAAAATTACTAAAAGATTTATTTTAAAAAATAAAAATATTTTACATAAAAAAGATATCATCAAAAAAATATTCTGCTTGAATGAACTTATACAATTTCTCTAAAATGAAATGTCCCTTTTCGTTCTTTCTTGTATGAAACGTCAATTCGATATTATCCAATTTATGAATAAAACCTTTTGCTGGTACGTTAACTATAAAATATTTGAAAAAAAAATTGTCGGCATAATAAAATTTTATTTTTTTTAATGGGCTTTTTGTTGTAAAATTAAAATTGTAATAATATCTACTTAAAAATTAAAAAAGCGTTCAATCTCTATTAGGAATTGAAACTTTTTAATTAGATAAATACTATTTCGTTTTTTACGTTTTATTATCAATAGTGTTACTTAAAAAAAATAAACATTACAATGACAAATTAAAATTATTTTACTTATATAGGTACCTATTAAAAATTTCAACATAATATAAAAAACACATTTTGGACCTTACTAAAATATTGGGAATTAGAGGTTATATTGTTTTATTTTATAACAGTTTTTTAAGAGGTAAATATGGTTTTATTTAAATTTGAATAACATTTACAATATTGTCATTTTTTATTAATTTCGAGATCTTTTAATATATCCAACTTCTGTATTTTTGTTCTAAATGCTAAATAAAAATTCAAAAAATATGTAAATCATTAATTTTTTGAAAGGTGTGTTCAGTATCTAGTAAAAAAAGGTCATCAAATCTTGCAAATTATTTTTTAGATACCGGACGCAAAAATAAATAATCTATAAATACTTTATTCACGCGAAAAGTCCAAAAATTGGATTCATTAAAAAATCTCCAAATTTAAAAACATAAAAAAAAACATAATTTAAATGTGCTTAACTCTCAAGTAAAGGTAGGAAATCTATCTCTAATAAAACTGTCGTAAAATACAGCAAAAAAAATCGCTAATAATGTAAAAAAAAATAACAAAATAGTCCCCGCCCCGCCCCCTGCTGTATTATATTTAGATTTAAAATATATTTTTTTATTAAGTAGTGTTGTTTATTAATAAGTAAAATAATAAAATCCAAGGTATTTAAGTAAGTATTAAAGTAATTAGGGTAATTTTTCTAATTTAAAAAAGAATACACAAATAAAAGTAGCATGGGTTTAAATAAACTTCAAATAAAAATTAAACTGAATAAAAATAAGAAATAATGCAAGTTGACACAAGCTTAAATTCCAGTAAATGACCAAAAATAAATGCATAGGCAAACAGCGATTTTAAGTGTGCGGAATATTCCGCCTACGCGGCATAACTTAGGCAATTTAAAAATTATCAATTTCGAGCATGCGGCGAAGTAATCCGATCTTAGTCGATTTATAAAAATGCGGCAGACTTGACTCAGAATGTCAGACAGCGGCAAGACTTGAGTGACAGACTCAGTATCAAAAATCACTTCATCAGAAGTTGTCATGTAATCTCCAGTTTCTGTCAAATTTAAAATTATTAGAAACAAAAATCCAGGAAAGATAACTTGCTGGGCCGATTTTTAAAAAAGGCCATTTTAAATATGTATTTTACTTTAAGATAAGACAAATTTACTTTACAGTACCTTCCAATTTAAATCCCGTAGATAATTTACAAAAGATAATATACAAAAAAATATACATTTACCCTAAGCTGCTAACCTGTTTGGCGAATAATTATTTAAAAAAAAAGGAATATATTAACTTACTTTAAGTACATTTAAATAAGTGTTTTTTTTTTATTTTAGGTAGGTGTAGTTTGCTGCAAGACATGAATCTTAAGCACTACAAGTTTTAAAGTTAAAGTAAGTAGAACTTAGCATATAAGTAGAAAAACAAAACCAGATGTTTACATTAGAACATTTTCACAAAACCAAATAATATGAGACACAAAAACACTAAAATTTTAGCGATCTAATAGTTACAAAGCATAATCTAACAAAATAAAAATATTTATAGTTTAGATTCTGAATTCAAGTTTTACTTCTGACTAATTTTGTTCTTTTAAGAAAAACTTAAATATAAAAAATAGGGATAGAAATATTTGTATTAATTCCTTGTCCGATTTGCACGCTTTCTTTATAAATTTAAATTTGTGACTTTGGATTTATTTATATACCTTAAAACTAGCATTAAAAAAGGTAATTCATTAGTATTTAATTGTTTGAACTATGATTCCGACATTATCCACTAATGCCGGCCACTCACGCTACGGTCTACTAGAGAGGTGGACCTGGAGCGTGTATTGGCAGAAGAATGTCAGTTGTTTTAACCTATGCAGGTGACCAAAGAAAGATTAAAAATCAATTTTTTTAAGATGTCGGCACCTCATGTTACGGTCTACCGGAAAGCTCGACCTGTGCAGGTTTACCAGACGGTCAATACCTATCTGGGCACAGCAAGCAGGTAAACAGGGCTATTATAACCTAACTGGGCTCAGGACTTGCCAGGTACTTTGTTCTAAGTAGCTTATTTAAGTACAGCACTAAATAATTAGTATTTATTATTAGCGGATTTTCCGGTGCACATTTACCATCTATAAATGATATTAACCCCTTATAATAAAAAGAAATAGTAAATTAATTTTAAAATAATATTTATCAATAACTTTGTATGAAAATACTTTAAAAAAATACTTAATTCTAGGAAAAACTCACTAATTTTTAGTGTTATTAGAGGCGTAATAATAGAAACTATTTTAAGATAATCAAGTTTAGTTATTTGTTATTTTAATAATCTCTTATTTTGCTCGCGATAAATTCCTGCTTATTTTTTGTTACTGTCTATGGTGTGTAATTTATACTATTGCACTTAACTTCAGATTAAACGTCTAAAATCGGATTAATTCTGGTTAGTTTTAGTTCATGCTAGTTAATTCTAGTTAGTTTTACACACAAAATACTTTAATTATTAGCACCTTAAACTGGATTTTTCAACAGTTATTACTGACCCATAAATTGCGGCACATACTTATTAAGAATATTTACATCTATTAAGTGCGCTCATCTTTAAAACCAAGAACTGTAGATATGGTATATGTGTAATTGAAGTTAAAACAAATGCATTCTTTCATATTCTGAGCCAGTATTTATATACAATGCATTTGTAAAGTAGTGAATTAATTTTCTTGTGCATTTTTTAACATATATTTTTTTATGTAGATACAAGGTGATTTTTCTAGGAGGTATGACCTGATAGATGTGAGAATGTTTATTTTTTATCACCTAATTTAAAAGTGCACGTTTTTTACATCCAATGAAATAATTTTAAGTGTGATTTAATAAAAAAAAACAAAGAAAAACGCTTTTAAATTTCAAAATACTAATTTTAATGGCAATTGAAAACTTTAAAAACGACTAAATTAGGGCTTAAATTGAGCACCGTTGGCTGCTTGGCAGTAGCTAAGATTATAAATAACTTCTTTTTGGACACTTTTTGTAACTTTAGGAGGTATAAGCTGTAGTTCGTGATGAACCCTTTTTTTAAATTCTCAGGTTTTCTAACGTACGTTTTACTTTTTAAGTAAACCCCAAAGTAATTTAGGGGTATGAAATCTGGAGATCTGAGTGGCCACTTAACTGTCATTCATCTCCCAATTCAACGAATGCGAAAGACCTTATTAAAATAGACGCGTATGGGTGCTGCATAATGATAGTATGATACTCCGTCTCTTATCGAAGTTTTTTTTTATCTTGGAGCAGTCCACGAGGACTAAAGGCCTAAGTACTTACGTACCGTGGGTGTTTTTGTAGTCCAATTACGGAAGTTCTACCTATTAACATAGCCGTTAAAAAAATGGTAGCCTTATTAGAAAAAGCATATATGTTGTTTACAAAACTATCATCACGATAATTTCCATCCAAATTCAATCATAGTAGGAATTTTAATATTTTCTCGTTCTGTTAATTTAAGCATTGGTTAAAAAATACACATTTTTTTCCGATAAACATTTCAAACACGCTGCTTTAATACAAAGTTTAAATATTAATTCTTTAAAAAACTTACCATGTTTAAATTCAAATCACTGACAGCTAACAATCAAATTTTTATTGTTAAAGTAACTGTCAGACAACCAACAATGCAAAAACTTTTTTCTAGTCGTTTTAAGAGTTGTCATTGCCATTAAATTTGGTATTTTAAATTTGCAATAGCGCTTTCCTTTTTTTCTATAATCTCCCTATGTCGCAATAGTTTTTTCTTTAATAAACACTTTAAATATGCTGCTTTGATATAAAGATAGAAATAATATTAATTCTTTAAAAAACCAACTTAAAGACTTTTAAACGAAGTTTAATTTTAAATTACTGACAGCTGACAATAAAATATTTAATGTTTATCAGACAGCTAACGATTCGAAAATTTAATTTAGTTGTTTTAAGAGATGTCATTGCCATTAAATTTAGTATTTTAACTTTTTGGAACGTTTTTCTTTTTTTTCTATACTATTCCAAAATTGCAATAATTTCAAAAGGTTAACTACTCTAGAAATATAGTTTAAGTCAATATCAAACTTACAGCTACTAAACATTATCTGCCCACCTACTGAATAGAATAGAATAGAATAGAATAGAATAGAAAAGCTTTTATTACCAGTTTGGTACATTGTAGTACATAGGTTCGTCACACATAAATTTACATATTCAAACAAATACATAATGATTGTTGTATAGTACCTAATAAAATACAAAGTCAAACTTAATAAAGAAATTAATTACATACACACACAACATAAAATATACAAAGTTAAGTTTAATAAATAAAATAAATATAAAAACCTATAATTACAGCTAGATACCACATAAAATTGCTGTACACTGAATAAGCAATACCAAGTGGAATGTAGTCGCTTACAGTAAAAACACAAAATCAACGACATAGTTAAGTAAGCATCTTAAGGTCTTCGGTTTTCAACAAACTCTTCTACGGAATAAAAAGCACCCTCAATGAGAAACTTCCTTACTTCTTTATTAAATTTAACAACCCGAAGGGTTCGAAGACCTGGAGCTAGATTCTGTACAATTTTGTCTAGTTATAGATGGGAGATCGCTCAAAGAAAGAAGTCTTATGTTTAGGGATAAGAAGCAAATCCTTTATTCGTGTACCATTATTTGACTTTAAATTCTAAAATAAAAGTCAACAAACAAAGGTGATGCATTATATATATATATATATATATATATATATATATATATATATATATATATATATATATATATATATATATATATATATATATATACAGGGTGTTACTTAATGGTATGTCATAATTTGAAGGAGGCATTCCTGGATGGATTTTAAGTCGAATAGTTCATATAAACGTGGGCCCTAAAATGCTTAGTTATTAAGATACAGGGTGTTAAAGTTTTATTTTATTTTCACTTTTTAATACATTTTTCAAAGACGGTTTGAGATATTGAACTGAATTTTGGCACAGGATATTATGGCATAAAAACACACTTTTCAGATGTTCATTTAATTTTACAAAAAAAATACTACGCCATTGACTTGGGAAAAAAATTATGGTTTTATAATAATTATCAATCAATTATAAACAAAAAATCCCTCTTTCATTTTTGCCGTCAAACTTACCGTTTGGGAGAAATCGTTAATTAAAAAAATGTCTTATGTACCCAAATTGCATCTTGAAAAATTATTATTGAAATAAATCAAGTTAGCTTTGCTCGTTGCCAGCGATTGTTGTTTTGTTGTTGTAAACATTATGACACTGACGTTAATTATCATTCTTGATTGTGTTAAACTTTTATTTTCAATTTTAAATACATTTTTCAAATATTTATTTTTAAGCTATTTTCTTACAAACTAGTGAACAAAAAGCAATAACAATTAAATACAATACATACATAATTTACAAAATATGTTGGAAATAACCACCTCTCGCCTCTATGCAGGCTTCTGCTCTTCTTCTCATTGAATTACGAACCCTTTCAAAAATTCCATGCGTGTTTCGGATAGTTTCACATCCGTCAATAATTCTATTTCTGAGTTCTTCTAATGTCACAATTGGTGTATGATAAACTAATGTTTTTAGGTGTCCCCACAAATAAAAATCTAGGCTGTTCAGGTCAGGCGATCTAGGTGGCCAAAATTGTGGTCCTCCACGGCCTATCCAATGATTTTGGTAGGCTCTATTTAAATGCTCACGAGCCAATATGCTAAAGTGGGCGGGAGCGCCATCATGCATAAACCAAAGTTGTTGCCGTAAATGAAGAGGAACATTTTCAAGAAGCAAAGGCAAATCATTTTGGAGAAAATTACAATAATCCTGTCCGTTAAGGCGTCCTGGTAAAAGAAATGGTCCAATTAAATGGTCGGATACGATACCGATCCAAACGTTCAGTGAAAATTGTTCCTGAAAATGTGTCTCTGTAATCGCATGAGCGTTTTCCTGGGCCCAGTAATGATTGTTATGGAAATTGGTTATTGCATTTCTTGAAAAATTTGCTTCGTCCATAAACAATATTCTGGCATCAAAATGAGGATTTTCTGTTACTTTTTGGAGATACCATCTACAAAATTGCGTACGTGGTTCATAATCTCTAGGAAGCAATGCCTGAACCCTTTTTATGTGAAAAGGATATAACAAAGAATCTCATAAAATCTCCCATACCGTCTTGTAGGAGATGTTTAATGCCATACCTATTTTTCGCGTACTTGTGGTTGGATCCTCTTCGACTGCATGCAGGACAGCCTCCTCCACTGCCGGTGTTCTAACTGTACGGGGCCTTCCCTCGGAAATATTAGCTTTAAAACTGCCAGATTCAGTCAGACGACGATGAATGTTTATAAATGTTCGTCTATCTGGGAGAGCGCGATTAGGATACCTTTCTTGATACAAACGCCGCGCCTCCACAGCATTACCATTAGCTAGACCATAAAGGAAATGCATTTGTGTCATTTCCAAATTAGAATAATTTACCATTTTTTTAACTAGCAAAATGCACGTTTTAAGATCGAAGGAGAAATAAATACAAACTGTCAAGAATGATAAAATTAACGTCAGTGTCATAATGTTTACAACAACAAAACAACAATCGCTGGCAACGAGCAAAGCTAACTTGATTTATTTAAATAATAATTTTTCAAGATGCAATTTGGGTACATAAGACATTTTTTTAATTAACGATTTCTCCCAAACGGTAAATTTTACGGCAAAAATGAAAGAGGGATTTTTTGTTTATAATTGATTTATAATTATTATAAAACCATAATTTTTTTCCCAAGTCAATGGCGTATTATTTTTTTTGTAAAATTGTTTTGAAAATTCGTCATAGCTATGCCACTGGTTGCAAAAAAAAATTAAATGAACATCTGAAAAGTGTGTTTTTATGCCACAATATCCTGTGCCAAAATTCAGTTCAATATCTCAAACCGTCTTTGAAAAATGTATTAAAAAGTGAAAATAAAATAAAACTTTAACACCCTGTATCTTAATAACTAGCATTTTAGGGCCCACGTTTATATGAACTTTTCGACTTAAAATCGATCCAGGAATGCCTCCTTCAAATTATGACATACCATTAAGTAACACCCTGTATATATATATATATATATATATATATATATATATATATATATATATATATATATATATATATATATATATATATATATATATATATATATATATATATATATATATATATATTTTATATATATATATATATATATATATATATATATATATATATATATATATATATATATATATATATATATATATATATATATAATAAATCATGGAAAAGTCAAAATTTGCTTATTAACAAAAGTCGATGATCACATTATATGTAAGAAAACTGTAAGCTAAAGAATAATAAACGGCCATTAAACTCGCTTCACTCAAGGTATTTTTCAATTTAAAAATAGCAAAATAAGCAAAGTTTAATTTTGCACAAACGTGTTCAATGTGTGCATCCAAAGAACAGGTTGAATTCAGGTAGGTGCCCAAAAAATTTGACAGTACTTGAGGCCTCTACATTGTTCACAGCAAAAAATTGTTCTGGCACGGACTTACGAATATGCATGTTAACAATAACAGTCTTATCAGTATTAAGGATTAAGTTATTCTTTCTAAACCATAATTCAAAATCGTGCTGTACCTTCATTATGTTGGCGCTAAGGTCCAATAAGTCATCAGACACGACAACAACCGTTGAATCATCTGCATACATTGTTAAATGATTGGTTTTTGGATGGGTTGAAGCATCATTTACATATAAAATAAAAAGTAAGGGCCCAAGGACTGATCCTTGTGGCACCCCCAAGCTTATTGATTTGGTATCAGAGAAAATATCCTCATATTTTACAATCATTTTCCGGCCGGTCATATAAGAGTCAAATCCAGTTAAGTAGAGAACCTCGTATGCCCATGTTATATAGTTTTGTCAAAAGAAAAGATTTATTAACTGTGTCAAAAGCAATTGACATGTCAAAAAAGAGGGCAACAACGTATTTTCCCTAATCTAGATTTTCATAAATAAAATTCAAGAGTTTAAATGATACAGTTTCCGTAGATTTTCCAGGAATGAAGCCATGCTGGCATTTTTCAACAATGCAGTACTTACTGACAAAATTTATTATACGACGATAAACAACTTCTTCCAACACTTTGGAAAATATAGAAAGCAAAGATATTTGTCTGTACTTGTCTATATTGCTTCTATCATTTGTTTTGTTAACTGGAATTACATTCGCGGTTTTTAGAGCCTCAGGAATCACGCCCTCTGACAAACCTAGGTTTATAAGATCACTCAAAGTACTGCCAATTATCTGACCAATAGACTTAAGTAATCTAGAATTTACGCCGTCAGTGCCTGCAGAATTCTTATTTTTAAGGCAGCATATTATATTTCTTATCTCAATCTTATTAGTATTTGCAACAACTATGGAGTTTCTCAATATTGGAGTTTCTGAACACGTGGTACTAATATTACCATACTTATCTTTAATTTTTTTTCTGAGACACTACTGAAATGGTTTACAAAAATGTTTGCTTATTGACAACTGAATAGACTGAGTAGTTAGATTTTGTCTGTTAAGTTGGGTATTTACAATTTTCCATATTGTTTTACTTTTATTCGCAGAGTTAGAGATGCTTTTTTTATAGTAACTTTTTTTGCATTTTTAATCTGATTTTTGTATTTCCTTTTCCCCTGTTTGTACCTCTGAGTAATTTCTACACTACCGGTTTGTTTCTGTAACCAATACAATCCATCTAACTCTAACTTTATTTGCGCTAATTGAGGATTATACCAGTTTTCGGTCTTAAATGTACTTACAGTATGTTATTTAACAGGACAGGAGCAATCCAGACAATACTTTATAGTATCCAGAAATTCGCTCCACACACTATTAGTCCCTTCATAATAGTTTAAAATATTATTCCAGTTCTGTCGTTTTATAAGACTAGTAAATACCTGGATATTACTTGTTGTCTGTTAATAGTGGCCTACCTTTATTTGTGTCTTTTTCAGGATATGGATTTTTATTTTATATATTACCTTTGAAGTAACAGTCCAAAAAGAATGTAAACATATAATGCACTTAATAAATAGCTTTATTTCTTTATGAATTTAAATTATTATGACGAACTATAAACAAATGTTCCTATTTTATACTTCTTGGTTATCAACAGCATATGAATATTTAAATTTTATTTTAAATAATAATTACTTCAATGTGAAAATTTTGTATGTTTATATAATGGTGATATTTTGCCCTTAACACTAATTTTTAATAATATTTCTTTTCTAAAATATATATTTCTTAATATCTTTTTTTAACAATAATTTGTATTCCTAGAAAACAAAATATTCCTTATAAATACTTTTAACCGAGCTATGGATGCCCTATTGTATAATATATTGTATTATATTATATTGTGTCTAATAATTATAGGTTATTTAAAAAATATATATTATTTGTCAAAGAAATGAATTAAAATTAAAAACGTTTCAATTTGTCTATAATATGTATATTTTAAAGTGCCCTGCTAGACTCCTGGGCGAGAAACGTGCCTCGATGTATAAATCCCTTATCCCATCCTTCTTACTAACTATATTAATTTTTAAAAAACCCATAGGTTTTTTTCATTAATTGTGTTAATTATACTTATATTTAATTATTTGCTATGTCCAAATAAATTAACCATACTTTTTATTCTAAAAAAGGCTTATTTGGCATTTAGTCATATACCAATTTTTCTACACAGTTATTTTCCTTAGGAGCTTTAGCGGACAAAATAAGGCCCGCTTTTCACTATTTGTTAATGCGATGATTCACAAATTAACCATAACTAACCACAAAGTCATGCAGCGATTCGGAGAAAAGATGGTTTTTGAGCGAATCATCAAAAAAAAAAAAATGACAAACCGCCGAAACGGTTTTGCACATCATTCTTTGTTGATTTAGCACTGCGTTTGTGCAGTAGGCAGGTAATAACACGAAACATATTTAGTTAAAAAGTATATGCCAGAGAAAAGAGATAACGTTGTAATTTTAAGTAAAAAAGTGTTAATATTGTTTTCACCTTTGTGAAAAAAAATTTAATTACGCCATACTGCATTGACCAGTGACACAAAAATTAAAGATCAAAATAAGATGCATGACGCATTTAAAAATTTTGCTGAAGGTATTGGTATTAAGGATACCAACAAATTAGAAAAGGAATTCCAGCAATTTTATGTAATTTGTTTAAAAGTTTGTTTTGCATAAATATAACGCCATAACCCAAAACTAACCAAAACTTTTTATCACTGAGCAGTATAAGCTCTGAATCCATTTTAGAACCGACTAAAGTTTTGTGGTTGCATAGTGGACAAATTTATAAACGCAGTACCAATATGCATAAACGCATTAGAAATAGAATTCAATGCATCGATTCATCAATGCGCGTATCGCACCAACGCGACGAAACAATTCCCAAATTACATCAACCAATAGTGAGTAGGCTTAACTGACAACTAGAAATGTTTGTTTTTTTTTTTCATAATCTAGATAACGTAAATAGTAGGATAATTGATTTGGTAATAAAATTCAAATTTTTTCCTTATTACTTTTAACATAAACTATTTTTTAAAATCGAAAAAAACAAATCTATTTTAACTGTTCACACACAAGTTAAAATGAGTAAAACCATATTTTTAGGTACTTTTTTAAATATTGTATTATTTACCTGCATAATTAGAATATCTTATATTTTTAACAAAAATAAAACTATAGGAAATAAAAAAACATTTAAAATGCAGCAAAGAAAGATAATTATATTTTTAATTAACCACAGAAAGTTAAAATCTAATCTTGTCTCTAGTTATTCAGGAAACTTCAGAAGAGTCCGTAATTACATAATAAATTATCAGATTAAAACAGACGGACTACAATTATGCAAGCATAAATTGCACATCCTATTTATATTATAAGTTTATATTATAAATAAATATAAAGATTACATTTCTCAAAACTTTAATAAGTGCTTACTTATAGATATATATTTTTTATTGTTCCATGCACTTTTAAATTTGCGTTGTGCCTAGAAATAATAATAAATAATAATCATAATAATAATTTTTTATTAAAACAATTATTACATATTATAACAGTGAGTAAAGTCATCTAAAGGTAAATAAATACAATTTACATACAATTTTATTAAAAAATATTGTTTTATTACTGGTTACTTATATTTATGGCCATCTACGCTACCAATAGTAGCGTCAATGAATACATACAACTGCCAAAATTTGAAAGTCCTCAAAAACAGCTTCGATTTTGATTTTTTTTTAATAATTTTGTTTTCCATATTATTTAAAATTAAAAACCTTTTGAAGGGGGCAAATAAATGTTTATATTGCTTAAGCAGTATTTATGATATTTAAATGAAACATTTTATTTTAAATCGCTGTAACTTTTTAAATATAAATTTTCATTATTTTTACACGTAACCCTTTTTGTAAATAATTAAATTTTCTACAAAAATAGTTATATATAAATTTATCGTATTTTTTGTAGTTTTGAGGATATCGTGAACTTTAATTTCTGAGAGCAGGAATTTTACTCAATTCCCGGACTGTAATAAATGCTTATAAGATATTTTTTATACAATGGTGACATAAAATGAATATACATAACAAAATAAAAAAAAATATTTATTTCTTTAGAATCTAAACAACACTAAGACTTTTTTATTATATTTTAAGAATTCACAAAAAAAAATTGACAAAAAAATTTATTTCACAAAGTAACACACTGTCGAATTAGAGGGAAATATACTTGTCCATCTTGTCACGATTCCTTCTTTTTTGATTATTAAAAAAAAAAAGAAATGGTAGATTCTTAATCAGTACAAATGTTATTATAGCAGGAACAAAAAAAAATAAAATTCTTGCAAAATGACGGTTTATCAAACAAAGATGTACGTTTTTTTCAGTTATTTTTTAACTTTCCCGAATTTCCTATCATAGAGGGATATGTAAAAAAAGCATGCTAACTTAACAGAAAATCGGTCAATTAGAACTTAAGATTTCGTGACAAACGTTTCGAAACAAATAGTTTAATCCAGGGCATTTAAATCAAAATCGCCCGAATAGCGGAAATATTTTGAGCCAGCAGATGCGAGATGCACCATTATAGGAACGACTGCAAACTTGGAAAAATCACTCGGAAATCGTTACTCGGGGGGTTTTTGGAACTGCCGAACTCGATTCTGGCATTAGAATTACCCGGGTGTGCTCAGGGATGGCTCTGTGGGGGTGTCCGGGGGGTGAATTGGGGGAGAAATGGCAGCATGCCTGAAAATCGCTCCAAACTCGTTACTCGGGAGTTTTCGTGGCTGTCGAACTCGATTCTGGCATTAGAATTACCCGGGTGTGCTCGGGGGTGGCTCTGTGGGGGTGTCCAGGGGGTGAATTGGGGGAGAAATGGCAGCATGCCTGAAAATCGCTCCAAACTCGTTACTCGGGGGGTTTTCGGGGCTGGTTCTGTGGGGTTGTCCGGGGGTGAATTGGGGGAGAAATGACAGCTTCCCTGAAAATCGCTCCAAACTTGTTACTCGGGGGTTTTCGGGGATGCCGAACTCGATCCTGGCATTAGACAACAAAAAATTAATTCGAAAAAAATTTTAAAACTTAAAAAAAAAGAACAAAATCATTTATACTTTCTTGTTGACAAATAATTGCTTTATGAATAAGAGACTTTTCTGTTTTCCATTGAAAGCAGAAATATTATTGATTGACTGTTTTTTATTTAGTTAATATATTTTATATTATATTATTATTTATATTTCCATGGCCGCTGCAATACCCCCAGACAACCCCTCAGGGAAACCCACGAGCGCTCCCGGGAAAATCTAGTGCTATAAATGAATTTGTCGTCCCCGAAAACGCCCAAATAACGCGTTTGGAGCGCTTTTCAGGCACGCTGCCATTTCTCCCCCAATTCACCCCCCGGACACCCCACAGAGGCACCCCCGGGTAATTCTTAGTGTCAGAATCGAGTTCGGCAGCCCCGAAAACCCCCCGAGTAACGGTTTCCGAGCGATTTTTCCGAGTTTGCAGTCGTTCCTATAATGGTGCAAGTAATGATGCAGTTGGAAAATGTATTTTTCGGCCCAGAAGGCATTTTTCAAAAAATGCATGAACCAGACTTCCTAGAGTCGTTTTCTGGGACCTTCCTAAACACAATGCAGAAAACCGCATCTTGATATCTGCTGGCTCAAAATATTTCCGCTATTTTTCCTAACTTCCCTGGACTAGTTTTAAGAAAAACGCGTTTAAAGTTTTAACTTTCGATTCCAGCTTTATTGCGCCAAATAATAACTTTAGCTATAGTCTTTAAAATAATCCGAATTTTGAAAAATCCTTTTAAGGAGATATTCTCTGATATCTAAACTATTGAAATATAAAAAAAACGATTTTTTTAACTTTCTAGGCTAGAAAACTCTCTTAACACTAACAATTTTCTACGTCAAAAAAAGCTAAACAAAACATTTTTTATATAAATTTTATTAGGGATCCCTTCTTTACTTATCCTCATAGAATCTGTAGTTATTATGTTTCATCAAATTAGGACTGAATTTTCAAAACAATAATATTGGTATTTGCAAAGTACATTAATATGACTTCCGTTTAAGTAATTTTGTGGTGTGGTTAATTTTTAAACATGTGTATACTAAAATCTCAAAATAATATGCATATAATAAAAGTGTTTGGAAGGTTGTCTGGATTTAAAATTCACGTCAATAAATTTTGGCAAGTGTTTGCAGTTTTATGAACTGGTTTTTTAAATGCACCCCAAAAATATAGGTCACAAATATTTAAATCTGTAAAACGAAATTCCATTTTACTTGAATATCATTTCGTCTTTCAATCTATCGGTTGGGATACTGGTTATGTAAATGTTGCTAACAAACAAACGTAGAATGGTTAGGGTATTATTTTGCATGTATTATAGTTTCCTCTGACCTAAAAGTAACATAAATTGGGAATGTGTTTTGCATGAAATTTAGATATAGTCCAGAAAACAAAGCTAAAAAAAGTGCAAAACCTGGAATTTTTTTCAAAATGCGTAATTTGCATGATAATTTGAGATTAAGCTTGACTTATCCTTCCCTTCAAAATCTATATTATGCCGATGGGCGCTCTTTATTTTTTAGGGGTGAAAACTATCTTTTATTGCTAAAACCTTTAAACTATACCTTAAAGCTTAAGCTGAGTAAAATTTGACTTAAATAAGTTAAAAAAAATAGTATTTTGTTTTTTTGAATCATTATTTAAAATATTTCAGCCCTTAAAAATCAACCCATATTATGATTTTAAAAAAATATATATTTACTCTTAAAAATTAATACAGTATCACAGTGTTTTGCATGAAAATTTGGAATTGAGCTTAACTTACCCTCCTTTTCAAAACCTCTAATATGCTAAAGGTTTTTGTATTTTTTCATGGGTGAAAACTACTTTTGCAAAAACTTTCAAAATTTTCGTATTAAAGCTTAAGTCACATAAAAATATTTTAATCCTTGAAAACCAACCCTTAAATGATTTAATAAAAAATTGTTTACCCTAAAAAATTAACATATTGTCACAGATTTGTAATTAAAAAATGAGACTACTTAAAAGTATTACTAATTTAATTTTGTAATTTTTTAATCCTTACAAATTCAGCCCTTCTAATATTAGAATACAAAAAATAGTTCAAAACCGCGGATTTTTAAAACAATGCATTGAATTGCTTTTATAATGCTCTAAAAAGTTGTTTTTTTAGCATAACTGTTTAGTTTTTGTGATAAAAAGTTCTTTAAAAAATCATTTTGTTGATTTTTTTAGGAGCTATTAGGTCATATATATTAAAAATATTTAAAACCCTTACTTTTTTAAAAAGGTGAGTTTAAAGGGCTGAAACAAGGTAGTGCTCATCTATACACACACGTTTTAAACGTTTATATCTCACTTAATTTTTTATTATTTTTTTTTATCTTGGGACAGTCCACGAAGGCTGATGCCTAAGTACTAACGTACCGTGGGTGTCTTCAGTGTGGTGAGAGGGAGTTTGTTCACACGGGACTTAAATTTTTGGAGATTGGGAGGAGAAGGAAAAACTTCTGCGGGCAACAGGTTCCATAGTCTTGACACTCTAGGGATGAAGGAACGAAGAAAGCGGGAAGTTCGAGGCCTCTCTAACTGAACTGTAAAAGGATGCATACAAGTTGCACTACGTGTTGCTCTGTTGGGAGCTGCCAGAGAAGGAATTATACTGGCCAACTCCTCTGAGCAGAAGCCGTGAAAATACCTATAAAAGAGCGACAGATCCCCTACAGCTTGACGGTGGGCAAGAAGAGGAAGCCTTTCTGTGAGCGTTGGATCATTAATAAGACGAACGGCTCTTCTTTGAATGGAGTCCAGAATGCTAAGTGTTGTAGAGGACGCCATTCCCCAGACATGCGAACAATATTCTAAAGAGGGTCTGATTTGGGATACATAGAGAGTGTACAGATTGGAAGACGAGAAATATTTTCTGGCTCGGAAGAGAAATCCAATCTTTTTTGAAGCTGCCGAAGCTATGGATGAAATGTGTTTGTGCCAGTTGAGGTTATTCTCAAAAGTAACGCCGACAAGATTAAACGACTCTTTGTTCTGCAGAACTTGGCCGCTCATATGTAAGGGATGAGCATTTGCAAACTTTTTTCGCGACAGCGAACATGACTGTGTTTTCGAGGCATTAAACTGAACAAGATTTTTGGCGCCCCAATCCAAGATAAGTTTGAGGTCTTGTGAAAGAGATATCTGCATTGACCTGCGCTTGTTTTCGAAATCAGGATTACACGGTGGCTTAAGAAATTGAATACTAGAGTGGAGGGTGCTATCGTCAGCAAAACTATGAATGGGATTGATTGTGGAAGAGAGAAGATCGTTAATGTGTAGAAGAAACAGCGTGGGTGCCAGCACTGAGCCCTGGGGTACCCCAGCATTAATTTGGTAGAAGCTGGAGGAATGACCATCTACACTAACTGATATACGTCGATTAGAAAGGAAACTGGAAAGCCAAGAGCAAAGCTTAGGTGGAAGACCGTAAGAAGGAAGTTTGTTAAGTCATGCCAGACCTGATCGAAAGCTTTGGATATGTCAAGAGCAACGATTTGGGATTCACCAAGAAACTCAAGGGACTTGTTCCAGTTGTGTGAGACAAAGGAAAGAAGATTAGCTGTAGATCTACTGTGACGGAATCCATATTATTGTCTATCATGTAAGATCTTATGTTTTTCCAGATACTTTAAGATTTAGGAATTAATGAATTTTTCCATTACTTTGCAAACAACTGAAAGAAGAGATATAGGTCTATAGTTGGAGGGGAGACTTTTGGATCCTTTTTTGGGGACAGGTTGCACACGTGCAGCTTTCCAACTCTCCGGGAAAATGCCTGTGTCGTAAGAGATTCGAAAGAGGCGAGTTAAGATGGGTGCAAGCTCGGGAGCACATTTTTTTAAGACGATTGCTGGTATGCCATCCAGCCCAGACGATTTTTTAGTATTAAGAGAAGAAAGAATACGCTTGATCTGTTTGACTTTAAAAATTATATCGGATATTTTATGGGAAACAGGGACAACTGTTGGAAGGGGAAGATTAATAGGAGGATCAAGCGAATTTCCGTCATACAGTAAATTAATAAAAGCAAAATGTTTGTAATTCAAAAAGCTACAATTTAATACCATAGTAATTTTAACGTATATCCCTTAGTTTTCAAGTTTTTTCGATAAAATGCCGGGATAAGTTCTGAATCTTGATTTTCACTTGCAGCTTAATTTTTTTTAATATAGCAATTTAAACCGGTAAAAATTTTAGAATATATTTATGATACATAGAAAGAAAACTAAAAAAGGGCTACGACTTATTTTAATTAGGGTAGTGATTAGGGGGTTGTTTTCAAAGATTTTTGTACTTAAAAAATTTTGGCCCAACTTTATTTTAATCATAACTTACTCAACTTTTATAATACATACCTTTTTTTTAAGAAAGGTCTTTGCAAAGCTTTAAAAAAGGGTTTATTAGTTTTCCCTGAAAAATTTGTAAATTTTGTGTTATTTGCCTTTGAAACTCTGGAATGTTGTGTTTGATAAATAACAGCTAACCTTTAACAAACCACAACTTGGTTGGTATTGGTTCCACAGCAATTACAGAAAAACCATTTTATTCGTTTAAAGCTACATTTTTTTTTATTTTCAGTTTTTTTGATAAAATGCGTACTTATATACAATAAACCAATTAAAAACGTTGATTTTATCGACGAAAAACTCTGACTTTCGATCGCGAATAACTCGTAAAGTATGCATTTTGCAAAAAAATTCAAAGAACATTTTTGGCTTAAAAATTCTTTTTCTATAGACTCTTGTGGTCAAAATATAAAAAAAAAATTCACCCCCGAGATAGTTTGGTCACCACCTACAAGGTAAAGGCGCCCTTCTGCATGATATAGATTTTGATCCTTGGGTTATTCCCTACCTACTGTCAAAATTTTAAGTCATACTATGCATTTTGAAAAAATTGCGAGGCAAAATGGTTCGCTTCTTGGACTAATACACATTTTTTTTAAGTTATCTGGAATAACAGTAGGACCAATGAGGTAGCGATTAATTATACCTGCCCCAATATTTATTTTAAAATTACCGTTTATGATTTGCAACTTTATTAAGATATGGATTTTCATACGCTTAAACATGTTTATTGTGCTGGTTGGTGACTAGATCTGCATACCTTGTTAAAAAACAATTTTTTATTACAACAATTTGGGTTACGGATTCTAACATTCCGAATTAAATCATAAAATGTAGCATGCAAGGGTAGATGAGTTGGTAAAAGTTCCATGGATCTTTGATACGTGATACGGATGTATAAATGCTCTCTTAGAATCAAAGTTACAATAGTTTACGAATTGATTGTAAAAAAAAATAATTGAAAATAAAAAGAAAAAATGTTTGCAGATGACGTCACTCTTATAAACATACACTTTTTATCGCTAGTCATTATAGACCATTAAAAACGTCATTTTATAGTGTTCGACTATACATCAAAAAATATTAAAATCAATGGGCTCGTTTTCAAGAAATTTAAAAAAGACCAATACTTCCTAAATTGGCTTATATCGACTTATTTTAAAGAAGACACTTTGCATAAAAATTTTTACATGTATTTGCCACACACCCTCAATAAAACAAATGGTGAAAACATACTAAATATTATATTACAAGAGGCGTATCTGAATAAAATGTATTGATATCATTTTTCGGTAGGGAGTACATAAACAAAAAAATATGTTACCGATTCCAATTGGTATAAAACATACTAACTGACCGACTTAGCTCCCAAACAAATGCAATTGGTAAATTCATAGTTTAGGTTGTAACCACAAATAAAATTTCAGAAAATTTTGTATTTCTAAAATTTAATTATCATAAAATACCTGACTTACTTAAATGAAATATCATTCCATTTACTCTAAATATCGACTTTGTTTTTTACCTATTGCACATTATCATTCACAACCAAGTAACAAAAAGTAAACTTTTATGTTTCCAGAAACAAAAATGAAATAAAATTAAATAAAATATATCCGATATATTCAAAATAAAATTATTCTAAGCCAAAAACTAAAAAAAGGTACGCTTATGAAACCGAAAAAAACAACTTAAGTTACTTTAGTGTATTGCATGTCAGAACAGGAAATTAAACTCTCCATCTTGTTTATTTAAGCTAATTTTTAAAGTTAAAGAGTTTATTTTCCCATAAGTTTAAAAATCTTTTTTCCTTCAATAAAAAACGGAACAAAATCAGTTCCGACTACGAATTATTACCGACTGCATTGGCGTATATGTATATATGCCCTTTTAATCAATATCACCTGAATACGAAAGTGCTCAGCCCTCTATGCTATTTAAAGGCCGTCAAGATTTGCGTTT
Organism: Listronotus oregonensis; assembly: GCA_019359885.1. Taxonomy (NCBI): domain Eukaryota; kingdom Metazoa; phylum Arthropoda; class Insecta; order Coleoptera; family Curculionidae; genus Listronotus; species Listronotus oregonensis. The sequence continues at coordinate 243,334 of JAHBCN010000066.1, forward strand.
AGCTTCAAATTGGCCATTTAAATTTTTAACAGTTTATTACCAGCACTTACTTTTTTTTTGTTTTAATTTAGATACTAATAAAGCATTACATTTTTTAAACAACGAAATGGATATTTTCAATTTTTATTACTTTTTACATGGTTTGGCCAAGATATGTATTAAAATCCCAATAAAATAGCAGTGTTGTCAGATACTTACATTCAACTTAATTAGGTAGAAACTTGTTTATAGCTACGGCATCATGCATTAATTATGCCATAGTTATTGCACGTTGGCGCACTTAACATACAGCATACTCTTATTAACAGATCACACCACTATAGCAAATTGTAAAATTCTTAGTAGCTTAAAGTAACTAACTAATGCTTTTTAATCATTTATCCTAACCACAACTACCCTTTTTTAGCTCATTAATATCGTAAAAGTTAAAGTTAATAATTTCATTTCACCAAAATTTTATAAATTATTTTTTTAGTAAAAATATCTACAATTATTAAAAATGTTTAAGTCCAATGTCCCAAGCAGAAAATCACTAATAAGGCAAAAAAAATTTAACCAAATTTAGCCAAAAAGTATTTAGCCGGCAGTGTGGTCTTTTGAAAAAATGTTTTTATTTTTTATGAATTTTGATGTCTCATATAACTAAATAAATTTTAATTTACATTATTTTGTTTATTGTCCTGTAATTAACTATCCGATTTAAATTATTTTGTTAACCCGAGAAAAATATATTAAATGATTTGTTTAGCTTGTATGCGCTATTAGCTTGGACATAAGCGAGCAACGTAGCGTTTAAAAAAAAAAATTGAAATAAATCATAATTTATTTCACAATTTATTAAATTATAATTCACATTTTTGTGTGTTGCTTATACAGGGTGTAAAAGGTATGATGCTCACAACTTTATTGGGCGATAGTGGAGCTCAAAACAAGTCAAAAAAGCCAAAAACATATCGGTCAAAAGTTAATTATTTTCGAAATATGGTCTTTTAAAGTTTAAAAAAGTTGGCAACACCGCACCCGTTTCATCACAGCGACTCGGAACGTTGAACGTTTTTTGCGAGGTTTTGCATATTTACACTTTTTTTAAGGAGATGTTTATTTACATACAAATAATAAAAATTACTTCTTGCAATTTATTTTAATATTTAATTTGGAATTAAATTTAAGTAAAAAACAATAAATTATTGTTTGTATTTTATTTGTAATTAAAGAATAATTGTATTTACCACAAGAATGGGCTTAATAAACAGTTTAGTAACACAAATTATTATGCTGTAAAACAGTACTTTTTTATTTTGCTAAAAGAATAACATTTCTCGATCGCACACATTCCGTTTTCATAACCTTTGGAACCCTTGCACTATGTTTGTCGTAAATTTAAAACATATCGGCATATTTTTCCGATTTAAATACAAACAAAAATATCGCGGCCGGGCCGGTGAGCACAATGAACAACTGACTTTATTTCACGCACAAAGCTTTTGGATAGCTCTGTTGCCATTTGTTTTTTAAACTTTTAACTGAAAAAAAAATTATTGATAAGTTTTTTTTTAATTGTAGACTAAACATTTAAAACTTGGTTTATTTTATTAGCAAATGAATCTACTGATAAGTTTAAACTCCAAAACCTAAATTTGCCCTTTAAAATCGTAAGCCCAATTTTTAAATACTTTTTACACCCTTAAAATCGTAATATATTTTACATATATATATATATATATATATATATATATATATATATATATATATATATATATATATATATATATATATATATATACCGGGTGTTGCTCCGTCTAGCGGGACATAGGGAATCCCATGTAAATTTTGAAGTGGTCCAATATTGGCTCCCGTAATTATTTTAGAAGAAAATATTATTAGGATTTTTTAAAGAGCACGAAAAGTTGTACCCAGTGTACAAATTTCAGCTCTTCTCAGTCCGCCAGCTAAGAGATAAATGCTAAAATAAGTTACGAATCTCCTATCTTCTTACGCGCCCTGTATTATTAGAAGTTTATAATAAAATACCAGAAAAATTATTTAACCTCTTACTCTCAAGTTGTCAGATCAATGTCACATCATTTTTAAATAATGAACTACTCAAACAAAGAAAAAGCACTATTATAAAATGGTTTTATCAGGGAAATAGTTATCGAAGAGTAGCGGACATGTTTGCAGTCTATTTTCCCAATAGGCCAATACCAAGTAAATCGACAATAGAACGGACGATAAAAAAATTTGAAACTACAGGCATAGTAATCAATAATTGCAAATGTGAAGAAAATCGACGTGAAAATCAGAGACAAATTGTACAAAACGAGAGGGATTTAGACGTGATACTTTGTGTAGAGGACGCCGAAGGAAACATTAGAACGTGACAACTGGAGGACATTACTGGACAAGACCAGACCACAATATCTCGAATTTTAAAAAGATGTAAATATCACGCTTACAAGTACGAAAGACACCAAGAATTAAGAGACAGAGACGAAATACGACGACAGGAATTTTGCTTTGAGATGATGGAGAGGACAAACACTAACAGAGGTTTTTTACAAAATATTTGCTTTACTGACGAATGCACTTTTACATTGAACAACGAACCCAACATTCAAAATTGCCGGTACTGGAGTAACGAAAACCAAAATGATTTGTTGAGACAAGGACTCAATATCCACAAAAAATTAATGTTTTGGCGGGAATTTTCGGCCACCATATCCTTGGACCATTTTTCCTTGACCGAAATTTGAATGCGGAGTACTTTCTGGAACTTTTAAAGGAACAAATTTTGCCTGGAAACAATTGCTCGTAAAAATCAAGAGATTTTTGATTGTGGTATTGTCGGAATTAGCTGAACAAAATGAAATGCGAGGATTCTTTTTGAAATTCCGTATAAAATTTTCATTTTGGGAATGACATTATAAATTAATATCTAAATTGTCACTGATAAATCATATGGTGTTTTTATTATTGATTTCTAGAGTACAGGGTGCATAATAATACCTTGAAAAAGTATTTAAGCAGTTTACTTTTACTGGTTGGTTGAAAAATGTTTAAATTTTCTTTTGAGTGGAACTTATTGTGTTCTTCAAAAAACCCCTAATAGCATTTTTTTTAAAATAATTGGGGGAGTCAATATTTGACTACTTAAAATTTACGGGGGTTTCCCCTATTCCCTTGGCGGAGCAACATTATATATAATATATATATATATATATATATATATATATATATATATATATATATTATATATATATATATATATATATATAAAAAATTTTATTTTAAAAATAATATATATATATATATATATATTTTATTATAAATATATATATATATATATATATATATATATATATATATATATATATATATATATATATATATATATATATATAAAAAATTTTTTATAATTTCTTAAATATTATATTCAAAAAAAATAAATTTTTTTTAATTGCCTTAAAAAAAAAAATTACTTTTAAAATTTTTTAATTTTAAATTAAAAATAAAAAAAATTTTTAGAAATCATTTCCTTTAAAACCCTTTTTTATTAAGAATTAGAAATAATTAAATTTTTTTAATAAATAAAATTTTTTGAAAAAAGTTTTTTTTTAATTTAAATTAACCCATGTTTTTTTTTTAAAAAAATTTATTCCAAAAAACCTTTATTTTTGACTTTTTTAAAAAAAATTTTATTATAAAAAATTAAAAAAAAATTAAAATAAAAAAAATTCCCCAAAAATTTTTAAAAATTAATTTAAAAAAAATTTTAAAAAAAAAAAATTTTTTTTTTAAATTTCAGTAAAGTTTTAAAAAATAAGTAATTTACTTTAAAGGTTTTTTTCCCTTTTTTTTAAAAGAGAAGAAAACCATGTATATGTGTTTACACCCAATAAAAATTAATATAATGCAAATAAAATACCTGGCCATAAAAAACTAATAGAACTTTTATGTAAATAATTTAAAAGTTAAGTCATTTAAAAAGCCTACTTTGCGTGAGGTATTAGATACCTCTTATGTATATCGATATGAGTTTTAATAACTATTTTTTTTTTCATATAACAGGTGATTGTTTTACGAATTGCTGTAGAAATACTTCCCATCAGGGGTAGTGGGCAATATTTCTAGGATCTATTCTAGACTGCAAAATAACACAAAAATTTCATATGAACATGCCACGAAAAATGCTTTCTAAAGAGGCTAAAGCCTCCCGAACGGGGTACCTCAAAAAGCGTTTTTCTGTAATATATCTGGCAACCGTTTAAGGTAGACGTATGATTTTTGGTAAGTTTAAAGATTTTATGATGTTAGGTATATTTTTTCCTCAAATTTCCAAAAATTTTTTCAGGGGACGTCACATACAGGGTGGGTGCTGAGTAAATTATGCCCTATATTTTTTGTTTGTATGGTACTCATAATAAATTATGAAACTGGGTTTATTTCTACACAAAAAAGGTATTTCTGCTCCATCTCTGCATCTTAACTCGTTTTCGAATAAAATCATTTTGAAAAAATCACATTCAATGCAAAATTTTTCAAACCATGACCTCGCTAATATCCATTTTTTCTATGGCTATTGTAATGGAAGTTCCTTTACTGCGGTACAGGAATATCGAAGACGTTTGCCGCACCCGAGAACTCGTGGGCGCAAAGTATTTGAGGGAGTTCATAGAAAGTTGGTAGAAAATGGTTCGTTTAAGCGCCTTTTTGGGCAAGGACGGCCTAGTGGGGATTATGATTTGGAAAATGCATTTCAGCAAATAGAAGATAATCGGACCATTGGCTAAAGACGTCAACATACCTAAATCAATTGTAATGCGTATTGTAAGTACCATAGTTACCTATAATTATATCGAATATTTATTTATTTTAATCAAATGCAAGGTCTTCACCCATATTATTACCAGAGGGTTCAAGAGTTGATGCCTAGAGATTTCCCACCCAGGATAGAGTTCTGTCGATGGATTTTGGGACATAAAAATTATTTAGCAAGAATTGTGTGGTCTGCTAAGGCCACATTTTCTAGGGGTAAAGTGTTTAATATACATAACATCCACTTTGGGGCCGACGAAAATCCGAGAGCAATGCGAAGAACTAATTTTCAATATGGGTTCTCTGTAAATGTGTTGGCGGGAATAATTGGAAATGAATTGGTCGGTCCAACTGAAATGCCAAATAACTTATTTAATAAGAGATATTTGGACTTTCTTTAAAATCAGTTAGCAGGATTATTGGAGGATGTTCACCTAAGGACCAGGATAGGAATATATTTCCAACACGACGGCGCCCCTGCTTGTTTCGGGTGACCTGTTCGTAACTGGTTAATAAATTAGAATTATCCTGAAAGGTGGATAGGCAGAGGTGGTCCAGTGTCCTGGACAGCGCGATCGTCGGACTTAAATCCACCCGACTATTATTTTTGGGGTCATTTGTGCAACATAGTTTATGCAACGGAGATTGATACGCGTGAGGTCCTACTGCAGCGAATTATTCAACTGGAAATGAAATAAGAAAAAATAGTTTTCAGATTCTTTGGGCAACTTAAAGTATTCGCCATAGAGCTAGACTTTGTGTGAGAGAAACCGTAGGCCTATTTGAGCACCTTCTCAAAGAGTAGTTATTTCTATTTTTTGTTTTAATTTTATTCTGCCAAAATATTTTTAATAATAATTAATATTATTTTTGTTTCGTTACTGCTCTGTAAATAAATTAATTTTCATATTTATGTGTTTTAACTTATTTTGTGTTTTAAAAGGCATAAGAGCTTCTTGTCTGCATAATAATTTATTTCTACCAACACACTTCGTAAGGACATTATTTTTTTTTTAAACATTTTTTCTCGGAAACGGGTCAAGTTAGAGACTTCGACTAGAAGTACCTTTTTTGTGTAAAAATTTACCCTGTTTTATAATTTGATATAAATGATTAAAAAAACATTAAAACTAAAAATATTAGGCACAATTTACCCAGCACCCACCCTGTACGTGACGCTCCTGACAAAATTTCTGAAATTTGGAAAAAGAAATATACGTAACATCATAAAATTATCAAACTCACAAAATTTAATGAGTCTACCTCAGACGGTTGCAGATATATTACAGGAAAACCCTGTTTGGGGTGCCCCTTCAGGGGGCTCTAGCCTTCTTAGGACGCATTTTTCGAGGTATATTTATATGAACTTTTCGTCCTATTTTGCGGACTAGAATACACCCTAAAAATATTGCCCACTAATTTTGGGACACCCTGTAAGGTATAAGCTTTTTTAATATACAGGGTGTTAATAAAGTATGTGGCCAAACTTCAGGGGGATATTCGTTACCCTATTTTAAGATAAAAAGTTCATATAAGGGTGTTAAAATTTTTAAAAAATATAAGTTTTTTCTAATTAACTAAACGACGCAAATTAGAATGTTGTTAAAATTTGGTGACAGTTTTAAGTGTGAAAAGGGGAATATTTTAGGCTAAAGTTTTTTCTCTCATTTTGCCAGTGGCGTGCACAGGGGTAACGCTCGAGCTTTATTTTAGAAAAATTTATTAACACACTATTTTTTTAATTTGACCTGATTTTAGGACTAACCAATTAAAACTGCACAAAAGTCATCTTTTCACTTTTTTCCCGCAGATTAACTGTTTTCGAGAAAAATTAAAAAATAATAAAGATTGCTTTTTTGTAGTTCTATGTATTTCCTTGTTATAAAATCATTAGTTAACCAAACTTAAACACAAAGGGGGTGAAATCTTTTAGTTACGTAACAACAAATAGTTATTTTTATTGAAAAACTTATACATTAAACGAAAAAATAATAAGTAACACTTAACTTATAATAGTTTAAATAATAAACAATAAATTAAAAAACACACAAAGTCGAAGTCTCAAACATAAAAAAAGGTCATGAGATATGGACAATTTCTTTATCCTTATAATAGTTGCTGAAAATGACCACCCTTAATTTCAATGCAAGCATTAACTCGTCTCAATGTCGATTCCCGAACACGCTGAAATATCCCCGGCGTATGACTTATTTGATCACATGCATCCCGTATCGGGAGGGATAGAGTCTTTAAATGTCCCCATAGGAAAAAAATCTAAGGGATTTAAATCCGGTGATCTGGGTGGCCATGGCTGTGGACCTCCGCGACCGATCCAGCGTTCTTCATAAGTTGCATCCAGAAATTGACGTGCTACTATGCTAAAGTGAGGTGGGGCTCCATCGTGCATAAACCATATTGGTCTTCTTCCTGCCTATGGGACATCTTCTAATAGTCCAGGTAACACGAATTCCAAAAAATTACGGTACTCTTGACCATTTAATTTTGGGGGTAAAAAATAAGTTCCAATAAGAAAATCACCTACCATACCAACCCAAACATTTACGGAAAATTAATTGTTGTTGAAAATTATTCTCTATAACTATGGGAATTTTCTTCGCACCAGATATGGTTGTTGTGAAAGTTCATAATTGCATTTCGGAAAAAACACGCTTCATCGGTAACCAAAATTTGGGATAGAAATCTCGGAGATATTACCACTTGTTGCAAAATCCAAGTACAATAAGCAACTCGCTGGGAAAAATCGGCAGGTAATAACGCTTAAACACGCTTATGTGGTAACGATACAGCTGATAATCTCTTAAAATTTGCCATACAGTGACGTAAGTAGTGTTTAATTGCTGTGCAATTTTGCGTGGACTTGTCTCGGGACTATGCTCAATTTCCTGTAAAACTGCTTTCTCCATCTCCACTGTTCTTACTGTTGCAGGTGTCCCAATAACAGCAGCCGACCTATTAAAAGTGCCTGATTCGCACAGCCTTTCATGTATTCTTACAAATGTTTGCCCATTTGGTGAAAAGCGATGAGGGTACCTCTTTTAATAAATGCGTCTAGCCGCTCTTGAATGTCCTTGGGCCATTCCATAAACAAAATGCATATCGGCCTTTTCTGTGTTTGTAAATTTAACCATTTTATAAAATTAGTAACTAATTTTATAGCTTAAACTCGTAAAAACACTTTAAATTACGATCTTATAATATAAACCGTACTCACTTTTTAAAGTTATGGCGGCTGTCAAATTTCTTTAAAGAATTGGTTTCCGTCCATGGCACTCTTTTTATTTTTTTTATTCCTTTATTGCTACGCATACCTTATTTTTTAAATTTGTCTCGAAGAAGTAACAGTCCCTTTTTAAATATAGGTACAGAAATTGCTTTAAAATAGTTATTTATATAGTTTACAATAAATAACCGTTTTTAAATATACATTAACTTAACAATTTGGCACATATACCTACTTCTTATTCAACAAATATATTAGGTTATTTATAACGAGAGGTATGCCAATGGATAAAAGTGAAAATGATAATAAGCCTAAGCAAAATTATATTTTATTTTTATTATTTTTTCTTTATTGGTGTATTTTAAACAAAACTTATAGGTGCTCTCTAAGACAAATACGCACAGTGGTCTAAATAAAAAAAATAAGTTTTAAATAATCTAGTAATTTTTCCATTTTAACTTGTTTTTATTATACTAAATAAATTATATTTTATTTAATTAACAAAGTCGTCAAAAAGAGTTTGGGCTAAAGTGCAAGTTCCCAAGGATAGTCAGAATATGACAAAAAACAAACATCAAAAAAATTTACCCTGATTTTTTAAAAATAAATAAGCTTTCCAAATACATAAACAAAGGAAAAAAACATACATTCATGCCCCTAAAACAAATATTAATATTTTGTTTTTAATATTAAAACAATGAAGGGACCCAAAAAAAATTGAGTATATAAGGTAACTTGTAATCATTGTTTAATATTTTCTTTAGACCAAAAAGTGGACCATTGAAAAAACACTATTTTGAAACACTATCACAAATATGTATTCTAAGGTTCAATATAGAATTGTAATATCTTACCAACAGAAAATAAAATCTAAGGAAAAAAAATTATATATAATAAATTTTAAAAATGTTGATTGCTTAAATAGCTTATTAAGTACTGGTACTTGTTTTACTAAAATTTTTAGAGTTTAACTTTTTTAAAACCTGTAAAAATTGCTTAAATTGTCTATTACCCGCATATTTAAAAAAGTTATATTATATGAGCAAAATATCTTTCATATTTAAACAATCGTAAATGTAGCTGTGTTTCTAGCAGTAGGTAATACGTTAAAATACCTTTTCATTTTAAAATAATTTGAAAGCTCTTTAAAACTGATTTATTTTGACTAATCACAGTACAGTGCACTTTTTCTTCAGTAAAATTTACAGATCAATTTAAATTTTGACAAAAAAGATATCGACCAAATTGCCGTAAACGTGCACTTTAAACTTTAATTGTCTCGTCACGAAAAGAAAAGGTGCCGTTTGCTGTAACTTTATAGCAGTATCTGCATACTTTATGCATCATAAAATGTCATTTTATGATATAATGTTGTCTGTAATATAAGTAGTTAATAAACTAAATAAGCATTTAAAAAATTATTTTTGTGTTCTTTCATGTTATTAATTAATAGTTTTCAGTTTGCCTACCTCAAATTAAATTATTGTTGAGCGTGGCGTTACCACGATCACATTTATGTTAAATTTTAAAAGCTATTAGTATATTAGTATATTTTTCAAGTTGATATAATTTATTTTAAATAATTGATATCTGTGACCATTCAAAAATAAAAAATTGGTAAATATATAATAAAACAAAAAATATAATTTAATTTGTAAAAAAATGGAATAAGCGGCTTGATTTTTTGAAATAAATGTAGAGTACATTTTTTGACAAGAAAGGACCAAGAATGAAAAAATCATTTTTTAAGTATGTAAATTAACATAAGTCAAAAATTGGGCCCAACAAGTGTGATGGTTAGTCCAATTCTGCATTCTCTGCAGATGTAAAATATTTACCGTAGTGTAGTAATATGAGTCTTTATGACTAACATAAAATATTAAAATATCACTAAATTATACAAGTCGGTTTAAAATTTAAAGCCAAAAAAGTAATTCGCTGGGTACTTCTTCGAAGCCCTGTTTCTTCGTTAGGGGGCACTTTTTAACATTTTTTCTATAACAACGTAGGCTTATTTTGGCCTTTCCTACACAATTCTGTATACTTTCCGGACATCATGTATATAAACACATAATAATATGGTTGTAAAATTATTAAAGTATAGTTTAAAAGCCAAAAATCGACTTACTTATTAGTAAAAATGAGATCCATTTACTTAATTTGGCGCTCTACGAAGCAAAAATAATTTTATTAAAAGCTACATTTAGTTCATTAGCAAAGTACTTTCTCTAGTTAATTAAAAAATAAGTGGTGGATGAATTAAATTAACTCAAGATGACAATGATCTTCAGAAGAAATTATATTTAAAATATTGCTTTCAATGAGAAGGTACTGAATATTATTTAAAATAATAATAAAATAATAATAAAAATATATTTTTGTGCATCCCAATAACTGGGCCACCGTAATTAAATAAAAGAAAAACGTGCCTATCATATCTTTAGCTATTATAACAAAGCCCCGAGATGTATCCACATTTGTGCTCGACTAAACTTATTGTTTCTTGCTGCAAACTATTAACATTAATTTATAGCTAATTTTACAGTTCTTAAATTTATACGTATACTTTTGTGCAATTAACTTCATTAAAAAGAAAAAAGAACCCAAAAAGTAAAATTGACACGGGTCTAAGTCACATGACTTCCAAAACTCAGACTTGGTATAAAATACGCTATCTTAACAACTTTTAAATTAAACAAAACTGAATTAAAAAAATTAAAAATAATTGTCTAGAAAGTGGCCGCAATTTCGATTTTGACCAAATTTGGTATACGAGGGTTTTTTGGAGCGCTGATCACGAATCTAAAAAACTTTTTTGGTGAAAACGTTTCGTTTTCGAGATAACTATTATCAAACTTGACAACAAGCTAACCTTATTTACACTATTCCTTCTTCTTTTAGAACAGAATTTTTGATTTTTTAGATTCATGATCAGCGCCCCAAAAACCCCGTATACCAAATTTGGTCAAAATCGAAGTTGCGGCCACTTTCTAGACAATTACCAAATCAAACTTTAAATGTAACTAAAACTAAACAAAGCAAGTAACCCCAAAACTAGGATCGCAAGTACACAATACATACTCTGTTACATTATCTTTAAAATAGTACAATTCGAAAAAATAATGATAATGGAATTGTAAAAAAATATTTTCATATTAGTCTTTAAGCCGTATTAAAAATAGTTTTTTTTCTCACCTACTTCTAAAAAAGTCCGTAATTGTATGTTTTGATAGAACTTGAAAAGTCGTTTAACAGTTTCTTATACCAAACTTGTTTAAATTTTAAATTTCAGTATCCTCACGTAACATAAAGCAATGAATAAAAAAAGTTTTTTATATTAAAAAAAGACATTATTTGACAAGCTTATTATAGCTATTATTTTCTGGTAGATTACCAAATTACTATGTTAATAGGTTTGTTGTCACTTGAGACCGAACATTAACCACTACCGTTTCACTAAAAATCCGATAATTTTATATGGTATACCTTAAAGATTCGTCTACCGAAAAGTTAGGTACGGAATTAAAGGTTCGATCGTCGTGAAAGACCGTCACCGGAAAGTTGGTTACTGAACTAAAAGTCCGATTATTGTATGACGACATCATTTGCACTCCAGTGGCAATATGTCTGTTTTTACTTGCGCTTATCAGACGCCTGCAGTTTTTCCGAGTTAAATAACAGAAAGCTGATAACTCTCTGGCTTGTTACATTATACATGTTTTTTGTAGATTTTTATAAATTGGTCTAAAGAAAATAATATAATATGAATGCCGTGTACAATGATTTTTAAAGACGTTTATTTGAAAATAAAATACATGTAGGATTTAATAGTCTCTATCTATCTTCAATTCATAGGGCGATTTTATACATTAAGAACATCAATATCGAAGGTTACGATGAATAATCTAAGTAGTTTTTCAGTAAAAAATGGCAATTAATGAGTATTCCAGTTTTCATCACGGAAACACTGTGAAATCGCAAAAACGCTTTCGAGCTACTACAAACCCTTTAAATCAGAGGTTCCCAAACTTATTTCGTCTAACGCCCACTTAAAAATGAGTTATTTTGTAGCGCCCCCTTTTTTTTCACCTTAAAAATCTCAATAACATATTATTCTCGCCTGGAGTTTAATTAAACCTATATTCTAAACGACACTTTTCTTACCAGAGAGATCACTATTAATGCAACTTTACCATATTAAGAGTATCTTTTATTCAAAATTAACAATAATCAACATTAAGCAATGATAATTCAACTTTACAGTATTAAGAGTATCGGAGTAGCGGGCGGAGTGGCGGGAGGGCGAGCGAGTGCGATGCGTGCATGTGGTGGAACGTCACGTCTAGAGGTGGAAAGTTCGAATCTTTTTACTGAATCAATTTATTTGATTTATTCACTTGAAAAGATTCGTTCGCAACCGATTCACTTTATTATGATCCCGGTTGGACACGGTCGGTTTTGAATTTCACAAAAAATGTAATAGTTATCTTAAATAAAGAAATGATTTACATTTAATTATTTCATTTTGATATAATTATTATTGTAAAAAATATATTTGGAATAAAACTTTCAAAAACTATAATTTATAAAAAGCTAGAAATGTACCTTCAAATTAAGTCTTTGTTTAAAAGAATAGTTAAAACAAATAAAAAAAAAAGTTCTTTTAATAGCCAAAACTGACTCGAACCGACATTACGCATAAATTGTTTGCCTAATACACCTCTGGTAATGTGAACAAAATTGAAATATAACAGACCGCTCGCCACTTGCCAGGTCGTAGCACAAAAACGACCGATTTGGCGTCATAAAATACCGAATTACCGAATCTTCGAGTTTAAGTCTGATTCTGCCTTAGTGACCTTATGAACGAAACGAATCATCTAAACTAGGTTCGTTATTCATTACAGAGCGATCGAGCAAGTGGCTCAAAAACGATTCGAAGCCATTGAAAACAGGAAATTAATTTATTCGAATCAGTGCACTGATTATTTTTTTTTAACGAATCTTTCGCGAACGACATACCTTTAGTCACGTCAGTCGCCGGACTGTCGCGAGCCGCGGCTGTGTATTTGGGCACCTGCACTCTTCAAACACGGGCCGATGAACGTTGACGGACTAAAATACAGGATTGCACAAATAAATCAAACAATATTTGTTCGCGCCAAACGAGAATTATAATCGAATTCCAATTTTAATTTTATTTTTTCTTTATTTTACTAGATTAGATACATTAAAAAATCCCGCGTTCGGAAAGTGTTCTGCTTGGCCGCAACAATATATACATAATTTTAACACGTGTCTTCGGAGGTGGGCACCTTACCTCCGACACTTGAAGACACGAATATCTTTCAGTATTTGATACCTATTACTAAATATCTTAAGATATAAATAGCGTTGTGAACGCATTAAAAATATTAAATATTTATTTAATATATTTTTAATTTATATTTATACAATAAAATAGGATAAAAATATGAACTAATAAATGGATGTTGTGTAGTAGAAGGATTTTAATTTCAGTGAATGTTATAACATGAAGTACTGAAGTTACAAATCACCCATCGCCCCCCAAAATCACATCATCGCCCCCCAATTTTTTCTGGGTTGCTTACCGCCCCCCCTCTAGGCCTCCAGCGCCCACAAGGGGGCGTTATCGCCCACTTTGAGAAAGACTGCTTTAAATGCTTGACTGGAAACTCATTCTCAGGGTGGCCCATTAGTGCGAGGAAGTCCAATATATCTGTTGTTAATAGAAATACGAGAAAATGTTTCATAAAAAAGTTATAGGATCCGTAGAGGTACACATTCTAAAAATATTTGATTGTATACAGGGTGTCCCAAAAAAGCGAGGCAGCATAAAAGTACTATTTTTTGAATAGCAGTACCCAATTTTTTATTCAGAATTGAATTAAGTAGGAAATTCTGCGTATAACACAATATTTTAATTTAATGTTTTTTGCGGTGTTGCCATGCTGTTTACAATTTACGAAAAATTTTGAAAAAAACAGCCTAAACAAAAAAGCCGCCGAAAAAATAACTGATTTAAAAATTATAATACTTTGTCATGTTTCTCTTAACATCACGGATGACAGAACAATTTTGTAAAAGAAAACTGGCTTTAACTTGCACAGGGTGTTTTTTACGGCGGTGCCAATATTGCAGTTTTTAAAGTAACATAACTTTATTTTTTTAAAAGGAACACCCTATATTTTAATAGGTCATGTTGTTAAGTATTTTATGATTTATAAATTCTTAATTATAAGTTATGTTCCAAAATGGGCCGTTTTGCCACAAATTTCGATTTTAATGGAAAATGCACAAATATCGTTGTTTTCTGTTGTTTTTTTTTGATGGTAGGCCATGAATTTAACAAAAGCGGCTATTATTTCACGTCAAAAGTATTTTTATTACTTTATATTTTTAATCTGTCATTCTTGCAGTAGTTAAACTGATTCTAAAAAAATAATTAATTTTTCTATAGGAGGATGTGGTATTTACACGACGGGGCTCCAGTCCATCATACAGCAACAATTCACGAACATCTGAACAATGCTTTCCCTAATAGATGGATAGGAAGAGGTGGGCCATTTCGATGGCCCCCTCGTTCGCCTGATATTACAAAAATGGACTTCTTTTTATGGGGTTATGTCAAAGATCATGTCTATAGAATCTCTCCAACCACTAAGGAAGATATGAAGCAACGTATAAGAGAAGTTTTTATAAATATCAACAACAATATGCTTAACGAAGTTAATCGATCTTTTAAAGAACGCATTGAGACTTGTTTAAATAATAACGGCGGCCATATCGAACATTTATTATAGTCTTTTTGACGTCTACCTGTTGTTTATAGTCTCTTTTTAACGTTATTTTATTTCGTTATTGTTTTTATGTTTTATGTTCGTTTATGTTACTTATATTATGTACTTTGCTGTTGAAATAAAATAAAATACTTATGTTTAAAATAATTTTTTAATTATTATATTGTTGTGAATATTTTTCAAAACTTCTCTTATACCTATCAACAAGTTCTTCTTTAGAAAAATTCATTATTTTTTTAGAATCAGTTTAACTACTGCAAGAATGACAGATTAAAAATATAAAGTAATAAAAATACTTTTGACGTGAAATAATAGCCGCTTTTGTTAAATTCATGGCCTACCATCAAAAAAAAAAACAACAGAAAACAACGATATTTGTGCATTTTCTGCGGCTTTTTTGTTAAGACTGTTTTTTTCAAAATTTTTCGTAAATTGTAAATAGCATGGCAACACCGCAAAAATCATTAAATTAAAATATTGTGTTATACGCAGAATTTCCTACTTAATTCAATTCTGAATAAAAAATTGGGTACTGCTATTTAAAAAATAATACTTTTATGCTGCCTCGCTTTTTTGGGACACCCTGTATACAATCAAATATTTTTAGAATATGTACCTCTACGGATCCTATAACTTTTGTATGAAACATTTTCTCGTATTTCTATTAACAACAGATATATTGGACTTCCTCGCACTAATGACCCACCCTGTATGTATATAGGCTGTTTGTGAAACCAAGGATCTTTTTTTTTCTCATATCAGATCAAGTTTTACACCCTGGAGTGCGTTTGACGAGGATTTCGAACAAGGTATCGGGGCGAAGCGGACATATACCATGTCGGGTCTCCAACGGTTTTTTTAAGTACCGCATATAATAACTTTGGACCGCCAATAACTTACGAAAAAGGAGCATTATCTAGGTTAATTTTTTATACACATACAAATATACGTGAATTTCTTTTAATTATTTTGTTTTTAAAAAGAATAGCAGTAAGTATTAAAATATTAGAAATAAATAGTTTTACTAATATTTATTAAACTGAAAATTAAATTTTCTAGCAAAAAAAGCAAATATTTTGTCTAATCTAGATGTAATACACCTGAATTTATGATTAAAATGTAATACCCATAAATTATATTAAAGGACCTCTTAAAAAACAAAATTTAATAAAATTCTGTAGTATTAGACACTTGAGCTAGCTATCCTACTGCTTGTTTTTAAAGAAAATATTTAAAATTACTTTGTTAGAGTGCCAAACCTAGTTTA
This sequence comes from Listronotus oregonensis, assembly GCA_019359885.1. Lineage (NCBI taxonomy): Eukaryota > Metazoa > Arthropoda > Insecta > Coleoptera > Curculionidae > Listronotus > Listronotus oregonensis. The sequence goes on from JAHBCN010000066.1 coordinate 259,478, forward strand.
TTCATATTTTGTGCTAATATTGTTTTTTATATGTTCAATTGATTTTAAACGCAAAATCCCAAATAAAACTATTTTTTGACAAATAGTTAACATTTAAGTTATGCCCTGTTATGCCTTATTAAACCCATTGTTAAGGTTGTTGTTAAATTTAACAAAAAGTTCGTCACTCGGCTGTAAATATTGCTTTTAAAAACTAATTTGTTTTTTGATTACACTGTTCCGCATAAAAATCCTTCCCGGTAATCTAATTTATTATTTCGAATATTTCACTCATGTATAAATTTCCCCATAAGACAAAAATCCAAAAAATTCAGCGGAGATTTCACGTTGCCTAGACAACGTGGTATTTCCACTTACTTACAAAAATAGAACAATCGAACCTGTTTGTTTGTATTGTCAATCAGAAACGTCAAAATCAGTGAAAATGAGTCGATTTGGTCATGTACACGATGAAGAAATAGATAAAGTACTTAAAAAAACGGTCTCAGTTTTAGTTTTAATTATGTTGCATGAAATTAAAAATTGTATGACAAAAAAACCATTTTAATAGTATAATACTCCCATATTTCCCCATTCTAGAAATCTTCTCCCCAAATAACGCTCGTACAGAAAATTAACCAGACAATTTTTATTCAAGCTTGTTATACAAATTCTAAATTATAAAAAATTATAAATAACAAGCGTTTATGAAAATTATCGGTAATTTTTAAGCACTAGTGGTATTACCCCCGATAATTTCTACCTACGTAACCTTTAGACTGACCTGTCGTATTACCTAAACAATCGATAGAACATCACTAACATATTTTAATTAAATTGCATAGGTTTTAGAGATCCTATTAGTGCTTTCACTTTATTTTGCCTTTGTTTATAGTAAACTATCATTTGGTTCGGGGTTCGGGTATATGGAGTCCGCATTATAACATACACACTAACAGAATACAAGCAGTTCAAAATAAATTTCCTAAAGTATTGGCATTTAAAGCCGATTGATTTTTGTTTCTATGCAAATGGGACAGCAGAACTAGACACCAATTTCGTTAAAGAATGACCGTTGAGCGGAAACATTGTGTCCGGTCCTAAGAAAGTAACCAATAAACCGTTAGTAGAGCAGAAACAGAACTCAGCTACTTTGCACATAAAACTAGGGCTAATAATTTTTTTATTGAAAGCTTAAATAAAAAAGGGGACATATTTTTTTAGTTCAGACGAAAATTCGCCCTGATGCAGCATAAAGAAAAAATTTTTTCGACATACGAGAACTTTTTAAAGAAAAAATGAAATACGAATTATTGGATTTAAATTTCAAATTGAATATTCGAATAATTCAAATAGTTCAAACTATTCGAATAGTTCGAATCATACGAATAGCTCGAACTATTCGAATAATTTAAACTATTCGAATTTATCGAACTATTTGAATAATTTAAATATTTTGAATAATTGAAATACTCGAATTAAAAACTTTTTTTCTGGTTATTCGGAAATGGGAATTAATTTTGGCGGCAATTTTGAAATATTTGTGAAAATTTTTAATTCCCAGTGGATTTAACTGCAACGCATTAATATTGGAAAGTTATTGTGGTGGTTACTTATAACATACCTACTAAAATATATTTAATTAGCTTTGCCAATTTTTTTTTTATTGATTAACCTTTAAGATTAGTCTTACAAAATGTTTTATAAAAAAGACATTATTTTATTAATTCAAAACTTAATTTTAAATCGAAAGTTTAGGTGTTTCGTTCGCATTATTATTTTTAAATAGCTTTTACGACTCTTATAATTAGCTTATACAATTAATTATTTAAAAAATACTAAATTTAAATTGTTTAATGTATTCGAATTTTTCGGATAATTCGAATAGTTAAAATAGTTTCAATCATTCAAATAGTTCAAATCAATCGAATAGTTCGAACTATTGGAATAGTTCGAACTATTTGAATAGTTTAAATTATTCAAATAGCTCGAATATTCGATTTGAAATTCGAATCAAATATAACTATTCGATTCGATTCGATTAGACAACTATTCGCACACCCCTACTTTTAAAACCAAAGTTTCAGCAAAAAATTGTATCGTGGAATGCTGTTAAAAGTAGTAATTTCTAGGTAACAAGAAAACAAAATAAATATTTTGTAAAAAAGTAATTTAGTTTTTTGTATTTGTATATTGTATTCTTTTGTAATTTTGTATAATTATACCTTTTTTAATAACCCATGGGTAATAGGTATAATCCGAGCTCATATTTAAATTCCTGCACATTAGTAGTTACGTGAAACACAAAAATATATCAACAAAAATATATCAGGAAGCAGCAAAAAGTTTCATAATGCAGAAAGGGGTTTTTAAATTAATATTTTGGTAACTATTGTCCCATCTTCTGTTAATATGTTTTTACCAATTTGGTAATAGGGTTATCTTTTAAGATTTTTAAGGTAATAAAATTAAATATAAAAACCTATTATTATTTTAAGACAAACCCTTCTAAAAATTATTATCCCAATACCTATTTTTAAAACATTTATATTCCCTGTAGGATTACAATTTGGCAAACGATCAACCAATAAAAATATCATTGTAATAAAGATTTAGCTTTAGTTTTATCCAACTTTAAACCTTGTTAAGCTCGCCAATAGCACAGTGTTTTGCCAACATTTTTTTTTAATTTTATGGATGGGAATTGCCTTTTCCATTTTAACAAATTTTATTGGACCTTTAAAACTGTATAGACTTTAGTTGTGTGTGTTTTTTAATCGAAGTATTTTTTTAATGGTCTATGATAAATTTTAAGCCCTTACTGACATTAAGGATCTATATTAAATAATAAGAATAATAATTAAGATTGACTTAATATAAAGTTTTGTATTTGTTTGGTTCGATCAGTATTAGTAAAAGTCATAGATTGAAGATAACAATTATTTGTGGCCTATTAGAGGATTAGGGACTATACGGGGTCTTTAATTATATTTACGTGGCATCTGGAGCCTTTATTTTCAAAGACAGAAATAATGTTTTTTATAAAAATTGTAGGTTTTTTTCCATATTATCTTTTAAAATTATCAATAAAAAAATATCGCAACAAAAAAATGGAAAAATTTAGGCAACTTCAACTTTTTTAAATGGAATAAATGTATTATGCGCTACAACAAAAGATCTTTTTTTCTGATTTTAAATATATATACATTGATGATATTTGGACGAACCATTTTTGAGATATTTTAGCTTAAAATATTAATAAATTGCAAAAAAATTTATATTAGTATCAAGAAAGCCATGGAAACAATAAACTTGTTATTTTGCTAAATCTGGTGATATTATACTTAAAAATTCCTGCCATAGTGAAGGAACACTCGTCGGTGAATAGAATTTTATTTAAAAACTCTGGAATCTGCCGCATAAACCTAACTATTTCCAATGCACACTCCTGCATGTTTTGTTTAGAAAGATTCTGGACGCACATAAATTTCTAGGGATGAAATTTGTAAAATTTTAAGGTTGAATAAATTTTATAATCTGTTTTATTAAGTTTAAATGCCGCATCTAAGATTGATATTTTAGGATTTTCTAAAATTATTAAAAGTAGTGAGTGCTAATTCAATAGAAAAAGTATAATAACTATCCCGGAAAAAACAAGGATATTCACAACCTTTTCATTTTGTGCTATACTCCTTTTTCGTTCAATAAAGTTTCTTACTTTATATTTAATAGTATTTATAGATGGTACCCGTTGTTAAGGATATGATAAGTAATATTCCCTTTGCACTGTCGTCAGTCGTCACATTATTATTGTTAACATAAAAAGAAAGCAATATAAATTATTCCTAATAGTTAAAATGATAAACTTTAAATTTTAATATCGAGACGTCAAATTTATTAAAACAATTTTATTGTTTTCATAGCTTTCTTGATACTAATATGATTTTTTTAATTTATTTTTATTTTAAGCTGAAATATCACAAAAATGGTTTATCCAAATATTATGAATGTATATATATTTGAAATAAAAAAAATCTTTTATTGTAGCGCATAATATACAGGGTTTTCCATTTGAAAAAGTTGAAGTTGCCTATCTTTTTTCATTTATTTATTGCGTTATTTTTTACTAATAATTTCAAAAGATAATATGAAAAAAAACTACAATTTTTATGTAAAAGATTTTTTTTAATCTTCAAAAATAAAGGCTCTAGATGCCACGTAAATATAATCAAAGACCCTGTACAGGGTGGGCCAAATTTGACGCTTTTAATAGAATACTTATGGTTGGGTATGTTTTACATAAAAAATGACTTCCGTTTCTGAAATTCAAATTTCAAGCCAAACTTACTGATGCAGTTTGTTTTATTTGTGATACTCGCCTTACTACTTTTTGGAAAATGGGACCCCTTCGGTCCGGGTCCCGGGGTATACTAGCTGACCCTGTCCAGTCCTATTAACCCCTATAAACTTAAAGATCGCCTGCAACAAAAAGGAAGAAAACCCCCCAAAAAACCCAAAAAATCACAAATACTAATCTACGTTTCGGTGGCTAGTCGGCCACCGTTGTCAAGACAGAAACTAAAACAAAAAATTTTAAGGAATTTTTGGTCTAAAAACTTAGGAAATTCTGATTTTTACTTTTTAATGACGTTTTGTCATAAATGACACTAGGTTATTTGACTGGTGTATGTATAGTATTCAAAAGGACCAGAAAGGTGGGTGGTATGGTGTGTTAATTGATTTTAAGTTTACCTGAATTTACTTCAGCATTAACCATAGGTAACCATCTATTATTTAAATTAGCAGATATTGATGCTACACATCTGTCTTTATTTAATAAAATAAATGCACTTTTCTTTATTCTACGTTTTTTTTGAACAAGTTTTCTTTGCTAAAATGCTAGAAGCAATCCAGTTTATTTTGTGGTTATAATCAAATGCGTGTTGACAGATTTTTGATTTGTGGAATTTTGTGTTTCTAATATATGTTCTATATTCCTTTTTTATTTCTAATTGCACAAATCAAATATCTGTCAATACGCATTTGATAATAACCACATAATAAACTGGAATGCTTCTAGCATTTTAGCAAAGGAAACTTGTTAAAAAAAAACGTAAAATAAAGGAAAGTGCATTTATTTTATTAAATAAAGACAGATGTGTAGCATCACTATCTGTTAATTTAAATAATACATGATTACCTATGCTTGATGCTGAAGTAAATTCAGGTAAACTTAAAAACAATTAACACACCATAGCACTCACTTTTTTGGTCTTTTGGAGTACTATACATACACCAGTCAAATGACCTAGTGTCATTTATGACAAAACGTCATTAAATTTAAAAAAAGCTATCAGAATTTCCAAGGTTTTTAGACCAAAAATTTTTTAAAATTTAGTTTATTTTTTTGTTTTAGTTTCTGTCTTGACAACGGTGGCCTACTTGCCACCGAAACATAGACCAGTATTTGTAATTTTTTGGGTGTTTTGAGGGGTTTTCTTCTTTTTGTTGCAGGCGATCTGCAAGTTCATAGGGGTCAATTAATAGGACTGGAAAGGGTCAGCTCGTATACCCCGGGACCCGGACCAAAGGGGTCCCATTTTCCAAAAAGTAGTAAGGCGAGTATCCCAAGTGAAACAAACTAAAACATGAATCCGCCACAAAACTATAAAACATATTTACAAAACTTACTGATGAAAACCCCATTCGCTATCTTGCATCGTTTATTTGCTGCAGCATGCTTTTCAGTTTCTTGCCTTTTTTTAATCCTTCATAACTTTGTTTATGATTTTTTTTAATTCTGTAAAAACATTTTCGCAGCAACTTTCCATGGAGAATGCAGATATGCATTTCGTTTTTTTGGCGCATTTTTAATTAATTTGATTTTTTCTTATATTTATACACTCTGTTTATTGTGTATTACACTTTATATTTGTTTTAAGGCGATTCTGAGATAAATTGCATATTATTATATTTATTATTCCTATTGGGTAGAGTTAGAGTGAAGTTATCCATAAAAGGCCAGCCATAAAATCTTCTCGATGGTGCAGATTGTGCCGCCCGGCCTACTACCTAATTCCAAGCCAGTTTTTTGAACAAATTAGAATAAAAATATATTTTTATAGAAAAATTAATATTTATAGAGGGTGTTCCTAAAAGGTCTGTACAATGTAAATTTTGTCAAAAAATTATGTTAATTTTAGACATAAAATACTTAAAGATGTTGTTTAAAAAAAAATAAACGCAAGGAAAAAAACAATATTAAAAAAAATTGTTTAAAAATAAACTACTTGAAAAATTTGTCGTTTTAAAGTTTCCTTGCCTTGCAAAATTGAGAAAAAAAATCATATAAAAAATGCCGTTTTTTTAGGTTTGACAGCTAAGACTTCTTGTGTTGCTTCCAAAAATATAGAAATGTCTTAAACCTAAAGAACTAATACGTTTACTGTAGTAAGCCCGCATATTGAGAAAAAAATAATTCATATAAAATGACGTTTTTTTAGTTGAAGTTTCTTTGTTGCTCCAAAAAAATATGGAAATGTCTTTAAACCTAAAAATAAATGCTTGGAGCTGGCAAGCCCGCAAAATTGAGAAAAAATAAATCATATGAAAAATGAGTTTTTTAAGTTTGACAGCTAAGACTTCTCTGTGTTCCAAAAATATGGAAATGCTTTTAAACCTAAAGAACTAAATGGTCACGTAGTGGAAGCTCGCAAAATTGAGAAAAAATATAAAATGACGTTTTTTTAAAGTTTGACACCTAACACCTTCTTGTGTTGTTTCCAAAAAAATATAGAACTAACTAGAAACTACTGTGAGTGCTGCAGCACTCACAGTAGACGCCATTTAGTTCTTTAGGTTTAAAAGAACATTTCTATATTTTTTTGGAAGCAACACAAGAAGGTCTTAGCTGACAAACTTTAAAAAAACGTCATTTTTTATATGATTTATTTTTTTTCAATATTGCGAGGCTTGCCAGCACTCACAGTAAACGTTATTTAGTTCTTTAGGTTTAAAAGATCATTTCTATATTTTTTTGGAAGCAACACAAGAAGGTTTTAGCTGTCAAACTTTAAAAAAACGTCATTTTTTATATGACTTATTTTTTTTCTTAATTTTGCGAGGCTTGCCAGCACTCACAGTAGACGCCATTTAGTTCTTTAGGTTTAAAAGAACATTTCTATATTCTTTTGGAAGCAACACAAGAAGGTCTTAGCTGTCAAACTTTAAAAAAACTTCATTTTTTATATGATTTATTTTTTTTTCAATATTGCGAGGCTTGCCAGCACTTACAGTAAATGTTATTTAGTTCTTTGTGTTTAAAAGAAAATTTCTATATTTTTTTTGGAGCAACACAAGAAGGTCTTAGCTGTCAAACTTTAAAAAAACGTGATTTTTTATATGATTTATTTTTTTTTCAATATTGCAAGGCTTGCCAGCACCCACAGTAAACGTTATTTAGTTCTTTGTGTTTAAAAGAAAATTTCTATATTTTTTTGGAAGCAACACAAGAAGGTCTTAGGTGTCAAACTTTAAAAAAACTTCATTTTTTATATGATTTATTTTTTTTCTCAATTTTGCTAGGCTTGCCAGCACTCACAGTAGACGCCATTTAGTTCTTTAGGTTTAAAAGAACATTTCTATATTTTTTTGGAAGCAACACAAAAAGGTCTTAGCTGTCAAACTTTAAAAGAAACGTCATTTTTTATATGATTTTTTTTTCTCAATTTTGCGAGGCTTGCCAGCACTAACAGTAAAAGCCATTTGGTTTTAGGCTTAAGAGAACATTTCTATATGTTTTTGGAAGCAACACAAGAAGGTCTTAGCTGTCAAACTTTAGAAAAACGTCATCTTGTAAATGTTTTATTTTTTTTTTCTCAATATTGCGAGGCTTGCCAGCACTCACAGTAAACACCATTTAGTTATTTAGATTTAAAAGAACATTTCTATATTTTTTTGGAAGCAACACAAGAAGGTCTTAGCTGTCAAACTTTAAAAAAACGTCATTTTTTTATGATTTATTTTTTTTTCACAATTTTGCGAGGCTTGCCAGCACTCACAGTAGACGCCATTTAGTTCTTTAGGTTTAAAAGAACATTTCCATATTTTTTTGGAAGCAACACAAGAAGGTCTTAGCTGTCAAACATTAAAAAAACCTTATTTTTTATATGATTTATTTTTTTTCTCAATATTGCGAGGCTTGCCAGCACTCATAGTAAACATTTAGTTCTTTAGGTTTAAAAGAACATTTCTATATTTTTTGGAAGCAACACAAGAAGGTCTTAGCTGTCAAACTTTAAAAAAACCTCATTTTTTATATGATTTTTTTTTCAATATTGCGAGGCTTGCCAGCACTCACAGTAAATGTTATTTAGTTCTTTGTGTTTAAAAGAAAATTTCTATATTTTTTTGGAAGCAACACAAGAAGGTCTTAGCTGTCAAACTTTAAAAAACGTCATTTTTTATATGATTTATTTTTTTTCTCAATTTTTCGAGGCTTGCCAGCACTCACAGTAGACGCCATTTAGTTCTTTAGGTTTAAAAGAACATTTCTATATTTTCTTGGAAGCAACACAAGAAGGTCTTAGATGTCAAACTTTAAAAAAACGTCATTTTTTATATGATTTATTTTTCTCAATTTTGCGAGGCTTGCCAGCACTCACAGTAGACGCCATTTAGTTCTTTAGGTTTAAAAGAACATTTCTATATTTTTTTGGAAGCAACACAAAAAGGTCTTAGCTGTCAAACTTTAAAAAAACGTCATTTTTTATATGATTTATTTTTTTTCTCAATTTTGCGAGGCTTGCCAGCACTAACAGTAAAAGCCATTTGGTTTTTTAGGCTTAAGAGAACATTTCTATATGTTTTTGGAAGCAACACAAAAAGGTCTTAGCTGTCAAACTTTAAAAAAACATCATTTTGTAAATGTTTTTTTTTTTGGAAGCAACACAAGAAGGTCTTAGCTGTCAAACTTAAAAAAAACGTCATTTTTTATATGATTTTTTTTTCTCATTTTTGCGAGGCTTGCCAGCACTCACAGTAGACGCCATTTATTTCTTTAGGTTTAAAAAAACATTTCTATATTTTTTTGGAAGCAACACAAGAAGGTCTTAGCTGTCAAACTTTAAAAAAAAAGTCATTTTTTATATGATTTATTTTTTTTCACAATTTTGCGAGGCTTGCCAGCACTTACAGTAGACGCCATTTAGTTCTTTAGGTTCAAAACAACATTTATATATTTTTTTGAAAGCAACACAAGAAGGTCTTAGCTGTCAAACTTTAAAGAAACGTCATTTTTTATATGATTTATTTTTTTCTCAATTTTGCGAGGCTTGCCAGCACTCACAGTAGACGCCATTTAGTTCTTTAGGTTTAAAAAACATTTCTTATTTTTTGGAAGCAACACAAGAAGGTCTTAGCTATCAAACTTTAAAAAGCGTAATTTTTATATGATTTATTTTTTTCTCAATTTGCAAGGCAAGGAAACTTTAAAACGACAAATTTTTCAAGTAGTTTATTTTTAAACAATTTTTTTTTAATATTGTTTTTTTCTTTGCAGTTATTTTTTTTTAAACAACATCTTTAAGTATTTTATGTCTAAAATTAACATAATTTTTTGACAAAATTTACATTGTACAGACCTTTCAGGAACACCCTTTATAAATATAAATTTTTCTATAAAAATATATTTTTATTCTAATTTGCTTAAAAAACTGGCCTGGAATTAGGTAGTAGGCCGGGCGGCACAATCTGCACCATCGAGAAGATTTTATGGCTGGCCTTTTATGGATAACTTCACTCTAACTTGGGTAGACACTAAAGTTAACGTGTTTTCAAACAATTTTAATTAAACTTTTGTTAAACTAATTATCCCATTTATGTGTTACCCCAAGAATTTTTTAAACCGATTTTAATAATAAGATAATATTTTAAATAACAAAAAAAACAACTATTAAAACCTATGCAGGTAAGTAATTGGCACGGAAAAACGCAAGCTTCTGGCTGGTTTAGATGGCGAACGCATTAAATTAATATCCGCTATTGGTTGTTACTAAATTCTTAAAATTTATCAAAATATAATTTATAGGTCTTAGCACAATCCAGTAAATTATGGCAGCTTTGCCAAACCGAGGCCAAAGAACTATGAAAACTTAAGAGACCGAAAACTTGCAAAAATTATGAGTGTTGCAATAAATTGAAAATAACGGACAACATTTAACAAGAAATTTGAAATGAAGTGAATTTGGCCGCAATTTTTTTTTATCTATTCGTTAAACATTAAAAAAACATTCATTAATTTACAATTACATTTTTTTTAATTAGTTGTAAATTGGCCGCCCATAATATTCGCCGCCCTAGGCTTCAGCCTACTCAGCCTTTGCGTAAATACATCCCTGGGGCAACCAATGTCCAGTCCATTTGCCGGCCAGGTCGCCGAACCTGGTCCCGATGGATTTTTTATTATTGGACAGAATAAAACACTTAATATTTCGTCAAGAGCATAATTTAAAAAACAAAGTGAAAATAGCTTTATTACAAGCATTCAATTCTCGTTCTAATATAGTGTGATACATTTTTAAAAAGGTAATTTTTTGACCATTCTAGAACTGTAAAAATACAATATTAAAAAATTAAAAAAAACAAGGTGCGTTATCTTAGAAAAAAAAAACAAAAAGCATATCTACAATCTGCATGAAAAGTTGCTGTGAAAATGTTAATACAGTATAAAAAATCTAAGTCAACAAAAAAATTATGAAGAAAACGCAATAAGTTGAAAAACACGCTGTAGAGACTTAACGACGCAAGATAGTAAATTGCGGTATTCACAAATAGGTTTAACTTAAAATTTGAGCCTTGCAAACGGAGGTCGGTTTTTGTGTAAAAGAAAAAAACAGGAACATAAATTTTCTATTAAAGGCGTCGAATTTGGCCCCACTGTACACTCGTCCTCACTTATTAGGAAGATGAAAATCAATACAAAATGTTTTTGATACCTTCCATTACTTAGGATAAAACATACTTATTTAATATCTAAATTAAATGTAAATTAGCACTTAATTAATCGCCAATCAGTAAGTTGCTCTTACAAGCTAATATCAGCTTCTTATGTAAAAGAAAAAAACAACAATATTGAATTTGGTAATTAAAATGTAAGGATTTCTTAAAATCGAGATGTAAAATATTTGTTTAGGGCCATTGATTCTTTTCAACATAAAATGAGTTTTCTATTGGTGTAATTATTTTTTATATGTCTAAAAACTGCAGAAGTTCTTACTGCCCTTATTTTTTTGTACATTTTGAGATAAGCCACAAGACATAAAATAATTGCTTTGGTTTTAACCAACCGTAACTAAATTATCTTAATGCATTTTTAAAATATTTTTGTTGAATTTTTTAAAAATATTTCTATTAAATAAGTTATATTCGTTTTAAAATTTACTAACTTTACTTTAAATCTTTCCAGATCAGAGAAAATACTTAAAAAAACCTTCCCGGATGCAACAAAAAATTCCTGGAATATTGTCACTTCGTCCTCGTAGGCTCCTAAATATCCCCTTGTTAAGCATATTGAAGTTAATTTATCTTGAAATTAGGATCTATTCTAATCTTCAAAATGATTATGCGACGTGGTCTGTGCTAAATATTTCAACCCTAGATGACAACTACGTTTAAGACAGCAAAAAGTGTTTTTGCAAAAAACAGAGTTTTCTTTAGTATTGCTTTTATAGTGCAAGCAAACAACAATTCCTAAAATATTTTTTTATTTTTAGAAAGCGCTGCGCTTTTTCTCAGTTCGGTTGTAAATTAATATTTTTATAAATAATTTTAGAAAATTAAATTAACCATAAAAGCTTTTTTAAAGTGCATGTCGCCTATAACTAAATAAATAACATTTATATTATTTAAATAAAATACTATTTAATACTTTTTTTATCGTTAAGTTGAACGACAACATTTTAAGCATTTGTTTTAAGTGAAGATATACCGGTGGTGCGTCGCCAAGCGGAACATAGGAAATACCCTGAAATTTTAAGGGGGCCAATTATTGGCTCCCCTGTACATTTTACAGAAAAAATGTAAGATAACTTTTTGAAAAGACCAATCTGACAAGCCCTCGTGCCAACTTTAAAAAAAAAATTAAAAGCAAATCTTTAATTATTCAATTTAATGTAATTGCAAAATTACCAAATTTTTGGTTCAGGTAAAACCAAACAGACACCAGTAAAATGAATATTGTCCCTGACATGAGGAAAAGTGTTAATAAAACAGTATTTGAACATTATTCAATCGACAAAAAAGTATTCATAATTAAGCGGCATTATGTGGGAAACAGTTTTAGAGCAGTATCTGAGATGTTTTCCGTTTATTTGCCCACCAAGCCCATTCTGTCCATTTCAACTATTAAACGTATTGTCAGTAAGTTCGAGTCCAAAAGTACCGTAATAAATTATTGTAAATGTTCAACTCAGGATATTGAAAATAGAGCCAAAGAAAGAGAGAACAGAGATCTTAATATTCTTCTGAGTGTGGAGAACAACAAAATGGTTAGTACGAGGGTTCTTGGGCAAGAGGTAAATAAACTTCATACAACAGTATTGCGCACTTTGAAAAAACACAAATATTATTCGTATAAATTCGAGAAACATCAAGAGCTGCAGGACGGAGATGAAGAGCGAAGAATGGCATTTTGTTTTGAAATGATGAAAAAAGCAAATAACGATAGGAATTTTTTAAGAAATATTTGTTTTACCGATGAATGTACATTTGCCCTCAACAATGAACCAAATGTTTAGAATTGCCGCTATTGGAGCCAAGAAAATGAACATCGCTTTGTTCATACTCGGACACAATATCCCCAAAAAACAAATGTATTCGTGGTAATTATCGGACACGATATCATTGGACCCTTTTTTATGGTCTATAACCTGACAGCAGAAACCTATTTGGGCTTATTTCAAAATCAAATTTGACCCGCCTTAAAAAGAAGTTGTACGGAAGATCAAAGAATCTGGTACCAAATGGACGGTTGCCCGCTTATAATGCGCCTATGGTTAAAGAGTACCTGGAAAATGCTTTTAACGGCAATATTATTGGTCCACGGTACCGGATACTTTGGCCAGTCAGGTCACCTGATCTTTCACCGAATGACTTCCTTCTGTGGGGTCATTTATAAAAGTGTAAAATTTGAGAATCTAAACCAGCTTCAAAACGCGATTTCGTTAGAATGTAATAGTATATTATGTCGAGAGATGCGTTAGTATATTTTATTTACAACCACTTTATTCATTTCCTATTATTTTAAATTGAAATTATGAAAGTTGATCCGGTAATAATTTTATTAGGCGGCCGTGCTTCGCAATTTGTATCGTTGTCATGGTAACGGGTTGTCAAAGTGTCAATACAAAAAGTGTAAGATAGACGCTTTAAATTTGAATAGTTAAAAAGGCCGATTTCCATCTAAGCAGCATCAAGCAGCGCTTGCAGCGCGACGCGGTTGCAGCGTTTGCAGTTTCACACACCATTTCCCACCTAAGCAGCATTCTGCAGCAGATCATGCTAAGCAAAGCAGCAATGTAATATGCACCTCATCAGTTAAATTGTTTAATCAAAGTAAAATGAACCCAACCTTATCATCGTTGTCACACAACTTGCTAGTTGAAGTAGCTATATGCGATGAGTATAAAAAAAGCAAAAGAGAAAAAACGGAAATATTGGGTACATGATATTTTTCGTACAAGACTCGAAGAAGGTGAATTTTATACGCTGTCTATCCATTTCTACTTCTTTCTTCCACAAACAAATAAGCAAGAAATGACATGAATAAGATATTCAAGTCGCTGCTTGCTCCGTACACTTTGGCGCCTTATGATTTCCACTTGTCCGTCAACACGCGGCGCAGCACCTTCATAAGCAGCAATGACGCGTGGCAACGCTCATAGACGAATTAAAATTTTGCTGCGAGGCGTTGTGCTGCGACGCGCAGCGACGCTCTGCTTAGGTGGGAACGGAATCATTTAATTACATGAAAACAAATATAGGCAGCATTTTTGCTGCACTGCGCCCGCTGTGAGATGCTGCTCCATGCTGCTTAGGTGGAAATCAGCCTTAATTTGTTTTAATTTCGCAAATCCAAAAAAAAAATGTTATCAAAAGAGGAATTTGAGTTTGCTGCTACTCCACCAGAAATTCGAGAATATTATTATTATTATTAGAATGCGTATGTTCGTGTGTCACTAAACCATTTTGAAATATCAATATTCAATGAAATTACAAAATAAAAAAATTAATTTTCAACCGGGTGGAAAGTGAGCACTTTCCACCCGGGTGAAAAGTAGAAGTCAAAAAACGTCAACTTTCCACTTTTCAAAGATAGGTGAAATGTCATTATTACATGCATGGTTGTATAAAATAAGATTTTGCGATATCAACATAGCAACGTTAGAAATGAATTTTATGGTCGGTTGAGATATTGTTTAGCTGTTAATGGGGGGTTGCTTAAACATTTGATTAATTAATGTTTTTATGTAATTCTCTATTATTTTTAAAAAATTTATTGTATTTTATTTCATTTTATTTTTCCACACCTAGTAAAATATTAAGAGTTTAGTTCTCTCTTTTTTCGATCTATTTTCGATTTTCTGAGTTAAACATTTACAATTATTTATTGCAATGGCTTTGGACTCGAATTTACTGACAATACGTTTAATGGTTAATCTTATTTTTTGTACGTAAAAGAAATTGTAATGCTGATGTTATAATTTGCAAAAAAATATTTCGTTGCTTTGCTATTTGTGGAATAACAAAAAAAAAGTTTAGTTAATTATGATCTCGAAAACTTTTTTAAGTATTGCCCCTTTAGTAGTAGCATGTTAAGTATCACTTTTAGTTTTTAGTGGTAAGTTCTGAAACATTTTGCATTATATGCATATAAATTACTGGGCATATCAAAATTTTGGGTTATTGTTTACCATTTAATATTGTGTTATATCGGTAAATTTAAGCCCAACAAGTTTTGTAATATGTTTTATTTTAAAAACATTAACTCGCTTGGCAAACAACTAGCCCGATAAAAGTTCAATTTTTGTACAAAAACGACTGTAAGTTTATTCAGTTTTTAGCCTTTTGCCAAACTTGGCAGACTTCATACATTTTTTAATAGATTTTTATTATCCTTACCAACAAACTAGAGAAGAAAAAATACCAAAAACCGTAATAATTTATAAGTGCTGTTTGCGGCATCGTCGACAATGTATGCTGCATCTGGAGTTTAAAATGGCTTTAAGCTATACTATGTGTCAAAAAAAGGACTGTTAAACACGGGTATTTAAATATCTTAAGAGCGGCCATTGAGATTTGTACTATTTTTTATTAGAGTGGATGAAGGTACAATTATGCAAAGCGGCTTAAAGCGTAGTTCATATGCTTGCGAAATGCGATTTGCGAATTCCGAAACTTGTTCTGATTGGTCGATTTCAAATGTGTCAATTGTAGGAGCTCTCTATTCTTAAGTTTTTTGCGATTCGCAATATTTAAATCTAGGGGGCGGGAAAATTGACGGATTCTTATTGGTCGACTTAAAATATGTCAGTTGTCCAAGAGGTTAATGTCACTTTTTTTGCGTTTCGTAATATTTGAAATGTGAGAAGCGGAAAATTGACTTTAATTTAAGATTTTACGAATTCCGCAAAATTGAAGACCACGAGCATGCGTATTGATATAGATACTCGTTTGATTTTGGCGTTGCTCAAAGATTAAAGTTACTACGGTTCAATTCCTATATGTAATTTTATAAGATATATATATATATATATATAAATATATATATATATATATATATATATATATACAGGGTCTTCATTAATGTCTGTAAACCACGTGACCAAAAATGTTGCGGGTTGCCATTCAGAGGTTGCACAAAATTTAATAAAATATCCCTAGAAATACTCATTGGCGCCGTGCTTTTAAAATCGATTTAAAATGTCAAAAATATTTTGTTTTTTTTTAAAGGGTTTGAAAATTTACCATTTATCATTTTTTTAATAATTGTAATTTGAACCAAGTTATTACAGCTTTTTTGGATAATTTTGTATGCATTTAGTTTAAGTCTCTTGTTTGTCAATAATTTAGTTTGCTAGATTTGGGTAGAAAAAATGTTAGTCAAGGAAACGAAGTCATGACGGGTATTTTTTGTGGAGTAAAATGGATTTGAATGCGGTTTTATTTGATTCGTATCGACGTCTACAAACTTTGTAAACAAATTGAATTATTGGAATAGAAAAAACTTTATTTCTGCATTAAAAAAATGCATTTTAAGGTTTGCAGTTAGGTATAAAAATGTATAACTGGGTAAATAATGATGGAAATGAGAATTTGATACTCAGGGGTTTTTAAGGTGGCTGACATGCCGAATATGACATTGGCAAGGGTCTACGGAGTACCTGGTGCGCGCTGAGGATAGTGTAAACGTTAACTGGAATTTTACCACAGTTTGACTGACATTAGCAGGATTTGTTGTAAAACTTTAGAAGATGACGTTTACACCATCCTTAGCGCGCACCATACTCCGCAGGCCCTTGCCAATGTCATATTCGTGTTCAGCGACCTCGAAAACCCCTGAGTAACAAATTCGAGCCCATTTTCATCATTATTTACCTAGTTATAATTTTTTTATAATTGCTAATTTTAAAATGCATTTTTATAAGGCACAAATGCAGTTATTCATTTCCCATTAGTTAAATTTGTTCGCAAAGTTTCTATATGTTCATACGAATTGAATGCAAGGAACCGCATTCAAATCCATGTTACTGTACAAAAATACCTCTTAAGTGACTATTCAAGTCATGTTAACTTGTAGTTTACACAATTTATTTATATTATTTAAATAAAACTACTTGACTTAAAATGGTGGGCATTACTTAGATTTATTTGTACTTTATTAATAAATTAAATGTCAATTATTACATAATAAAAGAAATTAGGATAATTATTACATGCTAAAAGAAATTAAGATGCAACAATCTACAAAAAATTCCAATTATTTAAATATTATACTAAAATAAAAAGAAAGTATAGTTACATCACAATAAAATACAAGTAGTCATGCACAAACATTAAAATGTAATAAAACTTAAACAATAATTTTACAAATAGCTTTGCAGCCATGAGAGTCTTAGAGTATCTTTCTCTTTAAAATTTTTAAGTCAGTAATCAAAAATGAAGTTGGTGCCCAGGTATTCTTTAACGGGAAAAAAAACTAAAGTTATTGGGCAAGTATCATAATAACAAAGATAACAATAATTTAATAAGCGAATAACAATTAACACTATAGCACGTGTTCAAAATGTCTTCCTTCATTTTCTAGACATATGTTGACTCTTCTTTTTAAATTATCAAACACATTGTGAATCTGGTCAATTGTAATGTGTCCTATCTCGGCTCGAATTGCTTCCTCCAGTTCATCAACATTGTGAGGTCTGTTTCTGAAGACCTTATTTTTTAAATATCCAAATAAAAAGAAATCTAATGGCGTTAGATCTGGAGAACGAGGTGGCCATACATCTTTGCTAATTATTCTATCTTCATAAAATTCGGCTATGTATTGCAAAGTTGCCCGAGCTGTGTGTGCAGGAGCCCCATCTTGTTGAAAGTAGCCCCTCTGAAGTTCCTCATCATCAAGTTGCTCAAAAAATTCATGCAGAATATTATGGTACCTTTCAGCATTTACTGTATCGTAAAAAAATATTGGACCTTAATCCATCTTCTCGAAATTGCTACCCAGACCCCTATTTTAATTGGGTGTAAACTTGTTTCGATAAAGGTATGTGGATTCTCCGTGGCCCAAGTTCGGTAGTTCTGACTATTTACATAACCGGACAAATGAAACCATGCTTCATCAGAGAAGAAAGTACGGTCCAAAACATCATCATTGTTAAGAATTTCATTAAACCATTGACAAAACTGCACCCTCTTTGCATAATCTGGTGGAAGGAGTTCTTGCAATACTGTGACCTTATATGGATGCATTTCTAATTTTTGGTAAGTGCTTTATGGCAAGTACCAACAGACATTCCTAAAAAAAAGTATGGCATTGTAAACATAAATTTCAATTTTTATTTAAAATAGTATCCTTACCGGTCTGAGTAGACAGC
This sequence comes from Listronotus oregonensis, assembly GCA_019359885.1. Lineage (NCBI taxonomy): Eukaryota > Metazoa > Arthropoda > Insecta > Coleoptera > Curculionidae > Listronotus > Listronotus oregonensis. Next base: position 277,606 of record JAHBCN010000066.1, read on the forward strand.
TTCTCTACCGATTTGTTAGGACTGTGCTCCATTCGGACACGCATATCTTCAAGGGCAGGTTCTGTAAGCACGCTGGAGCCTTCCAGTGGACTTTCCCTTACAAATGCAATGTTTGTTTTCAAAACGATTGATTAGCATACGTCTGTGATGAACAAATGTTTCATACTCAACAAGATTGTCAGGGAACCTTTCGCTAAACTGGTCCATGCAACTTTGGAGAGAATATGACCAAGATCCATCCTCATTACGAGTTGCACTTCTAAAATGTGCCATTATTATAAAGGCATCTTGTTCCGCAGTCCACATTTTAAACGTTTTCTAAAAATAAAAAAACAGTTTTATTTACGTAACCTCAATAACAAAAACACATGTAACTTACCTTTAAAACCCGAAATATGCAAAGTAGCTCTGAAAAGAACTGTTTTAAGCTTGTCAAGTTCGTTTTTGAAAATAATTTAATCAAAAAATCTAAAACTTTTCCAAATAAACTATCCAAAAACCAAATACGCCAACAATGACCGGTCTGTCAGTAATATCAGTCAAATCAGCTGTCAAACAGAGCTGTGTTGCCAACACTAATTTTTTTCCTCATAAAAGGTGTGTTCTTTTGACCATTAACCTGCACTGATTATGATTTTTTAGAATTTTAACATTTTAGGAGGTTATTATAATCAGTAATTTTGACAAAAAGATTTTTTGCTTTGTTCGGAGATTAGAAACTGGTAAATGGTCACAGAAAAAAATAAACGTAGGCAAAAAATTTCTGAACTTTTTTTTCAACTTGGCAACCTTGTAAATAGGAAAGAAACCAAGCAGTGGAGCCCGGCGGGCGAAAATTCGGCACTAAATGACCATTTATACCTGTTAAGAGAACAGGTACCTGGCAAGAACTAGGAATATTGGGCGCCGCCGTACACTTTGGTTAGTTTTTGTAATGAGGGTCAATTACAGGTAATGAAGGTAGAAAATATGGGCTTTAAAATATTTGGGGCATATTTGGGGGTAGTTAGAAATATTGTTTTAGTTTAGTTTCCTATTTCATCTTGAAGTGCTAATACGATGTAACTGAAGTTCCGAACGTTCATTGAACGAAAAGTATTTTGAATTCAAATAAACGTATTAAAGACTTATACCAAACCTTTAAAATAAATCGCTAAATCTTTGGGAAAAAAAGGGCTGGTTTTTAAAATCCATTTAAAAAAATTTAAAATAATTTTGAACTCTCGGACTCACCACCCAGAGCGGAACTGGCTACCTTTTGCCCATATGGGGCCTTGTACCACGCTAAATCTTTGGGAAAAAAATTAGGCTGGTTTTTAAAATCCATAAACAAAATGTAAAATTATTTTGAACAGTCGGACTCATTCCTCCGGAGCGGAGCTGACTACCCTTTGTCCATATGGGGCCTTGTACCACGCTAAATCTTTGGGAAAAAAAATAGGGCTGGTTTTTAAAATCCATTTAAAAAAAATTAAAATAATTTTGAAATCTCGGACTCACCACCCAGAGCGGAACTGGCTACCCTTTGCCCATATGGGGCCTTGTACCACGCTAAATCTTTGGGAAAAAATTAGGCTGGTTTTTAAAATCCATTTAAAAAATTTAAGATTATTTTGAACTCTCGGACTCATCCCCCCGGAGCGGAGCTGACTACCCTTTGTCCATATGGGGCCTTGTACCACGCTAAATCTTTGGGAAAAAAATTAGGCTGGTTTTTAAAATCCATAAAAAAAATTTAAAATTATTTTGAACTCTCGGACTCATCCCTCCGGAGCGGAGCTGACTACCCTTTGTCCATATGGGGCCTTGTACCACGCTAAATCTTTGGGAAAAAAATAGGGCTGGTTTTTAAAATCCATTTAAAAAAATTTAAAATAATTTTGAAATCTCGGACTCACCACCCAGAGCGGAACTGGCTACCCTTTGCCCATATGGGGCCTTGTACCACGCTAAATCTTTGGGAAAAAAACTAGGCTGGTTTTTAAAATCCATTAAAAAAATTAAAAAATAATTTTGAACTTTCGGACTCATCCCCCCGGAGCGGAGCTGACTACCCTTTGTCCATATGGGGCCTTGTACCACGCTAAATCTTTGGGAAAAAAATTAGGCTGGTTTTTAAAATCCATTTAAAAAAAAATTTAAAATAATTTTGAACTCTCGGACTCACCACCCAGAGCGGAGCTGGCTACTCTTTGCCCATATGGGGCCTTGTACCACGCTAAATCTTTGGGAAAAAAATTAGGCTGGTTTTTAAAATCCATTTAAAAAATTTAAAATAATTTTGAACTCTCGGACTCACCACCCAGAGCGGAGCTGGCTACCCTTTGCCCATATGGGGCCTTGTACCACGCTAAATCTTTTGGAAAAAAATTAGGCTGGTTTTTAAAATATATTTAAAAAAATTAAAATAATTTTGAACTCTCGGACTCACCATTCAGAGCGGAGCTGACTTCCCTTTGTCCATATGGGGCCTTGTACCACGCTAAATCTTTGGGAAAAAAATTAGGCTGGTTTTTAAAATCCATTTAAAAAAAATTAAAATAATTTTGAACTCTCGGACTCACCACCCAGAGCGGAGCTGGCTACTCTTTGCCCCTTATGGGGCCTTGTACCACGCTAAATCTTTGGGAAAAAAATTAGGCTGGTTTTTAAAATATATTTAAAAAAATTAAAATAATTTTGAACTCCCGGACTCACCATTCAGAGCGGAGCTGACTTCCCTTTGTCCATATGCGGCCTTGTACCACGCAAAATCTTTGGGAAAAAAATTAGGCTGGTTTTTAAAATCCATTTAATAAAATTTAAAATAATTTTGAACTCCCGGACTCACCACCCAGAGCGGAGCTGGCTACTCTTTGCACATATGGGGCCTTGTAGCATGCTAAATCTTTGGGAAAAAAATTAGGCTGGTTTTTAAAATATATTTAAAAAAATTAAAATAATTTTGAACTCTCGGACTTACCATTCAGAGCGGAGCTGACTTCCCTTTGTCCATATGGGGCCTTGTACCACGCTAAATCTTTGGGAAAAAAATTAGGCTGGTTTTTAAAATCCATTTAAAAAAAATTAAAATAATTTTGAACTCTCGGACTCACCACCCAGAGCGGAGCTGGCTACTCTTTGCCCCTTATGGGGCCTTGTACCACGCTAAATATTTGGGAAAAAAATAGGGCTGGTTTTTAAAATCCATTTAAAAAAATTTAAAATAATTTTGAACTCTCGGACTCACCACCCAGAGCGGAGCTGGCTACTCTTTGCCCATATGGGGCCTTGTACCACGCTAAATCTTTGGGAAAAAATTAGGCTGGTTTTTAAAATATATTTAAAAAATTAAAATAATTTTGAACTCTCGGACTCACCATTCAGAGCGGAGCTGACTTCCCTTTGTCCATATGGGGCCTTGTACCACGCTAAATCTTTGGGGAAAAAAAATTAGGCTGGTTTTTAAAATCCATTTAAAAAAAATTTAAAATAATTTTGAACGCTCGGACTCACCATTCAGAGCGGAGCTGACTTCCCTTTGTCCATATGGGACCTTGTACCACGCTAAATCTTTGGGAAAAAAATTAGGCTGGTTTTTAAAATCCATTTAAAAAAATTTTAAATAATTTTGAACTCTCAGACTCACCACCTAGAGCGGAGCTGGCTACCCTTTGCCCATATGGGGTCTTGTACCACGCTAAATCTTTTGGAAAAAAATTAGGCTGGTTTTTAAAATCCATTTAAAAAAATTTGAAATAATTTTGAACTCTCGGACTCACCACCCAGAGCGGAACTGGCTACCCTTTGCCCATATGGGGCCTTGTACCACGCTAAATCTTTTGGAAAAAAATCAGGCAGGTTTTTAAAATTCATAAGAAGCATCAGATTAAAAAATTCAAGTGATTAACTTTGCTTAGAAAAAATTGAGGATTTTAATAATAATTTTAAGAAAAATCAGTAGCGTACTATCATCAATGTCTCCCAAAATAGGCAGGTTAAATTCATTACGAACGCCACTGGTAAAAATTTTTAAAAAATGGTTCTTAATACATGGTACATGTATCCAAACTTCATTAAAATATCTAAAGTGGTATTACAGATACTAATAATAAATTATTTATTTTAACACCCTGTATCCTAAGAGTTAAGACGTTTAGGACACACGTTCATATGAAGTTTTCTTTTGAAAATTGACCCAATAATTGTCTTCTTAAATATTGACATTCAATTAGAAAACACCCTGTATAATGTAAAAAAAATTACCAACCATAATATTTTATTTCTCCTAAACAGTTGATTTTATCGATGTCAATCAGGAACACCTTTTTTTAGTTTAAAGTTAAAGCTATCCAGAAATAATATTGTTGAACCTTTATCTTACAGGCTGTTAAAAAATTGCAATTATTGTGTTAGAGCTAGTCCGTCCCTGGCAAAGTAAATAAGCCAAATATGATTTAATGGGTATATTATAAGAAGACTTATTAAGTTACCATCATATTAAATAAATATTAAATTACGGATACTTTTTTAAAAGCTATTAAAAAATAACCATTTTCAGGGGCGTCCGTTATGTACCGTAGGGGTGGATCGTAAAAAAAAAGTTGGTAGTAGTAGGGTAGTCAGCTCCGCTCCGGGGAGACGAGTCCGAGAGTTCAAAATAATTTTAAATTTTTTTAAATGGATTTTAAAAACCAGCCTAATATTTTCCCCAAAGATTTAGCGTGGTACAAATATGGAGGGTAGAGCTCCATACTTGGTAGTCCGGAGTTCAAAATTATTTCAAATTTTTTAAATGGATTTAAAAACCAGCCTAATTTTTTTCCCAAAAATTTAGCGTGAACAAGAGCCCCATATGGGCAAAGGGGTAGCCAGCTCCGCTCTGGGTGGTGAGTCGAAGTTCAAAATTAGAAATTTTTAAATGGATTTTAAAAACCAGCTATTTTTCCCAAAATTTAGCGTGGTACAACCCCATATGGGCAAATACTCGCTCGCCTGGGATTGAGTCCGAAGTTCAAAATAATCTTAATTTTTTTTTAAATGGATTTTAAAAACCAGCTATTTTTTCCCAAAATTTAGAACAAGGCCCCATATGGACAAAAGTAGTCGCTCCGCTCAGGGATGAGTCGAAAGTTCAAAATTATTTTTTAATTTTTTTAATGAATTTAAAAACCAGCCTAGTTTTTCCCAAAGATTTAGCGTGGTAAAGCCCCATATGGACAAGGGTAGTCAGCTCCGCTCTAGTGGGAGTCCGGAGTTCAAAATTATTTTAGTTTTTTTAGGGATTTTAAAAACCAGCCCATTTTTTTCCCAGATTTGCGTGGTGGCCCCATATGGGCAAAGGAGCATAAATCTCGGGTGGTCCGAGAGTTCAAAATTAATTTAGATTTTTTAAATGGATTTTAAAAACCAGCCATTTTCCCAAACATTAGCGTGGTACAAGAACATATGGGCAAAGGGTAGCCAGCTCGCCTGGGTGGTGATCGGAGTTCAAAATTATTTCAAATTTTTTAAATGGATTTTAAAAACCAGCCTAATTTTTTCCCAAAATTAGCTGTAAGCCCCATATGGACAAAGGGTAGTCAGCTGCCGGGGATGAGTCCGAAAGTTCAAAATTATTTTTTAATTTTTTTTAGGATTTAAAAACCAGCCTAGTTTTCCCAAAGATTTGGCGGGTATAAGGCCCCATATGGAGCAAAAAAGTCAGCCCGCTCGAATGTGAGTCGAGAGTTCAAAATTATTTTAAATTTTTAAAGAATTTTAAAACCAGCCCTATTTTTCCCAAAGATTTAGCGTGAGCCCACATATGGACAGAAATTAGTCAGCTCCGCTCCAGGGATGGGTCCGGAGTTCAAAATAATCTTAAATTTTTTTTAAATGGATTTTAAAAAAACCAGCCTAATTTTTTTTCCCAAAGATTTAGCGTGAAACCCCTATGGCAACGGGTAGTTCCGCTCTTGGTGGTCGAGAGTTCAAAATTGTAATTTTTTTTTAATGGATTTTAAAAAACCAGCCTATTTTTTCCCAAAGATTTCATAGTACAAGGCCCCATATGGACAAGGGTAGTCAGCTTCGCTCCGAGGGATGAGTCGAGAATTCAAAATAATTTTAATTTTTTTTATGGATTTTAAAAACCAGCTTAATTTTTTCCCAAAATTTAGCATTTTTTACAAACCCTTATATGGAAAGTTAGCCAGTTCCGCTCTAGTGGTAGTCCAGATTTCAAAATTATTTTAAATTTTTTTAAATGGATTTTAAAAACCAGCCCTATTTTTTCCCACAGATTTAGCGTGGTAAAGCCCCATATGGACAAAGATCAGCTCCGCTCCGGAGGGATGAAGTCCGAGTGTTCAAAATAATTTTAAATGTTTATGATTTTAAAACCAGCCTATTTTTTCCCAAAGATTTAGCGTGGTACAAGGCTCCATATGGGCAAAAGTACCAGTTCCGCTCTGGGTGGTGAGTCCGAGAGTTCAAATTATTTTAAATTTTTTTTAAATGGATTTTAAAAACCAGCCCTTTTTTTCCCAAAGATTTAGCGATTTATTTTAAGGTTTGGTATAAGTCTTTAATACGTTTATTTGAATTCAAAATACTTTTCGTTCAATGAACGTTCGGAACTTCAGTTACATCTAATACGTACATATATTTTTATAATATTTAAATTTGTGCTATAGTCCAGTCTCGTATTGTTTTTTCTTTAAAATGACACCTGTACCGGTTCTAATAAAAAGTGAACGTGGATGCGATTTGTTGTCGTTGGAAAATCATCTATTTTCCAAAACTAAAGAGTTGAAGAGCGGTGAAGTTTATTGGAGGTGCAGTAAAAAGAATTTGAAATGTCCCGCTAAAGTTTTTACTATTGGCCCTGACTTGACTATTTTAAGAAGCGACTTACAACATAATCATGAAGCTGACATCAGGAAGTTACATTCCAAAATTATTTCAAACGCTTGTAAACGCAAAGCCGAAGAAGACATCAGTGAGAAACCTTCTAAAGTAATTAGAAAATATCTTTCTACAAATCTTCCAGAAGCTTTAACATTCAGTGATGTAAATAACATACGAAAAAACATTTACAATTGCCGTCGCAAGATTCACCATCCGCGCTGCCGAAAAATATGGAGGAAGTACATAGAGTTGTCCAAGCATACAGTCCTGCTACTAGTAAAGGTGAATCATTTTTATTTATAAATTGCCCCGAGAATAACATTATTGTCTTCTCGTTGAATCCAATATAAAAACTTTATGTAAAATGTCAACTTTGTACATGGATGGGACATTTTCGCATTGTACTAAATATTTCTTTCAATTATTTACAATTCATGGATTACAAAACGGTTATTACATGCCACTACTTTATTGTTTGCTACCTAACAAAACTACTGAAACTTATAAAAATCTTTTTTTGTTCTTGAAAACTAATATTTCAGACAGATATGAATTATATTTTGAACCATGTAAAATATTTGTAGACTTTGAATATGCTATACATAAAGCTATCGACAGCGTTTGGCCAAATGTAAATATTAACGGTTGTCGCTTTCACTTACACCAAGCATGGTTTAGGAAAATTAAATCCTTAGGATTAGAAACACATTATAAAAATTTGGGCTCAGAAGTAGGTAAATGGCTTAGACATACCTTTGGTTTAACTTAATTAAATCCACAAGAAGTTGAAGACTGCTTCGTTTTTGATTTAATGTCCTATAAGCCAGAAAATACATTTGTAGATCAGTATGCCGATTATTTAATAGAAATGTACGTTGGAGATAATGCTTTATTTCCACCTAATATATGGGCTGACAATTTGCCTTCTCTTATTCGTACAACGAACGCATATGAGTCTTTCCACTCACAATTTAACTCTTCCTTTTATTCCACTCATCCGTCGATTTATATTTTCATTGACAAATTAAAAGAGTTTCAAATTGATACTTATTTAAAAATTCAAAGTTTGCATATTCCTGTTAAAATTAAGGATAAGGATGTTAAGAATAAACTTAAATTCTTAGAGAGCGCAACAGAAAATTATAACTTGAGAAATTTATCTAGATTAGAATTTGTAAAATGTACATCGTATCATTCTTCAACCATGTAAATATTAAAATATTATTTGCAATTTGAATTTAAATAAACATAATTCCAAAACAATATCGTTGTTTTATTTACATTTCAATTAATAACACTTTCAAATGTGCCAAACACCTTATTTATAAATGTCCAAGTAGGTAAGTACCTGCATAACGGTGCCGAATTTACCTGTAACATATACCGACTCTAAAATTCTTGGTGCCCAGTTTTCTTGTCGAAATAATATACCTGTTATGTTGGTGCCGAATTTTCCTCCGCCCGTGGATCCACGTTTACAAACCAAAATCGCGTGGTCACGTGGTGTACAAACTAATGAAGGCACTGTATATATATATATATATATATATATATATATATATATATATATATATATATATATATATATATATATATATATATATATATATATATATATAACGGCCTTGAGCACATCAAAACACCGCTTCTTATGAGAGCGTTGTCTAAAAGGTGCTATAAAATGCAAATTCTGTATGTTTTTATGCTTGGGCGGCATTGACGGAACGAGGAATAAAGCGGGGATCGTTGTGTGCTTTTAAAGGTTTAAAATAAAGAAAACTAGGGTGTTTTTTTTCGATAAAATCATAATCTTTATAGGATTAAAGCGATCCTTTATTTCATGACAACCTGTCATTCTCTCATATGTTTTAATAGCACATATGCAGTTGTGATTTCAAGTAAAAATAAAATGAAAAGTTTAAAGTTTCCAGCATATTCATACTGATTCAGCTTCACCGTTAAGACAGTGCCAAAAAGCGTGCAAGAGAGAAAGATGAATCAAAATATAATCTTTCTCTCTCTCGCTCCAACGTGCTAATTGGTCGAGAAGGACTACCTGACGAATCAGCACGACGAGTGGGATATATACCCTTCTCACCGACCAATGAGCACGTAGAAGCGAGAGGGAAAGGTTATACTGTAATTCTTCTGTCGCTCTCGCTTGCTGCCTAGTAGCAAGGCTTCCTCTATAAGTATATGCTCAAAGGTTAAAATAAGTTTTGATTTTTTATTTTTATTTTATGTTATTTGCCTGTATAAAGACTTTATGGGAATAAAGTATATTTTATTTTTTGTTTGTTTTAATAAATCCACCTTATAAGATGCAATTATAAAGGTCAGTAAATGCAATAGCCCTTCTTCACCAGTAAAAATTTTCAACTTGATCCTTATTATTCACTGACGACCAAAGCATTATAAATGTTTATTAAAACAATACACAGAGAAAAACCTAGCATAAGATACAATATTGTTAAAAAAAATTAATTATAAATAACACAAAAAGTTTTAAAGAAGGGAAATTAATTAAAACGTCAATACAGAGCGTCAATACTTCCATCTTGCCAACAGTTCCAGCACTAAATCCCTAAAAAAATCGCAGTCGCAGCGCTATGAAATACCAAAAAAACCGGCGGAAAAATTTTGCGAATTCGTAATTCGTAAATCGCATTTCGCAAGCTTATGAACTACGCTTAAAACTTGCCTATTTATGATTTTATGAAGTGATTTTACAAATAAAAGTTCACAGATATAAAACACGATTGGAAAGGAAAAAGTTTGCATGCCAATTTTAATGCAATAGAATGGGATACATATGGGATGGCCCCAGATTGAAAAGAGAACAACAACAATTTACTCCATTCCACTTCCAATACGATGACGGTCGATGGCGGTTTGTTAGCATATTGAAAGCTGAGGCATGCAGGGGGATGCAGTATAAGCGTCCAGCTATTTTCGACAGTGTTGCCATTTCGTAAAATATTTATTAGCAATTTAAGAAATGTTTTAAAAATAATACATTTTATAAAACTTTTTATTTAAAAAAGTGCGCCTAGCAAAAAAAAGAAATCTGTAAAAAATATAGGTATTTTTGAATTATTTTATCACCAGGGCAATCTTAATTTGTTTTCCAAAGATGACTCTATGTAACCTTTAGCCACCGTACTCGGTTTTCATCCTCCCAGTCTCTTCAGTCGCAATACATTGGCCAGTAATGTGGCGAAGATGCGTCGAAAAGCATGCCCTGTAATTTTTTTTATATTTGGAAGCTTCAAAAAAACAGCTATTTTTGGGAAAAATTTTAAATGAAATAATAGCCAATTGCTTGATTATATATTTTATATTTTTCCATATAGTGAGGAATTTGTGGAAAATAGCAACCCAATCTAGTTGGCTTACATTAAACGATCTACTTGAGTATGTTTTTTATAAGGAATTTCTATGACGATTTTTCCTTCTGATACGTTGACGTGGGACATTTTCATTTTTACAAACTTCCATACCCCCGAAACACGAACGATTAGCGCTACCTGAAACAAGACTAAAATAAAATAGGTAACGTATTTATGGCAAACAGAAAATTATTTTGATGATTATTTTAATAATATCTCTCTAACTCGTAAATGTTTTCTCTGGAAAAAACGCTTGACCTCTCCTGCTAAAAGCTTAGATTTTGCCGCTTCAAAAAGGTATAGGTCTCGCGTGTTTGAAGATATCAACTTTTTTTAATTAAATAATAGTTTTTAATATACTGTAAGTCGTCCATAAAGTCGAAGGCTTCTTTTCCTTGGATAATTCGCCAAAATACGCCAACAAAACGGTCTACAAGGCAGTATTTTTCGTTCCTTTTTGGCTACACCATGCTTTTAATATGTAAAAAGCATTTTCGTATAGCAGCTTGCTTTTTATTGGCTGCAAACTCTCTCCAAGACTATCTGCCTTTTTTTTTAGTTCGGGTAAATTGTATCCCACTTAATCTTTACTCTCCGAAATTATTTATTTTTTAAAGAAATCCATTATTTAAAAAAATATATATCGAGCAGAAACTACGTCCTTAAGGTCTTGTTGATTTTGCCGTTTCGTCGATTTTTGCCTTTAAGACCGTTAAAATTAATGACACTAACAAAGAAAAAAGTGAAAGCTGATTTTTTCTGACGCCAATTTTACACTAATAAAGTTCTTTGACAGGCTATGTGGGATTTTGTACAATAAAATATTTGAGTTTTTGTCTCAAAAATTAAGGGTTGAAAATAAAATTATATACAAACCTCGACGGAAAACTATATTGCTGTCTCAAGGTTTAATTTATATACCATATAATCTTTTGACCAGCAATGAAACATCCGTGTCAGATTGTAATTGCAATATACTATTGTTTACTTTTTATTTGTTGCCTGGTTAATTTTGGTAAAATTACCATTTTTTAGGAAAACAAATCACTGATGTTTTCTGTAAAAATTATAGAAAGGCCACATTAAATCAAATTTTTATATGGTATATACGAAGGACTAAGGTGCGATTCAGTGTTTGTTAACTTCTTAATTGACAGAGATTGGACCATAGTACTATCGTCGAATAGTATTCTAATAAGTCCAATCACTCGAGCGAACGCCGCAAATTTCTCTCCTGCCCTCTCCCAGGCAGACAATCGGCTAAGCCGGAAGTAGTTTTTGCAAGTACTTTCGCTGATTCGCATCGCATTCAGAGGGAGAGTTTTTGCATTGTATTTGCCTAATGCTGATTATTTTAACCTGTTTTATTATATTTTTAAGATGGCAAAACATATTTCTTAGTTAAATTAGTAGTCAGTTATTACTTGAAAACAGTTTGAGATACATCGCTAACCGACATGTTGTGTATCAATTAATAAATAAAGACAATGGAAGTCCCAGATTTACCTAAGTGTTATTAAAACCAAAACATTGTCTAACACAAAATATTTCTTACTGCTCTGTCGATAACTACCGTAATAGTTACATTTTTTCGGTGTCCTAATTATAAATTAGATAATTTATTTTTTAATATATTTCCTATAAAAGTTTCCATTTATAAAAAACCATGTCAGCGTCAAACTATTGATATTGACGACCCCAGTAAGTCACAGGCAACATACGGCGTTGTAGTTTAAAGCTAATGTCGGCAAATCGGTCCTTTAACGCAGTGACTAGACTTATTAGAATGTCATTTGACAGTGGTACTACGAGGGTTTTAAACTCAACTAAGCCAATGCTAAGTCATGTATTTCATTTATATTTGCTACAGCTGCAAAAATATGACAACAATAAAAAATGCATCACCACTTTCAAAATATTTTATTTGAAAAAAAATAAACAGATTTTATATTAAAAGGTTTTTTTAAGTTAGGTTTAGGTTAAATGTAAATTAAATTCGACTAAAACGTATCTTCTTTTAGCGTTCACTTTAACTCTTAGAAAACATTTTATAAAAACAAAATCCATATTTTCCATTTACTGCGCCTATGGGTTTGCAAGTTTGTTTTAGCACTTTTGCACACATCGTTGAACTGCATCGAAACATATGGCGCTTTTTATGATACTTGAATGGAAATCCCTTCGTTCGTAAATTATCACATTTAATACCCTTTCATAATATAGGCTTGAGAAATAAGCCATCTCAAGCACATGTTGTATACGTTATGTCTTGGATTTAGGAAATAAAAAGACGGCTTTATATTTGCTATTTTATTGAAGAAAACATTTTTAGGTGTTATTTTATTTTTTCTTAAAAATTTTTTAAATTTCTAAGTGTTACATAACAGTTTATTAAAACGTTCGATATGTTTGTTTAAAATATTTTCTGTGGACCCCTGAAACTAATTTTAAATAAGAACAAAATTAACGTACATATTTTTGGTATATAATGTCTCCAAAAAGGTAAAATAATGCATATTTAAACCTTCTTTATGGTAGAAAAACTTAATTTACGAATGGCACGGTATTATTATAGTCTAAGATCCCCTGGGTAATTTCTACGTTTATTTTCTTCTTTTTCTTTCGATGCCATATCAGGTCCTCCTGATGTTGGCAATCACAATGGCGAGCTCTGCTTTGTCTTCGGCTAGCCTAAAGAGTTGCTCTGCTCTTCGAATTTCGCTCCACTCTTGACTATTCCTTAACCACGAGGCCTGTCTTCTACCAACCCCTCTACGGCACTCTATCCTACGCTTCATTATAAGTTGAAGAATATGGTAACGATCACCCCTGAGTATGTGACCTAGATAGGACAGCTTTCGGCATTTAATTGTTACTAGTAGTTCGCGAACGGCGTTCGCTCTATTTAAGACCGCTTCATTTGTCTGCATGGCTACCCATTGAATTCGGAGCATACGTCTATGTAGCCACATTTCAAAGGCTTCAAAACGATTGATGGTTGCTGCTTTTAAGGTCCAAATCTCTGCTCCATACAACAGTATAGACCATATGTAACACCTAACCATTTGCTGGCGGAGCTTTGAATTTAAATTATTATTACTGAAGAGCGGTCTCATTTTCTGAAAAGTTGCGCGAGCTGACTCGATCCTACACTTGATTTCTTTGTCCGGGTCGAGATGTTCTGTAATGTAACAACCAAGATATTTGAAGTAAGGGACCCTTTCAATTTTTTGAGCATTCATTTGCAGTAGAGCATCATTATACGGCTTGCGGCTGAAAACCATAAACTTAGTTTTAGTGACATTAATATTTAGTTCCATTTCTTGTCCCTTCATGTTGACCAAGTCTAAAATACGTTGGAGATCCTGGAGATCGTCACATAGGGTTGCGGTGTCATCGGCATAGCGAATTGTATTAATCAGCTCGCCGTTAATCTTAACTCCATACTCTTGGTTATGCAGCGCTAGTTTAAATATTTTATCAGAGTACAGGTTGAACAGTAGTGGAGATAGTAAACATCCCTGTCTCACGCCGCGCCGGATCTGGCATTCGTTGGTTGGTTTTCCATTAACACGAACCACTGTTTTTTGTCGCTAATACAGGTTCCTAATAATGCGTAGGTCTCGGTCATCAACTCCTGTACTCCTCAATATATCCATAAGTTTTTTATGTTTTACCCTGTCGAATACTTTTTCATAGTCTATAAAGCATACGAAATGTCTTTGCATTGGTCACGACACTTTTGAAGAAGTATATTCAAGGCAAACATTGCTTACCGGGTACCAAGAGCATTTCGAAAACCAAACTGGGATTCGTCCAGGTCACCTTCATATTTGTTGCGTATTTTTCTATGAGATAATGCTAAGGAATACCTTTAGTGTGTGGCTCATAAGACTTATCAACCTGTAGTCACTACATTTCTTTGCACGTTGTTTTTTAGGCAATGTTATAAATACAGACTTTAGCCAATCTTCTGGTATCTATCCAGTGATGTACACTGCATTAAATAGTTTGACTAGGATCCCGATGTTGTATTCATGAATTATTTTCAAAAGTTCCACCGGAATCCAATCTGGTCCGGTTGGTTTTTTAGATTTTGAAGTGCATATGCTGCATAGTATTTCAGACTTTAGAATTTCTGGCCCTTCGACGCCATCTATGATGTCTGGTTTCATCTGTTCTGTTGTTGTCAAATAGTTCAGCTATGTATTCGCTCCAGGCCTCAAGAACCTCATGTTCGTCAATGATTAGTTTATCTGTATTATCAACCAGCATATTAGGAGTTTTTCTACAATATATGCCCGCAACTTCCCTAGCCTTTTTATTCATGTTGAACATGTCGTGTTTCCTTTTCCTTTTCCTGCATCTGTCTTAATTTCCTTTTGTGTATTCCTATACTCCATCGTACTATGTTTACTAAGTTTCCTTCTTTTTTCCATAAGTTTAAGTATTTCGTCAGTGATCCATAGTTGATTTTTGGGTCTGACATTCGTAGTCGGGTGGCCGTTTATGACTTTACAGAGTTGGTTCCGGAACATTTTCCTATACATTTTTTCTTGGGTTTTGCAGTCCTTCAAATTACAATGGAAAAAAAGAAAAGTGTTTTTTTTTCCAGAAAAATGTTTTTTATTAATTGTTTTGACGTTTCGGCTTGAAATTCCCTAGCCTTTTTCAAATAGTAGTAGTAGTAGTCTTATAGTTAACATTTACATTTCATACAGGTATATACTTCAATAAAAAACAATTTCATTTTGAACACATAAATAAACCAAGAAAACAGATAAAGCAGAGCCGAGGAGCAGTCACATTTTTAAAATTTGGTTTTGTATACTAATATATAAATATATATATATATATATATATATAATTATATATATATATATATATATATATATATATATATATATATATATATATATATATATATATATATATATATATATATATATATATATATATATATATATATATATATATATATATATATATATAATATGATAATATTTGGGTAAAACATTTTTAAGATAATTTAGCATAAATTATAAATAAATTAAAAAAAAAACATACTAGTATCACGAAAAGCATGAGAACATCTCGATATTTTAGAAAGTTAAAGTTAATCATTTTAACTATTAGGAATAATTTATATTGCTTTCTTGTCGATGGGCAATTTAGAAGAACAAAAAATCGCCATTGTGCGTCTTTGTTCTGGCAACAATAATAATATAACGACTGTGCAAAGGGAATATCACTTATTATATCCTTAACCAATAACCTTAAGTACCATCTATAGACACTATTAAATATATTTTAAGAAAGTTCAGTGAACGAAAAAACTTCAAAATAAAGAAGAGGACTGTAGCACGAAATGAAAACGAATATTTGAATATCCTCGTTTTTTTTAGGATAATTATTATACTTTTTTTATTGAACAGGCACTAACTATTTTTAATAATTTTAGAAAATCCTGAAATATTAATCTTGGATGCGGCATCTGAACTTAATAAAACAGATTATAAAATTTATTTAACTCTAAAATTTTACAAATTTTATCCTTATAAATTTATGTACGTCCAGAATCTTTCTGAACAAAACATACAGGACCGACCTAAGTATGCATTGAAAATAGTTAGGTCCATGCAACAGGATCTAGAATTTTTTAATAAAATTCTATTCACCCACGAGTCTTTCTTTACTATAGCAGGCATATTTAATCGCAAGAATTAACATTATTGGCCCAGAGAAAACCCTCACCAAATTCACCAACATTACAATTTTATTGTTTTCATGGCTTTCTTAATACTAATATGAAATCTTTTTGAAATTTATTTATTATTTAAGCTTAAATATCTTAAAAATGGTGTACCCAAATATCTTTATTATATATATATATATATATATATATATATATATATATATATATATATATATATATATATATATATATATATATATATATATATATATATATATATATATATATATTTGAAATCAGAAAAAAAGGTCTTTTGTTGTAGCGCATAATATACAGGGTGTTCCATTTCAAAAAGTTGAAGATGCCTTAATTTTTCCATTTTTTTAATGCGATATTTTTTAACTAATAATTTTATAAGATAACATGGAAAAAAGACTACAATTTTATAAAAACATTTTTTTCTATCTTTAAAAATAAAGACTTTAAATGCCACGTAAATATAATCAAAGACCCTGTATGTATATAATTGTAATAAATAAAGAAGCTTTGTAATTCCTGCAAATTTTGTTTGTTATTAAAATCCTAGCATAGAGCTTTCAATAATCCATTATTAGATTGATTCGTCAGAACACAAAAGTCCTGCGACGGGGCATACATACATATGTTGAAACCATAAAGTATTAAGCGGTATCACATTCTGCACAATACAATGTTACAAATTACAACATTTTTGATTAGAAAGGGGATGAAAGTAGCACTTAAAAAACACCATTGGCATGAATGATGAACATGCGGTAAAAATATAATTGGAAATTTCATTTAAAATGCAAAGACTAATCAAGACTAACCAAAACTAATTAGAACTACCGTTTAAATTAAATGCGTCATCATAAATTTAAAAAATCTTAAATAAATATCCCGTCCTAAATAAAAAATTTTACAATATGGTTAAGGTAAGTTTACATTTTAAAACCCTATACAATTAGGTAAATATAAACTTGGATAACACTGGCACACAAAAAAAAAGTTCTGAACCAGATATATATAACCTTTCGATATATTTTTTAGTGCGCTAAAAACGGATCCGAAGTCAGAATTTACCACCCCCCCCCCAAGGGTCAAAATTTTATTCATTTGGAAAAGATATAGCAAAAATATCTGACAATACGTTTTTTGGTGTAGTAAAAACGAATATGAAGTTAGAATTTACCCATAACCCTAGAATTTAACCCTAGCAACCCCCAGCAACTCCTAGCATCACCCAGAAACCACCCTTAGGTCAAAAATTTTATGTTATTGGAAGAATTAAAATAAATATCTGACAATACGTTTTTTGGTGTGCTAAAAATGAACATAAAGTCAGAATTTACCCATCACCCTCACCTCTTTCCCCAGAAACGCCCCAGCACCCCCATCCCAAAGGGTCAAAATTTTATTCATTTGGAAAAGATATAATAAATATCTGACAATACATTTTTTGATGTGCTAAAAACGAATATGAAGTCAGAATTTACCCATCACCCTTACATTTTGCCCCAGAAACCCCTCAGCAAACCCATCCCAAAGGGTCCAAATTTTATTCCTTTGGAAAAGAAATAATAAATATCTGACAATACGTGTTTTGGCTTGCTAAATACGAATATAAAGTTAGAATATACCAATCACCCTTAGATTTTGCCCCAGAAACCCCCCAGCACCCCCCATCCCAAAGGTCAAAATTTTAATTATTTGGAACAGATATAATAAATATCTGACAATGCGTTTTTTGGCGTGTTAAAAACAAATATGAAGTTAGAATTTACCCATCACATTAGATTTTGCCCCAGCAACCTCCCAGCCCCCCCCAAGGGTCAAAAGTCTTTATTCTTGTTTTTAGCACACCTAAAATCGTATTGTCAGATACTTATTTTAAATCTTTTAGCAAAATAAAATTTTTGCTCCAAAGGTGGTTGCTGGGGGTTACTAGGGTTAAATTCAAGGGTTATGTGTAAATTTTAACTTTATAATCGTTTTTAGAACATCAAAAAGGTTTTGTCAGATATTTATTATATCTTTTCCAAGTGAATAAAATGACCATTTGAGGGGAATGGGGTGCTGGGGGCTTGCTGGGGCAAAATCGACTTTATATTCATTTTTAGCACACCAAAAAACGTATTGTCAGATATTTATTTTAATTCTTCTAATAAAATCCCTAAGGGTGGTTTCTGGGTAATGCTAGGGGTTGCTGGGGGTTGCTAGGGTTAAATTCAAGAGCTATGGGTAAATTCTAACTTCATATTCGTTTTTACAACATGAATAAACGTATGGTCAGATATTTATTATATCTTTTCCAAATGAATATAATTTTGACCCTTTGGGGAATGCTGGGGCTTGCTGGGGCAAAAAATGACTGGTAAATTTGACTTCATTTTTAGCCACCAAAAACTATTGTCGAATTTATTTAACAATAAAATCCTGGTTTTCAGAACTTTTTTGTGTTGCTGGTTAAATTCAAATATGGGTAAATTCTAACTTCATATTCGTTTTTACAACATGAATAAACGTATTGTCATTAATTTATTATATCTTTTCCAAATGAATATAATCTTGACCCTTTGGGGGAATGCTGGGGGCTTGCTGGGGCAAAATCGACTTTATGTTCATTTTTAGCACACCAAAAAACGTATTGTCAGATATTTATTTTAATTCTTTTAATAAAATCCCTAAGGGTGGTTTCTGGGTAATGCTAGGGGTTGCTGGGGGTTGCTAGGGTTAAATTCAAGAGTTATGGGTAAATTCTAACTTCATATTCGTTTTTACAACATGAATAAACGTATTGTCATTAATTTATTATATCTTTTCCAAGTGAATAAAATTTTGACCCTTTGAAGGGAAGGGGGTGCTGGGGTCTTGCTGGGGCAAAATCGACTTTATGTTTATTTTTAGCACACCAAAAAACTTATTGTCAGATATTTATTTTAATTCTTCTAATAAAATCCCTAAGGGTGGTTTCTGGGTAATGCTAGGGTTGCTGGGGGTTGCTAGGGTTAAATTCAAGAGTTATGGGTAAATTCTAACTTCATATTCGTTTTTACAACATGAATAAACGTATTGTCAGATATTTATTATATCTTTTCCAAATGAATATAATTTTGACCCTTTGGGGGGATGCTGGGGGCTTGCTGGGGCAAAATCTAATGGTGATGGGTAAATTCTGACTTCAGATTCGTTTTTAGCGCACCGAAGACATACCGGAAGGTACTTCACATATCTGGTTCAGAACTTTTTTTTTGTGTGCCTGTGTAATCATACAAATATTTGTAGAATTTTTTAATCTAGACTTTGGTACTTTTTTTTTAACACACTGCAAACCAAAAAAAAAATATTAATAAATAATAACTACCGTATCAAAAAAAAAATTATACAGTTTAATTTGCATGCAGGTAAAATCTAAAACTTTGCATTAATGATGTCAGCAATTTTTAACCTAAACTTTAATTTCCTGTTAAAACTTAATAACTGCATCTATCGCAAAAATAAGAAACAGACATCAAAATTGCCAAATCGATTTGCATGTTAAACAACGAAAATTTAAACGAGTGCAGTGGCGTAGTTGGGCACTTTTTATAAGTATAAAATAATATATAGTAAAACAACAAAACTGCTGAACCAACCAAAACATAAAAAAATACAAGTAGTAATTTACAGAAAACGTCCTAAGGGGTTTTAGGACAAAAATCAAGTAAATGATTTTAAATCTAATTACTTAGAATGTTTACTAATAAAATATG
Source organism: Listronotus oregonensis (assembly GCA_019359885.1). NCBI lineage: Eukaryota > Metazoa > Arthropoda > Insecta > Coleoptera > Curculionidae > Listronotus > Listronotus oregonensis. Next base: position 297,330 of record JAHBCN010000066.1, read on the forward strand.
GCCCATTTGTAACTACCATTTTACAAAAACTTAGTAACAATTTGAGGGCATTTTTCTAAAGACACCAAGGTAAAACAGCTCTGTACTAATAATACTAACAAAACTATCACGACGTTTCAGCTTGGTCTTACCTTTTTTTAAGTACAGGGTCTTTAATTATATTTACATGGCATCTGAAGCCCTTATTTTTGAAGATAGAAAAAAATGTTTTATATAAAAATTGTAGTTTTTTTCATATTATCTTTTGAAATTATCAGTTAAAAAAATCGCTTTAGAAAATGAAATAGTATGAGCAACTTTAACTTTTTTAAACACACTTTATATTATGGGCTACAACAAAAGATCTTTTTTTTTCTTATTTTAAATATGTTTACATTGATGATATTTAGGTAAACAGTTTTTGAGATATTTTAGCTTAACTTGTAAATAAATTGAAAAAAAAAATCAAATTAGTATCAAGAAAGTCATGAAAACAATAAAATTGTTATGATAAATTTGACGTCTCGATATTGTTAAAAGTTAAAATTTATAATTTTAACTATTAAGAATAATTTTCTTGTCAATGGGCTATTTAGAAAAACAAAAACTTCGCTATTGTGCGTCTTTTTAATGGCAACAATAATAATGTGACGACAGTGCAAAGGGAATATCACTTATTATATTCTTAACAACGGATACCATCTATAAACACTATTAAATACAGATTAAAAAAGTTTAGTGACCGGAGAAGCTTAAAAATTAAGAAAATGACTGTAACACGAAATGAAGACAAAGATTTTTCAAGACTCGTTTTTTTCAGGATAATCATTGTACTTTTTCTATTGGACTAGCACTAACTACTTTTAATAATTTTAGAAAATCCTGAAATATTAATGTAGGATGCGGCATCTAAATTTAATAAAACAGATTTTAAAATTTATTCAATTTTAAAATTTTATTAATTTCATCGTTTTAAATTTATGTCCTTCCAGAATCTTTCTAACTAGATATAGCTAGGCTTATGCGGCAGGATCCAGAGTTTTTAAATAAAATTCTATTCACCGACGAGTCTTCCTTTACTTAGAAGAAATGTTTAATCTCAAGAATAAACACTATTGGTCCAAAGAAAACCCTCACCAAATTCAGCAACATAACAATTTATATTGTGTCCATGGCTTTCTTGATACTAATATGATTTTTTTCTATTTATTAATAATTTAAGCTAAAATATCTCAAAAACTGTTCACTCAAATATCATCAATGTATATATAATTGAAATTAGAAAAAAAAAGATATTTCGTTGTAGTCCATAATACACAGGATGTTCCATTTAAAAAAGGTGAAGTAGTTATTTTTTTTAATGCGATATTTTTTTACTGATACTTTCAAAAGATAATATGCGAAAAAAACTACAATTTTTTTATAAAACAATTTTTTCTATCTTTAATTATAAAGGCTTCAGATGCCACGTAAATATAATCAAAGTGTCCCATTTCTAGAGTATTTTCGTAAATGTTGGTGCAATCAAAATAGTAATATGAGCGTCATGTGCTTATTTATGTCAAACTTAAAATGGTAAAATAAAAATTTAAAAATTTTCATTCGCTTAAGAGATACGGGGACAAATAAAAAAATTGACAGTTTCAAAATGACTCTATGGTTTCCTAGTTAAACAAAAAAATGTTTTATACTAAAGTTTATTTAAAATAATTGCTGAATAATCTGCAGTTTTAAGAATAAGTATACGGGGTCAGGTAAAAGAGTTATCGGCCCTATCATCATTTTTTTTAAATAGAACACCCTGTATATTTTATACTAAAAAGAGAGCATATTAAATTATCTTTTTTAGAAATATAACATAGCATGGATGATATTGATTTTTAATGCAATTTATTTAAACTTTATTTCTTCAAACTACAGTAGACCATGAAACAAAAGCTAATATCCTAGAAAAAAAACTATATTAAAATTGTAGTTAGAAAGCAATTACAGAATATACTTTAAATACAAATAGTAGAAGATATAGTTGGCACAAGAAAGTACATTAAAAAACCCTAAAAACTTTGAGACAAAATAAAAGATTCAGATTAAGGAAAAAAATACCGGGAATCATGTAAAATGTTCGAAAGCCTTTCCGTTGTTTTCAACACACTCTTGACATCTTTTTTCAAACTGATTTTGAAGCATATATAATGTCTGTAGAATGGTTTTATTTTTACAAAGGCTTCTCTTGTTTTTAATGCACTTTTGACATCTTTTTTTAAACCGATTTTAAGGCATTTATGATGTATAATAGTTTTATTTCTACAAAGGCATTATAAATATAAATCTCTATTGCTTTATTTAAATTAACATCATTAGGGACATTAAAAAGGTTTAAAATATCTCCAGATCTGCATTTGAATCTTCTTCAAAACAGCGATACACCAGTTTATTTTGAAATGACGAACAGGTCATACAATGGCGGGTTTGTGAAGTGTCTATGTCTTTCATAATGTCAGTTAAGAATACCGTAACTTGTTATTCGACATTCACCTAACCAAATAATGTTTTTGGAAAATGAGCGATCCTTGCTAGATTTATTCAAAAACCAGTTGCAAAATTCCAATCTATTTACATCATCACCACGGTGCAAATATTAAGTAATATTAATAACATGGGAAAATATTTATTGGACGTCCAAAATCTTTGCGCCTTAGATTTTGAAATTTCAGATTCAGTTTCCATTTTGCTGATGAAGGCAGATTTTTGTTCCTAAAATTTCAAAGTAATTTTGAAGATTAAAATTAGGTTGTATGCTTAAGACGACAAGTAAAAACTTTACCAAGGCGAGATTTCCTATTAACTTTTTACAATATAACATTCAAAAATATCAAAATTAAGACAATAAAAGAATCGATCGATAAAAAGCAAATACACTGTGCATTTGGTCATATTTTAGTATCTGGCTTTTTTTTCCGATTGCATCATGAGCGTTGCATATAGGGTTCATTCCCGGGAATTCTCGGCTCGAGAATTCCCGGGAAATCGTTGGGCTTTGTTCCCGGGAAATCAAGCTCGAGAAAACTCGAGAACTCGAGAAATCATATTTGAGTCTATGAAATTATAAAATAAAACTATTTGCGTTTGCCGTTTGTTTCAAAGGCGCGGCGGCGGGGCGGCACGGGCCAAAGCGCAGTGGTACCCTTTGATCTCGCCGATCGCGCGCGGCTCGCGCTCTGGCGGCGTCGTTTTGTACATAATACAATACAGTAGGTAATACACCAGTAATGCCAACCTAGGAAATTATTCCCTAGTTCTAGGGATTTTTTCCTACAATAGGGAAAAAGGGAATTTTATCTAATATCTAGGGAATTTTCAACTTTGGATTGTTTTCAGTTCAATTTATAGAATTTCAGTCAATTTATTAATTTTAAATTGACTACTAATGACAAGTACCTATTAAATCCTTATACCCTGGGTTATGGTTTGACCATCGTATCTTTTCAAAAATTGCTTCTTGTTGCGCTGATTAATCTAATACGGGTTAATTCATGGTATCGGGTTTCGGGGAATTACAGATCAACTGCTACTTAGCATCTCTCTGCATGTTGTTGCCCTTTCGTATTTTGTGGTTGTTGCCCACAAAATACTAAGGGAAAAAAGAAATGTCAAGTTCGTGTATTTGTTGCCCCACAGTAATGCCGAGACTGAGCGAGTATTTTCAGTCGTTACCGACGTTAAAAATAAAAAGCTAAATTAATTATCCAGTAAGGCATTAAATGCAGTGTGTTTAATTCGTCTTTCTAGTGAAAACTGCTGCCAAAATTATTCATTAAATGAAAAGCTTTTAAGTCTTATGAAAAAGGATAACCTTTATTAAAAAAAGATTGATTTTAAGAATTTTTAGAATTGTTTTTTTTGTTTAGAAACTTTTATTTTTGTTAATTCATTTTGCTATCTATGTCCATTGTTACCATGAGATTTTATTTTTATGTATTTTTTGAACTTTTCTGACAATAAAGTCATTTCGTAAATTATTTTTCTATTTAATTTTGATCTAGGGAATTCTAGCGATTTTTTCACAGAAAAATTGGGAATTTTCAGCGAGCTTGGTTGGCAACACTGTAATACACACACGTTCATTAGTGTTTCGACTCTAGCTGAGTTCAGACGGTTTACAAAGTGTAGTACATGCAATTTGTAAATTTCTCGACAACCCGAGAAGACCCGAGAAATTAGCCTCGAGAATTCTCGAGACCCGAGAAATTGATAAGCTCGAGAAATCATGAACCCTAGTTGCATAGCCGAGTCTAACAGTTCAGTCTCATTTAATACCCACAAAAAGTGCTAAACGCGCGGTGTTTTTACTTCAATAAACGTTTAGCTACTAGTGTTCAAAGCTATCACAAGATATACCATTTTTACCTGATTATGGGCCTTAACGAATCCTAATACGCTTATTTCTTTATTTATCTTGTTTTCTTTATAATAAGTTTTTGATCTTAGCTTCGTTCAAGAGCCGTATGTTTTTAAATTATGTTCCAGTCGTCGAAATATGTTCTTAAATGGTTGCCGTCTTTTCGGATAGCAAACAAAATATAAATTTTTCGCCATCTTTGTTTTTCTCCACTTTTAATATAAAATGATATTATATCCATTTTTTTTAATGTTGATAAGTCATTTTTACAAATTAATATGTAAAAATAAAATTGACGTTAAATAATACTAACAACTAAAACGTCAACATAGTTTCGTGTCTAGAGTATTAGTTTGGGTTCTAGCCTACTGTGGTTAAATTTTTGAAAATCAATGTAATTTTTGCTTTAAAAGATCAATTTGCTAAAGTTTAAAAAGCGTCTCCAAAAACTAGTTTATTAAATTTTAATGCAGATGAAAGAATTAACTGAATAAAAAGGTCGCAAACTACAACTTCTTTATGTTACTGGATTTCCATTACAAGATGTTACAGATCATCGCCGTTGCCTCTAAATCACTTTAGTCTTAAGCCATCGTTATTTTAAATGCCTAAATGTTAATGTAAGTTTGTCTGGAAAATTTAAAAAGTATCGACCCGAATTTGAATTTAAAATAGCAAGCAATTAGTGTGACAGAAAATTGGTTTACCAAACCTGAGTATCATAAAACCCGTCGGACAAAGGTAAAACATCATCTTTGTGAAGGTCCAGTTTTATAATTTGCCACGGGCCTGTTATAGTAACACCACTGTCTAGAGTTAAATTGTCCAATTTTTCCTCAGAGCCTGGTGCAGTTGAATGTAGTATGCATGAAAATGACGTATTTTTAAAATTCTCTAAACTACATTTTAGTTATTCCAACTTCTTCTATCACACGTGCTTAACAAATGTTTGGATATTCTCTAACTGTTAATAAAACTACCAATTGATTTTGCGCATTTGTAACCTTTTTAATATTTTTTTGATTTTTGTAATCTGCACATCCTTTTTTAAGAAAACTGAGCCGCATATACTCCACTTGCTAAGAAAAACATATTTTTTCACCATTTACCAATAAAAAAATCATGTCAATAAGCACTTCTTTTAAAAAATTTAGTTTAAAAAAAATTATTGTTTGTCAAAGGTTTACGTACTTACGTATTTCGTAAGCGTAATATCAAAATTATTTGTTAATAAACATTGTTGTTTTTAATGACTGTCTAATACTTTATAAGGAAATAGCCATATATGTAGTTTATAGAAGCAATTTTCATCTTTCGGCAGCTCAAAGTATATGTTATTGACTCTTATTTTCCAAAAAAATCAGCCCTTAATATTAAAAATTAACGAAGATACGAATTAAAAAAAAGGTCTGTTTTAAGCATTTTTTTCGGCTTTTCGGTGAAAAATGGTCGGACCGGGATTTCTCAAAAAATATTTTATAGGTTTTTGAATTCTTTACAAACGGCCTTTACCATCATTTTTTAAAAACAGTAAGTGTATTGAAAGCACTTTGTGTGCTAAGAATATTTTAGTGTAATACTTGGTTATATACTAACGGATAAAAGGCTTTTCTATGGTAAATAATGAGTTTTCGTTTTTGTAAAACAAGGGTATTGAAAATTATTTAATATCTTAGCATAATATTAAATCAAAATAAATTTATAAAATAAGCACATCAAAAGTACGAATATTATAATATAAAATATAAACACCTCCCACAATTAGTATAACAAAGTATTCATTTTTTTACTTTTGAAAAGGTAAAAAATAAGTCTATATTTAGTACACAAACCGATAAATTAAAAAATAAATAAGATTATTATTTTATGCTCCAGAAATTGCTTAAATGTTTTTTAGTACATATCATTTACAAGAGGGTAAAAAAAGTAAGAATAGAAAACACATAATATCAGTTTTTAAAGAAATATATCTCATACGCCATAAAAATTACTTTATTACTATTAATGCGGTTAGCCTGGCATATATTGTTACATGGAATAAGAGTCACGCAATTTTTATGTTATTGGGTTAAAGGTTTTTATGGTAATAGCGAATTTTTGATCTTCCCGAAAGTAACTTATTTTTTTATTATTCTAGCGATCAAAATAAATAAAAATAAAAATATATACTGTTATTGTGACAACCCTTTTTATGAAAAAATATCATACGCACATCAACACAACTTTCTGTGGCGCAACAGTTTCGTTGAGGGATTTTTGCAAAATTTATGTACAATTAGTCGAATGTCACAACGTTCATTACTTTTATTTAATGGGTTTTAAAAAGTTTATTTAGCAGAAAATAAATAATTTGTTTTAAAAATTTTAAATTATTGTGTAAAACAAAAATGTTTTGGCAAATATTGGACCACACCGTTATTAGTACGATTTGATTATACCTTATAAATTATTGGGAATGTTGGTTCTTGCTTTTAGTCCAGTAACTGAAGACCTGAAAGTTTCCGAAGCTGTAAATAAATCTGTACAGTTTTCATTTGTTGCGCAATTCTTAGATCTTCGCAAATGCTTTCGAGCGAAAACAAGTTTATCACGATTCCAATGTGGAAACCCACTGAAAATGGCCCTCCAAAGTCCCAAAAATTAGTTTCCCGCGAATATCTGCCAAAATATGGGAATTTTTCTTTAGATAAAAAATGAAGATAACCTCGAAATCTATAAAAATGGTCCCTACCATTTTTTTCCGCAACACCAATATTTTTTGCAAAAACGGCCGTCGAAAAATCCATAACATTCCACACTAGATAGATGTGGTAGTAGGCTAAAAAATGCAGATGGGAAAAACAAGTTTTTTATTAAAACGCAAGAAAGATGGCAAAGGAAATTTTCTGGGATCAATATAAAAAAAAAGAGATATACCTAAAATATTGTGAAAAAAAAACTTTGACAACTTTCTTTAATATTCTAGAAAAATCAGAATGGACCCAAACTCATATGCAATGATAGGCACGCGTTTTCCCATTCCGATGAATTTGAATAATTAAAAAATGTACATTATTGCCCGAGTAATGGAACAATTCGTCCCGCTAATAGTGAATCCATGAAGATAGCGGCATTTTAGCGGTAGAGCGGCAGCTGAAATGAGAAGACTTTTGGGTCCCGTTATCTCGAGAACTATCGACAAGACGATCTTTATTTTTTGTCAAAAAAATTCTACAATTCACATATTTTGACAGATATTAGCGAGAAATCCATTTTTCGGGCCTTAAGGGGCCATTTTCAGCCCTTTCCCACCTGTTAATGTTGATAAACTTTTTTTCGCTTGAAAGCATCTCCTAAGACCTATGAATTGCACCACAAGGAAAAACTTTACAGATTTATTTACAGCTTTGTCCTTTCTTTTACTGGACTATTTTACGAAATAAAAAGTGTTAAAGTTTCCTTCTAATTTATTAACAAACGTTTGGGCTTGTTGTATATAACATAGGTAGGTCACTAAACAAATTAAAACTTAGACGTCAAATATTTAAAACTATATACAGGGTGTCTGGTAAGTATATGGCATACTCTCGGGAGCATATTATTATAGAGGAGGTCAAAATTTTCTAAAGTGCCTCCCAACGGAGATACAGGATCCCAAAAGAGTACTTAATCATTTACTTACTTACTTGACACAAAAGTAAAGTACCTTTTTTAGAAAGGAATACTAAAGTTTTTAAAAAACAATTTTCACCTCTGTAAAATGACACCTCTCAAAAATATGGCCCAATGGGTGTGGTGGCAAGTCCGTTCCCTACTTCTCTAAAGATGTAAACCATCTACTGTAGTATGGTATTATAAATCTTTATGGCCTCTATAACATAATAAAATTTCACTAAATTATGCAAGTCGGTTTAAAAGTTAGAGCCAAAAAAGTAAATGGCTAACTACACCTTTGGGCTTCTGTATCTCCGTTATGACAAGTTAGGACTTTCTGCATATAGATAGTTATAAATGTTTAACGTTTAAGTTTTAATTTGTATAATTTGTTTAGTGACATATATATGTTATTATTTTAAATGGATATTTCTCTCATGTACATTGAAAAAGGCTCAACTAGCCAAAAGGTTTGTTAAAAAATTAAAATGAAATGAAATTACTTTTTATTTTTAGAAAATTATAAAAGTATATATAAACCAACGGGAAATTTGGTAAAATAGTCTTTATTTTATTTTGTTTTCTTTCTTTAGAATCCATTACATTCTTTTTCTTAGGCTCCATAATTTTTACAAAATTACCATTTATGTTTTATTCAAAACTAACCAAAATTTAAATTTATTAGATAAATAAATATTAAAATGTTGTTTTTAATGTTTGATCTTGTCATTGTCATAATCAAAATAGCTATTTGTGCAACCAGTTGGAAAAAGCACTATTTATAGTAACGAGCAGACATCTGCGGAACGAGCAAAGCAAATTTCGCAAAAGAATGTTAGTTTGAAAAGTAGTGTTTCCCAACGCGTTTTACAGAATATTTTTTCTAATTTTGACATTTAAAGAGAAACTTTTCAATACTCATTGACGTTGTCAAATATTTTACTTTTCATCACCAGTTGCCAAAAATTGTGCTTTTCGTAACTAGTTATGAAAACTAAGATATCGGACAACGTCAATAAGTTTTGAAAAGTGTCACTTTACATGTCAAAATTAGAAAAATGTAATTAAGGTAATAGGTAATAATATTTTTTTAAGATTTTTTTAAATTGATTTAAAGTAAGGATATCTGTAAGAAATAAATATAAAGTAACAATAAAATGTTAATTTATGAGTCGTTGCTGTTATTAGTTGAATTATTTGAAAATTTAGTGTCATATAAATAAAAAATCTATGCGAGTATATTGAAACTTAATTATTAATACCAGCTTTTTATTCATTGCAATTTTTTCTTTATGTATTTCTGTCATTTTGAAAAAAAGTATTTTGTTAATATTATTTTCAGTATGTAAAATTTTTGTTTCATTAGAGTTGCATACATGTTTTTGTTTAACCATACATTGTTTTTTTCGTAATTTTTTAGCTATTTATTTTTGTTATTGTAAATTAGAAGCTATATATATATATATATATATATATATATATATATATATATATATATATATATATATATATATATATATATATATATATATATATATATACAGTGTGGTCCATTAAGTATGCAACAAATGGGAAAATTTTTTATTTGCAATTTGTCAGAAAATTTTATTCTTCATAAAAGTTGGTGCATGGTCTCAAACTGTATTAGCAGTAGTTACTTTTATTAAAAGTTGAAAGGTATACAGGGTAGGTCAAAAAAATTGATAACTGCTTAAGAGTAAAGTACCCTTATTTTAAAAAATATAACAAAATGTTATAGGGAAAAGTTGTTTAGAATTTAAAGCTATACCCAAATACCAAGTCATGGCCCTCTATTCAAATTTTTAGTATTTTTTTGAAATTTTTGAATTTCCCCTGTATAATGCATGTTTATATTGTTCTAATTTTATATTTGTTTAAAGAACCCAAAACTAACTTACTTTTAAATTACTGTTCTTAAATTAAAACATATTTGTAATATTAAACTGAATTTATATTTTTTGCCATTCGCCAACTTCAAGTTTGTTGCAAGGATATTTAATAGAACTTTAAACTCTAAATATATTTTTAAGCAAGGTATTTGGGTATAACTTTAAATTCTAAACAACTTTTCCCTATAATATTTTGTTATATTTTTTAAAATAAGGGTACTTTACTCTTAAGCAGTTTTCAATTTTTTTACCTACCCTGTATACCTTTCAACTTTTAATAAAAGTAACTACTGCTAATACAGTTTGAGACCATGCACCAACTTTTATGAAGAATAAAATTTTCTGACAAATTGCAAATAAAAAAGTTTCCCATTTGTTGCATACTTAATGGACCACACTGTATATATATATATATATATATATATATATATATATATATATATATATATATATATATATATATATATATATAGTATAAAGTATTAAAAGAGTATTTAAAATATTAATCAACCGTGTTCCCTATAGTATACGGAATTTTTAAGTAATGGATATATAGTATTATATGATTATTATAAAGAGCTAAGTTCTAAGTTTGTATTTAAGCAGATGTTTTTTAATATAAAAGGATACAACGAAATATATCAGAATTAAATATGCATGATTTAAGTAACCAATGCCGGTATGATTAAAATTCCCCAGCCTGTGTAAAGCATTTAGAAACTATAACAATATACTTAATTGTATTAAAACTTTACTCTTGGGATTCTAATATTTACGGTGCTATATTAAAAATCAATATAATATTTTCACCTTTTACAGTGATTTACTTTTAATATTTTAAAAACTGGACTGAGACTTGAATATAATTTCAAGTCATTTTTCTTAAACATTTTCTGAGGTATAGCCGGCGTCCTTTTTTATTTGGACACCCGGTACAATATACTACTTACATTTTTTTTGCCCATAGTTACTATGGATTTTGTCTTAGTTTGTTGCCACAATACGATCGGGTAATTGGTGGGCTATATTAATTAGTTTTATTTATACTTTGCAGAACTTGTTATGTGGTCATATTTTTTTAAGTCTAGTTTTTAAAATTTTACTTGTTAGTTACTTAATTTTATGTTTTAAGTTACAACACACTAAACATAAATAGCAACGCTGCTGTACAACTCAGTCAGCATTTTAGTTTAATCCATTAAATATTTATATTTTGTTTACTTCTAGGAAATCCCTTGGCATGAATCATATATTTTATATTTTGCTCTTTAGAACGCTAGGGAAAAATTTTCTCAGAATTAATTTAGGAAAAACAAAGAAAGAAAATAAACAACAGTATAAAATCCACTTCCAAAAATAGTAATAATCAAAAATAATTTCTTTTAACACCTTTTAGAGATATGTTTGAGTTAAATAGTTAAAGAGGGTAATCTAGACCTTGCACCAAAAAATAAATGGAAAGACTTCATATGCTACTGGGGGAACTATGAGACTAAAAAAATTTTTAGAAGCTTAATAAAGAAATATATTTTTTGTACCTTTTAAAACTCGACAAATAAATTTTCTCCTAAAAATTAAAGGACCAGCGTAAAAATTTATTTACGCTCAAAAAGTAACAAAACATTTTCTATTTAAGAAAAACTAGAGTACCCTTAAACTTTCTTATCCTCAAATATTAGCACTATTGTGTAAGCAACTTGCAACTCTTTAATTTTGTATATTTTAGTGCAATAAACTTTTAAGCCCTTAGATAGGTTTTAAATACATTTTCGTATTTCGTACAAATTTTGTTTATTTTGAATTATCTTAAAAAAGCGTTTCCTTTTTTCTTCTTTTTCTTTAAAATGGTGCCGTGGAGGTTTTGTTTTTTGAAAGTGGTACTTTCACATTCTGTTTTAATCAAAATATTATATAACTTTTAAATTCCTAAATGTGTTATTAAGTAAAATAAGATACTGTACAGGGTGGGCCAAATTGGACACTTCTAAAGAAAAACCCACCATTTATAAGGAGATAGATGATAACTAATTGTCGGTGTCAGGTGCTCAATTTTCGTCAATAACATAATGGTAAAAACCGCACATCGATATCTGTTACCGTTTCTAAGTTACAGGGTGTTTTTCAAAAAGCCCTTTTATTTATTAGATTTCTACGTCCACTCAGTTAAAACTACTTGTCAACTAAAAAGGTTGATATAAACAAGCTCATGTCGACGGCTCTAAATAAAACAAACAAAAAAAACCTTGAACACGAACCCATATTAGTGAGAAAAGGAAAGAGAAACAATCTCTTATCCGAGAAGATTTCACGTCATGCGCACTATCACTCAAAATTTAAAAATCGGCAATGCGCATGACGATGACCGAAAAGAAGTTCTGTGGTAAATTCACAAACCGGACTGGTTAAAGTCTGTAGTAGTATTGATTGGATAATACTGATCCACACACAAAATTATTACATTAAAGTGTGTACAACATTTTACCTCTAAATTAAATATACACTCACACTTTCAAGCAAAGTCGTGTTTTTAAACATTTCCAAAAATAAAATAAAAATTTTTCAGGCCGGGTTGGTCGCTTAATGTATCACAAATTGCATGTTGGTGCCATTTTTTTATGGATAGTAGTACGACAAATGTTTTTCTCCCCTGACTGATACCTTAGAACCAAAAAAAAAACAACTAGGAGCGCAAATTTTTGCTAATTCTCTGCTTTGACTATGAATACTAACCAAACAAATTCAATACTATTATTATTTTAACCTTAAATCAACATCTCGAAAAATTGTTTTCAGCATAAATAGATTTAATTTATATAACCGACGCTAGCCTAAAGAGAATAAAAAAAGGAAAAAAGGACTAGCTATGGCTAATTTTTTAAGTAAACAAACTATAAATAAAACAACCTAATAATTTATTAACTGAAAAGGCAGCACTGATTTTGGTTTTACTCTTAATAAACATTACTCAGAAATTATACTAATGTTAACGACAATATTTTATTCTTAAAAGCCTATTTATTTAGAAATACACATTTTATTTGCAAATCTTTGAAGAATTACAAAAATATGCATAGCATCTGATCCACTCGTTTCACAATGCGAAACCTGCCAAGATTTAAAATTAATGGATTTAGAGAAAATCCGATAAGTAACTCAAAAACAGTTATATACGAAACGATTTCCTTTGACAATTTTATTTTATATTTGCAAAGACCCAAACAGAGTTTATTGGTACGCTAATTGACACAATAAAATAATTTAAATATTTAGGTGGTCGAGCAGGTGTAGTGGCAGTGTACCAGCCTCTCACCGTGAAGACCCGGGTTCGATTCCCGCATTGGACTCTTTCATAGCTTATTACCTCACAGAAAGCAATGGCAAACCACTGTGTAGAATTCTGCCTAGTAAACGCTCTCACGTGGCTTCGGACGGCACGTTAAGCCAGTGCTCTCGCATATCTGTGTAAAAGCAGTTGGTACGCAACACAGATATGTGCATACTCTAAATAGAGTATGGCACAGTAAGAAGAAGAAGAAATGTTTAGTAAGAAATTTACCTGGATATCTGGTTTTATCCAAAACAAGCATCCGTTTTTTGGGATCATTAGTTAATATCACAGTTTACAGAAAGTTTTTTGGTACTTGAAATTTAACGGAACACCAGCAGTGCTATCTTTTGAAAAGTGTGTTTGGAAACACCTACATAAATAGTCAATTAAAAAATATGATTTTATTTTGATTGCTTTGCAATACTGTCAACAAAACTGCTCTAGAGAATCTAAAAACAAGGAAAACTTTTTTTCTAAAACCTTATTGGTGCATTTTAGTAAATGAATAATTAAAGTTAAAATTTTATTTTACAACTTGTATCTTCAATACATATAGTTAGCGAAAAATGTGAAAGGAGGTTCCAAACTTTTCTTTGAACGCGTGATTTCGGTGTTGGAGCAGAGTAGTCAGACACGCCACCCAGGAGAAATGTAACCCCTGTTAAACAAGTTTTGAGCAAAAAATTGAAACCACTTGTTTCTATTCAAATAAACTTTTATTTTTTAAAAACTTATTATATTATTTAATCAATCATTGCTATACAAAAATAATTTAATTTATTGCCGCTAAGGGTCCGTTTTATTCTATGACTCGTAATATATGCCTAACTGGTCTCATGAGGTTTTGGACATCATGTTTATTTATTTCTCTTACTTTTTGGAAGATTCGCTGCCAAAGTTCTTGTTTGTTTCGTGCTTTCCAGCCGTTATCGTAGACTTTCTGAGCCAATCGAGCCCTGAAACTTTTAATTGGCCTGGCTTGGGGGACATTAGGGGTTATCAATCCTGTGCACATACGAAATATTTCTTGCTTCCAGCCAGTCAAGTGTGGCTCTGGCATAATGTGCTGATGCCAGATCTGGCCAAAACATATAATTTCCATACGTTGATAAAATTAAGCAATTTAGTTAAACAATCTCTGATGAAGACCTCGGCATTCACTGCCTTTCCTCTTACATGACCAACAAAAGACCTAGATACACTTTTTTCCGATATGGCACACCATACCAATACTTTATTTGAAAACTTAGCTTTGGCTTTATATCTAACTTCATTTGGGGTCTGTTCTATATTGTCGGTGTAAAATCCAGAATTTCCTGGTAGTTCTGCATGGCTAAGGGAAAAATATTTTTCTTCTGGCAATATATCGAGAAACAGTTGCGTTGGAAATTCGGAAGCGAAGACCAACCTTTCTGGTAGACTATCCAACGACATTTTTTACTCTTGAAACTAATCTTTCCTGCTGGGCATCAGACAACTTTAGTGGTCAACCACTTTTCGGGAGGTTCATACACGCCTTGAAAAATCCTTACTATTTCTTTTTTGAGCATTTGCCCCCCAACTAGTTTATAAATACTTCTCCGCAAATCTAGCTTGCATGCCATTGCGAAATAAATTATAACAACTGAGGGGTATAGAATCAAACGCGGCAATCTCCCATACACATAGTTTTGAGAAAACCGCAAAAAACTGTAACACTTATTTGAGTGGTAAAAATAATTTTAACTTTCAGCTTATATTATTGATAAAACTGTTGTCCAAATACTCAAAAAAACTAAAACCTGAAAAATTTAGTAAATGCTCGTAATTAATAAAATAAAATTGGAGATTGTCTGTTTTGTCTCCAACGCCTGAATTGCCGGTTTTGATAATAGAGAAAGTTTTACCGCTTTTGAAAATGAAAATATGTCATTTTGCGTTAAATAAAAACATGATATTTTTCAAAGAAAATATGGATAATATATTACGGAAAATAAACAAGTAACTTAAACAATAACCAACTTCTGGAATATATTCACATCTCTTCATTCTCTGCTTGAGTGGTCTGGTTCTTGTGGAATATTTTCGGGTAATTGGAATACATGCTGATAATACTTTAGCTGGTCCATTTCTTTCCAGTTTGGGCCAAAGTGTTTAGTTAAAAAAGATTACCAACGTCTCGCAGCTTCAACGCATTAACCTGGGTAGAGTGAGGTAAAATTTTCTCCGGGTTAATCATTTTGATCGATTTGCCTTTTCGTGTTATGCTGACAAAGTTTGCCAAGTCGTTTCTATAGTGAAGCTCATCTCGAATTATTATATTTCCAGAGCGAGATCGCTTTAAAAAAACCTTTTGCATTCTTTAAATTTAAAGCCCCACGACCCCACAGGCTTTAGGATCTCTTGCACAGAAGTTTTCCAGTCAAATATGGTACAGTCTGTCTCCACATCAATGACTGTTTCTGATTCTGCAATTAATGATTTATATTCTTCTGGTGTTGTTACGACTTCTATTTTGCGCAGCTTCTTCTCAACTTGTCCAAAGACACGGTCTGACGGTAAAAAGGAATGGCCAACTACCGGAAAAACTAGCTCAATGAGATCAATATTAGAAGGAGCGTTAGTGGCCAGCCATTTGCAGCACATACCAATCATTGTGGAGTTTTTATTCTGACCGCTACATCCGTCAGCCACCAGTCGTACAATTTTCTTCGTATTACCAAAATTGGTATTGTTTAGTTGATAAAAAACAGCAGAAGAAATTTCATTTGAACCTTTACCAAACGTGTTTTCCGTCCAGCAGTAAGAAAATACGTTTTCCTTGGAAAGTGAAGACTTTGAGGACCCTTGAACAATCGAAAAGTTATAAAAATAAAGTTGTCTTGAATAATATGCACTTTGATCAGGAACCTTGGGCAGAACTAAATTTTTTTGGCAATCAAACGAAAGGATTATGAGATCTTCTCTGGTTTCACGGAGTAAATTAAAAAATGCATTTGCACGAAGCTTATGAACTATAATTTTATTTTTAAGCTCCATATTTTTTTCGTACTTAATGCGTTCAGAAAACTCTAAGCATTTTGAGCAAACGTCGGTTCTAGGGGTTTTAAAGCTCAAGTTGTATTTTGTATTAAATACAGAACGAAAATAGGATCTTTTTACAGCAAACATAGGAAGGGTCTGAGCAGAGTACATTCTGTACAATTTATTAATACTTAGTTCAGATGAAAGGTACATTCGCTGGGTTTCAGATCGACAGTAATGCGATTCAGTACACTTTAGTTGGTTTATGAAGTTTTGCACCCGCCTTTAGTTTGTCCCGATATTTTGAAGTTTTATGATCGCCACCCCTCTTTTCGATAGGAGCTTGACCAGTCTCAGCAAAGTTTTCATAACATAGCTAAGTCTATGTTTTGATATACACAAAACATTCAAAAATGTTTCCTGACAAACTGGGATCATCTCCTTGGATAAATTACGAATAAAACATTTTACCTGGTACCGCTTTGGAGATGCTTCTCATTTTTTGACGACGACGTACAGTGCGGTTGATGTTGCAGTATTTTAAAATAAATGCATCTTGACTAAGTCTGGTTTTTGTTCCATAAAACACCTTGTGAAAATTTTGGATATCAATCATCTTGAGTACAGAGCAGTTATAAGAAGCCGACGTGTCCGCAAGTTGGGTATGTTGGGAGACGTTTCGGTGAATATCTAAAAATACAAAGTGCATTTGTTGCTACGAAAATGTAAGCAGAACATAAAAAGGCCTAAAAAAGAGCGTCGACAGTAGTTCAAACTCTTACCTTAAAGATTTTGCAATGTTTTTTTTCCATTTTTCTGGTTGACGTAATCGTTTTCTTTGCTTTTGTTGGTGTAACTGGGGACGCGTTTACTTCCATATTACAATATAATTATTTATTGTTAAGTTTCAAACAAAGTTTTTAAAATAAAAGCAAAGCAAGACCACGAAAATAAACAGAACTATCCCGCTTGGAACTTGAACAGGACAAAAATAATTCCGCGTAGGTGACTCCCACATTAAACAACGTGACAATGTCGCGATGACGTTATTGGCCGAAGCGGAGTTTGCCGTGTTTGATAGTAAGCAGGCAGTGGAGATTGCCGTCTTTGATCACAACAGCTATTTTAAAAGTATAATTTAACAAGGATAATGCCGTGTTTGGTCTTTACTGTTAACTTTACCTGAAATATCGTAAAATTCTAAACAATATGGTTCTATAAAGTCAAAACATGAAAAAATGGAGATTGCCGTATTTGATTCTATACCCCTCAACTATGACATATTTATTAAAATGGCGAAACCATAGCAACTGAAATTCCAAGGATCACTTGAAATACGGCATCCATATTTCCGCAAAACACCTGGAATTTTTTTCTTAAAACTTCTGTCACAGGGATTACATTTTCCCTTTTAAAAAGATAGTACTGGTAGTTTGCTGTTAAACTTTAAATATCAAAAAGACATTGTAAATTGTGTTATTATTTAAACAACATTGATGTAAAGAACAATCTCATTAATTTAAAACTAAGCGGTCAGTGATGCCAATAAAAATATTTAAATTTTAAAAAATTAATTTTAACACACTAGTTTTTATTATTTTTTTCTAAACAAATATACTTTGTGACGTTTGTAAAAAATATGTGTATTTTCCAATTTATTTCTTCATTCTTTTAAGTAAAAAGTTGCATGTTTTTTAACTGCTAAAATGACCCAGATATATAATGTCAGAAGGCTTTATTATGTTTCATTTATTGCCTTGCAAAACTTTATTTTTAACCAAAACTTTTTCATAACAATAACGGTCTTATATAACTTGATAAAATAAACAACAATAGTTATAGAAACCGGTAACCGGCCCCAGTAAAAGTTTAGACATTTTCGTTTTATGTAAAATCTTGGCTAAGCCAACCTAATATTTAGTTTGTTTTTATGGAGGATTTGAAAATGTTTTCAATACTATTTTCGTACTGTATACGCTATAAAAACAGACATTGAAAATTTTTTTGAGTCTCAAGGTCGATTTGGCTTTTTCTGGGATCGTCTGAATCTCAAAATGAGGAGGGTGATAGATTTCACGGCACCTAGGCCTCAGTAGGCCAGTTGTGCTTCCTCCTAAAGGGGACTACTCACTCAGTACGCCGCCCATCCTACTGATTTAAAGTAGGTGACAATGTCTCCTTAATGTCGGTCAAGGAAGCATGGATTTTCTCTAGGACAAGAGTGCAGGGCAGTCACAAAGGATGTACTCCACCGTCTCGTTCTCCTGTTCAAATGACACCTCTACACAGAGGTGTCATTTATAGCCATTCCAAAGAGGTGCTTTCGTAATTGACAATGTCCAGTAAGAACGCCTGTGACTAGACGAAGGATCGCCCTAGGCTTTGCTTAGTAATGTTTAGCTGTAGCTCTGTCAGGATAGTTCAGTAACTCCCTGGAAAGGTAACAGTTTACTGTTTTATACCATTGCCTTGTAAACTGCTGATGATGTCTTTTGATTAGGTCCTTCATCGCAGACCCTGTCAGACCTACGAAAGGTTCGGGTCTTAAAGGTTTGGTCCCGGTAGCCTTCCTGGCCAACAAGTTAGCAATGCGGTTGCCTTTGGATTGAGCGTGTCCTTTGGTCCAGCAGAGGGTGACCACATTTCTACTGGCAGCATCCGCAAGGGCACGGTGACATTCTAGTACCAGACCCGAGGTGTAGCATGGTCTCCTCAGGGCTAGTAGTGTCTGTCTGCAATTCGTATGGATAACCACGACTTCATCAGTAATGTTTATACTGCTTACTTCTTTTGCAGCTATAGTTATGGTTGTGGGCTCAGTTTAAAGCACACTTGGCAACTCACCCATAGCCCATTTGATATTTAACTAGGAAGTAGTAGCGAAGTCTCCACATCTTTATATAATTCGGGTACCGAAGTTTCAACATCTTTGCTTCATTCATTCGTCAATTGAGAGAGAACTTTAGGGCTCTAGAATAGATTCCTCATCCCGTACCCTCTTTTGTTTTCGAACCGTCTGTGTAGATGTTGATTACAACTGCCACGTTTGTGTTCGAATCTCCTTTAATGTCTATTTTGTAGGGTTTGTTAAAAACAAACAAGGCGCAATAGAGTCGACTTAGTAGTGGAAGCGAACCTATTGCCTTAAGCCACAAACGACGTCTCTGTGCGCCAACTCCTACATCGGGTATTAAACCAACATTGCGGAGGCGCAACAAAGCCGTCACAACAACCTCCTTGATGAATATGTCAAGGGGTGTGAGGTTTAGGATTACCTCCATGGCCCTAGTTGGTGTTGTTCTCACGGCTCCAGTGGTGTTGAGAAAAAGACAATCTCTTAACTTGGTCCAGTTTTCGGTTTCCTGTCGTCTGCTGGGCTTTCTGTCCCCAGACGGCAGCCCTGTAGGTTAGCGTAGATCTTATGATGGCCGTATAGTTCCATAGGGTGACTCTAGGTGACATTTCCCAGTATCTGACTATGGTCCGGCGATACTGCTAATAAGAAATGTATGCTTTCTTGAATCTTTTCTCCACATGGGAGTTCCATGTTAGCTTACAATCAAAGGTTACCCCCAGATATTTCACCTCTGTAAAGAAACTCAGTTGTGTGTTGTTAGAAGTCTGGAGGCGTTTAAATTCACCATCCTTATTTTCCTTGTGAGGAGAACCGTCTCTGTGTTTTTCGGGTTGATGGATAGCGCGTGATCAACACATCATCTTTCTTTTATCCTGAGGGCAGTTTGCATCATTTCTCAGAGTACGCTCTTGAATTTCACAGTATGATCAAGTCATCTGCATATGCTATGGTGTAGAGATTTTTCTTGTTGAGGCGGTCGATGAGGCGGTCCATTACCAAGTTCCACAGTAGTGGCGAGAGAAACCCTCTCTGTGACCTTGCCTCGGATCTTGACATCCTCTACACTAATCTGTATCTCTCTTTTTGAGAGCATATTGAAGATCCATCCGCTAACTGTTTCAGGGATATTCCTCGAAGAAAACAAATGTAGAATTTTTGGTAAGGTGTTTTGTCAAACGCACCTTCTTTATCTGTGAATACGCCTAAGGAGATGTTCTATACGACCCGCCACTAGGTGAAGCGCCGTATCAGTTGATCTGCCTGTGGTGTATGCATGTTGATTTGGGTGAAGTGGTCTGCCGCTCCAGCGCTTTCAGAGAAAACGAGGAGAGGCTAATTGGTCGGTAGGATTTGGGGGTGGAGTAGTCCATTCTTCCTGGTTTTCTGGGATCGTATCGGGATCCAACTTTTAGTACGTTTTTATAAAGTATTAAAAACGTTTTCGATACTATTTTTGAACTAATATTAAAAAATCATGTATTAAAAACATTTTGATTCCCAAGGTCGATAAGACTTTTTCTGGGATAACATCGGGGTCCAACTTTGTTAAATTACATTACAAACGGGGATCCGATTGGACCATGCGCATTACATTGTCCGTATTATATCCACCAAACTGTCATTTTTATTACCCAAGTTGACCTATAAACTGGGATGTTTCTAGATTTTCCGTTTTCGTTCCATTTGTTTATTCAAGTTTGTTGTCAACAGAAGTGTTTATTTTTTGTGTTTTTATATTGTTAATAATTAATTAGCTGATTTCGTTAGCAATATTGACAGTTCTGACAGTTGACAAAAATCAAAATCTCAAAACGTTTTTAAATCAAATTCAATACTGCACGTAAAATCGATGGCAAATTCAAAACCCGATATGAACTCAACTCGATTTTAATTCTGCATAAAAATATAGTAATTAGATATTTAAATGTACCACAAATCAGAGTTGAACGAAATTTATTAGAACAATGGTAATTGTTTAGATGTGTGGCCTCCTATTTTTAATCATAAAAAATCGAAAAATCAAGATATTGACAAGTTTTTTTTTCATTTTTTTCTATTTAACGGCGAATTTACCAATCTTTTAAGTAAAATCAAAGCAAATTTTGGTGATACTTTTTAATTTAAAATTAAAAAAAAATTTGTATTTTTTAAGTTTTTTGTCAATACAATACATCCATTTAAGTTTAAATTTCCAGTTATGTGTTTCATGTTGATTTTACATCCCAAAAAAGTGAAGCCACACATCTAAACAAAAACGTCAAGAACAAGGAACAATATTTTCGCTAAAGTGGTGTCAATGTTGGATGAAGATATTTGTTAAATATCATTTTATAGGTATGTGATTCCGTGCCCAATACACCAAAAGTGATTCAAATTTAATTGAGATTATTTAAAAACACAAATCAACTGAACTGTTATGAAGCCGTAGTTTTATTGGAATTTAAAAAATCACTTCATGGTTACCTTTAGGATCTCTTTGTCTGTTTTGGCTATGATACCCAGTTGTTTTGCGCTGTTTAAAATATGATATTTTTAGCCAGGTAAAAACCCAGACTGTTTTAAATATAATTTTATAGGTATGTAATTCCGTGTCCGATATACCAAGTAAATCAAATTCTACAAGAACTATTTTAAAACATTCTTTTGAAAAGGTTACCTATCGTTTCCTTTCCATGTGTTTGACCAGATATCGCATGTAAACGTTCTGGATGTTGTTTTTGGGACCATCAATATGTCTATTGCTGTTTTTATGGCCTATTTTGATGGTTTAAGTACTGGCTCTGGGCCATTTAAATTTTTAGATGACCCGTCTTACTAGTTCATCTGTCTTCTCATTGCCGTTTATTCTCAAGTGTCCAGAAACTTAGATGAGTTCTGTCCTGTTGTTCTTGACCAAGTTCTTTTAGGTTGTGCAGTAACTCTATCCTGATCTTGGATAAAGTACGATAAGAATTTAGGGCTTTTGGTTGTGATAATGTAACATTATAAAAAAAAAAAAATTTAGCCAAGTCAAAACCCAGAAGTTTGTAGAAAATCTTTATTACATTTAATTTAACTGTTCATTAATGATCACTTTGTTCTTAAAATAAAATTGAGATAAACTAATAAATGCGGCCTACGAAGACCTATACTAGTACGCAGGAGAAGAAAGGCGTTGTCGGTTACCGAACGTTACCTATACCTACACAATAAGCCATTTTTGCAATGCGTTTGATTTGACCAGTTATATTTTTACCTGCGCAGGAAATGTTTATTTAGATGATATACAGGTGGCCCATTAGTGCAAGGAAGTCCAATATATCTGTTGTTAATAGAAATACGGGAAAATGTTTAATACAAAAGTTATAGGATCCGTAGAGGTACACATTCTAAAAATATTTGATTGTATACAGGGTGTCCCAAAAAACGAGGCAGCATAAAAGTACTATTTTTTAAATAGCAGTACCCAATTTTTTATTCAGAATTGAATTAAGTAGGAAATTCTGCATATAACACAATATTTTAATTTAATGATTTTTGCGGTGTTGCCATGTTATTTACAATTTACGAAAAATTTTGAAAAAAACAGCCTAAACAAAAAAGCCGCCGAAAAAATAACTGATTTAAAAATTATAATACTTTGTCATGTTTCTCTCAACATCACGGACGACAGAATAATTTTGTAAAAGAAAACTGGCTTTAACTTGCACAGGGTGTTTTTACGGCGGTGCCAATATTGCAGTTTTTAAAGTAACATAACTTTATTTTTTTAAATGGAACAACCTATGTTTTAATACGCCATGTTGTTAAGTATTTTATGATTTATAAATTCTTAATTATAGGTTATGTTCCAAAATGGGCCGTTTTGCCACAAATTTCGATTTTAATGGAAAATGCACAAATATCGTTGTTTTCTGTTGTTTTCACGTCAAAACTATTTTTATTACTTTATATTTTTAATCTGTCATTCTTGCAGTAGTTAAACTGATTCTAAAAAAATAATGAATTTTATTAAAGAAGAACTTGTTGATAGGTAACAGAGAAGTTTTGAAAAATATTCACAACAATATAATAATTAAAAAATTATTTTAAACTTTAGTATTTTATTTTATTTCAACAACAAAGTACATAATATAAGTAACATAAACGAACATAAAACATAATAACAATAACGAAATAAAATAACGTTAAAAAGAGACTATAAACAACAGGTAGACGTCAAAAAGACTATAATAAATGTCCGATATGGCCGCCGTTATTATTCAAACAAGTCTCAATGCGTTTTTCAAAAGATCGATTAACTTCGTTAAGCATATTGTTGCTGATATTTCTAAAAACTTCTCTTATACGTTGCTTCATATCTTCCTTAGTGGTTGGAGAGATTCTATAGACATGATCTTTGACATAACCCCATAAAAAGAAGTCCATTTTTGTAATATCAGGCGAACGAGGGGGCCATCGAAATGGCCCACCTCTTCCTATCCATCTATTAGGGAAAGCCTTGTTCAGATGTTCGTGAATTGTTCCTGTATGATGGACTGAAGCCCCGTCGTGTAAATACCACATCCTCCCCTAAACGTAGTTTGGTAAGGCGTTGGTCAGGCGTGGCAAGTCATTTTGAAGAAATTGCAAATAAACTTGACCGGTAAGTCGTTCCTCAAAAAAGTAAGGACCAATTACATAATTTCCAATTATGCCACCCCACACATTTAACGACCACCTTGTTTGACTGTGAGTTCTTATAAAATGTGGATTTGTTGTTAAGTAGTAGTGGAAATTATGACGATTTACATTTCCATTTTTGTGAAAAGTGGATTCATCGGCGAATAACACATAATCAAAAAAATGTGTATCTTGTTGAATTTGTTGTTGGGCCCATTCACAGAAAAGTACTCTGGGCTGGGATTCTGTAAAAATATAAGGAAAGAGAATGTCAAAATAGGGATCACATGTTCTTGTTGCATTTAAAGGTAACTCATAAGTTTGTCACTGTTTTGAAAGAGATAGAGAAAAGGAATGTCAAAAAATTTGCTTACAGGATCGGGCCTCTGGCACCATAATCCTGGTCATTGAACTCCTGCATAAGCTGGATGTGGTACGGATGCATTTTGTTATCATTTAGAATTCTCTGAACTGTTTGCGGGGTTATATCAGTTTCATTTGCAATTGTCCGTTGTGAGATATGCGGATTTTCTGTAACTTTAAGCAAAACAGTCAAAGAATTTTCTCCCGAGTTAGCAGTTTTAGTTCTATCGGTCTTTTCGTAATCCACTTTTCCCGTCCGAACAAAACGATCTAACAGTTTTTCAAATGCCTCCTTTCTTGGCTGCCTTCTTTCAGGAAAAGCTTCATGGTAAAGTCTGGTAGCTAATAAACAATTCTTGTCACTTGCGCCCAATATAAAAACCATATCAACAAGTTCTTCTTTAGAAAAATTCATTATTTTTTTAGAATCAGTTTAACTGCTGCAAGAATGACAGATTAAAAATATAAAGTAATAAAATACTTTTGACGTGAAATAATAGCCGCTTTTGTTAAATTCATGGCCTACCATCAAAAAAAACAACAAAAAACAACGATATTTGTGCATTTTCTATTAAAATCGAAATTTGTGGCAAAACGGCCCATTTTGGAACATAACTTATAATTAAGAATTTATAAATCATAAAATACTTAACAACATGGCGTATTAAAATATAGGGTGTTCCATTTAAAAAAATAAAGTTATGTTACTTTAAAAACTGCCATATTGGCACCCCCGTAAAAAACACCCTGTGCAAGTTAAAGCCAGTTTTTTTTTACAAAATTATTCTGTCATCCGTGATGTTAAAAGAAACATGACAAAGTATTATAATTTTTAAATCAGTTATTTTTTCGGCGGCTTTTTTGTTTAGGCTGTTTTTTTCAAAATTTTCGTAAATTGTAAATAGCATGGCAACACCGCAAAAATCATTAAATTAAAATATTGTGTTATAAGCAGAATTTCCTACTTAATTCAATTCTGAATAAAAAATTGGGTACTGCTATTTAAAAAATAGTACTTTTATGCTGCCTCGCTTTTTTGGGACACCCTGTATACAATCAAATATTTTTAGACTGTGTACATCTACGGGTCCTATAACTTTTGTATGAAACATTTTCTCGTATTTCTATTAGCAACAGATATATTGGACTTCCTCGCACTAATGGGCCACCCTGTAGATACCCATTTTTTATAAAACGGGTGTTTCTCAAAGGTGGTTCCTCCCTATATCTTTTTTATTTTTTAAGATGGGAAAATGAAATTTGGCTTGATATGCATATAATGACGGATTCAATTGTTTCTGATAATTTCCGGTTTCACCGGAAACGACCTCAACTTTTGAATCTTAAATGGAACACCCTTTATTTTGTTTACCTATTTGATAGAAAATGACATCCCAAATACAATGACACCCATGGCAAATTTGGACATTTTCCGTTAAAAATATTTAATTTTTTAAAATTCAATCTAGAGTGCTATGACGTCGTTAAAACAACCAATTTTGAGTTCATGAGGCGTGGAAAAATAGTTTTAATTATCTTTCGTGTTTTATGTCTTTTTCAAAAAGGTAAAAAGATTCCAAAATTTTATTTCTAGGCATAACCAATTTTTTTTCAAATGGAACGATAGTGGCTCGTTGGCATATTCGAAATGAGCATTTTTTTGTGAATAACTTGATACCCCACACTTGATATCTGAAGTTAAATCAACACTAAAAAACCTAAAAAATATACATAGTAGTTGTTGCTTATAAGAATAATAATAATTATGTTATTATTAATAATGATTGTATTTATAGGTATGTAAATCAAATTGCCCTATTAATAAACACAGCAATAACTTTAAATAACTCGCATTTTAAAACATCATTAACATCATTGTTTAGCATCAACGTTTTTGTTTATTTCCAAGCCTACCTGACAAAATTGCGAAATGCATATGACTCTTTTCGAATGCCACGGACCGAATGTTTTATTAATTTTATAAGCAACAACTACTATTGCCTATTTTTTTGCTTTTTTAGTGTTGATTTAACTTAAAATATCAAGTGTGGGGTATCAAATTATTCACAAAAAAATGCTCTTTTTGCCAACGAGCCACCATCGTTCCATTTAAAAAAATTGAGTTATGTCCAGAAATAAAATTTTTGAATCTTATAGATAATTAAAACTATTTTTTCACGCCTCGTTAACTGAAAATTAGTTGTTTTAACGACGTCATGGCACTCTAGAAAAATTAAATAATTTTAAGGAAAAACGTCAAAAGTTGACATATGGGATGTCATTGCATTTAGGATGTCATTTTCTATCGAATGGGTAAAAAAAATACAGGGTGTTCCATTTAAAATTCAAAAGTTGAGATCATTTCCGGTGAAACCGGAAATCGTCAGAAACAATTGAACGCGTCATTTAATGCATTTTTAGGTCATATATCAACATGCCCAATATTATTTTCCCATCTTAAAAAATAAAAAAGTTATAGGGGGGAACCACCTTTGAGAAACACCCGGAATGTTTGTTATCAGCTGATAAACCCGAATTTTATTAAATTGATAGTTAATTATTTTATAGGTGTCTTTATGGTTTAATCTGTAGTAAAGTATAGAAAACTGTATAAATCAAGAATTTTAATTTTAAATATATTATCTTAATCTTTCTTAGTTAAAAAACATAATCAAAAAATTTTGTTTAACGTACCTAATTGTGGCATTGACTCGGACTAATTAATTTTATATATTAAATACAAATATCAGATTTACGATAAAATATTGGTAAAAATTAAGTTCTGCGCCAATTTAAAACAAATGCAGAAAAAAATGGTGTTTTATTGTTTTGGAAATATTTTGGTATTGGGTTATCAAGCAGACAAAGACCAAATAAATTTGCATATTTTAGGAAAATAACAAAATAAGGAATGTATCTTTTAATTTAAAATTAGTCTTTTTTCAAGGACTATTCATTAACATGTATAGGCTTTATATATACAGGGTGTTTATTAAACATGCGGCAAAAATTTTAGGGACTATTTCTTGGACTATTCTAAGGATATTTTGTCCTTTGATGATTTTTGATATGATGCTTTATTTCGGAGATACGGGGCGAAAAAGAATTTCAACCATCCAATTTTGGTAATTTTAAAATTATTAACATATCCGAAATAAAAGTATAGCATACTACACTGGACCTACCAAGTAATAAAAAATCTGACAATTCCGTTGGTATCTTTTAACAACATTCCGATTACTACAAACGGCTACAGACATTTAATTTGAATATGTCTCGTAAGTGATCCTTTTGTATGTGTCGAAGAGGTTAAAACTGATTGACTTTGTCTATTTGACGTGTATTTTCTGTGTTTAATACGAGCGGGGAGAAGTTAGTTTTAACAGTTCTTATAGATTAAGAAACATTACATGTAATTTTTGATAATAAATTGTTATTGTCGAAATTCTTTTTCGCTCCGTATCTTCGAAATAAAGCGCCCTATCAAAAATCATCAAAGGACAAAATATCCTTAGAATAGTCCAAGGAATAGTCCCTTGAATTTTTGGCGCATGTTTAATAAACAACATATATATATATTTATATATATATATATATATATATATATATATATATATATATATATATATATATATATATATATATATATATATATATATATATATATTCTGTTTAATTATTGCGCCAAAATGACCAATAAACTCACTCTTTTTAAAAACTAGTTTGTGTATTTTCCTATTTTCTGTACCTCTAAAACATATTAAAAAATACAATATGCTGAGTAAAATGTTAAATATTGAGCTTCTTTCATAAAGTCTAATTAGGCGGGAAATTGAAAAGGTATCCAAAAAGGTCAAGGATATAAATATTTTGATCTTAAGCTTTAATTTTCCTTAGTAACCATAAATTAAATAAAAAGACCTTAATTAGCTCTTTGTTGTGTTTTTACATCCTTTAATTTGGTTTTTGTAAAGAGTTTAATTTGTAAAGCCAGATTTTCGTACTATTTAAGTTTCCTTTTTATTTATTAAAAACAGGTCAAATGTTTAGGTAGTGATTTTTACTATATAACCTTTTAAAATTACAAGATATCATATAATTTATTTATAGTGAAGATTTTTTTCGAATGCATGGTACAAAATTTTTTTATTAAGTTAAGGATAATTTTAGTGTTAAAAAAGATTAATGTGCAAAAAGACCTTTAGAATTTTATTTATTTATTTATTTATTTTTGATAAAAATGTAAGCAAAAAACATAAAAAAGTTAAACATGTTGCGGTTTATAACAAAAGAATCAAAACATATTTTAATCCACAAAATTAAAAAAACATGCCCAAAAGTTAATTTTTTATTCTTAATACCTAAAATGTGTAAAATATCCTAAAATTTGGTAAAATACAAAGATGCATGCAATTGCTCTTCGGGTGCATTGGGATTAAATATTCTCATAGACACGATTTCTATCTGATTACTTATAATTAAAAATAATATCATTACAACTTAAAGATATTTTTTTCATTTAATCCCTGCCGATATGTTTTAACATTAGAATATGTCGCGGACCAACTGAGGTAAAATACTTTGATCTAGGAAATTACTAGGGTTACTACTGGGTATATCTTTGTTTCTAACAATAAGAGCGCACAACATAATGGCAGTTACCTTTGATTTGCTACTTACAGAACTAAGCATCAGGATAACGGTTTACATTAAATAGAGCCTAATTATATTTAGAAGCGAATTGTACCCTATAGTAAGGGTAGACAATCACTGTAACTTTCTTTTAATGCTTTTATGACTTAAACCAAAAATATATTTGCTATATAGTCTAAGATCCGAAGAGAGGTCGACCTTCACCCATCTGATAACCAAATGAAATATTTTTTTAATCAAATTTTATACATAGACGAATACATTTGACACGTATTGCCCATCAAAATATGTTCATGGCTATTTTTTATTAAAAAAAAAAGATAATTTTAATTTAATCAAATGTTCCACCAACTTGTTTACCAAAAAATATTATAGAAAATTAAAGTTTCAATAGAGAATATGCCTATGAGGTCTTGTCTACGTGTTTCCATTCATGGCTACCTTGTAAGCAGGTGTAAGAAGTTTTTCCTTCTCCTCCCAATCTCCAAAAATTTAAGTTCCGTGTGAACAAACTCCCTCTCACCACACTGAAGACACCCACGGTACGTTAGTACTTAGGCATCAGCCTTCGTGGACTGTCCCAAGATAAAAAAAAAGGTGTGAACAAGTAAGTTAATATAAAAAAATGCACCGATT